>OX387254.1:8713363-8745863 GCA_947562095.1 Branchellion lobata | reverse complement strand
TGCTGATGATGATGATGATGATGATGATGATGATGATGATGATGATGATGATAATTATGATTATGATGTACATGTATATATATTCAGTATATAAATATTTATATTCGTATGGATAGAAGGTGACTATTTTTAAATGTTCTGAACCAATCTACCTAATTAACGAAATGTCGTCGTTTGCTAATTTATTTTTATAAATGGATAATTGAATGGATAGAGGGATAGATGGATGAATAAATGAATGGATGAATGGATGGATGAATGGATGGATGAATGGATGGATGAATGGATGGATGGATGAATGAATGGATGGATGAATGGATAGATGGTTGAATAGATGGATAAATGGATGGATGGATGCGTGCATGCATGGATGGATGGATAGATGAGAGTAAGGGTTGATGGGTAATAGGGTTGAAGGAAGAATGGATGCATTGAATGTGTGAAGGATAGACTGAATGAATAAATGAAAGAATGGATGGATGTGTGAAAAGTCGCGGAGGCGTGTGAGAACAAATGAATGAGGGATGAACCAATGAATGAATGAGGGATGAACTAATGAATGAATGAGGGATGAACTAATGAATGAATGAGGGATGAACTAATGAATGAATGAGGGATGAACCAATGAATGAATGAGGGGTGAACTAATGAATGAATGAGGGATGAACTAATGAATGAATGAGGGGTGAACTAATGAATGAATGAGGGATGAACTAATGAATGAATGAGGGATGAACTAATGAATGAATGAGGGATGAACTAATGAATGAATGAGGGATGAACTAATGAATGAATGAGGGATGAACTAATGAATGAATGAGGGGTGAACTAATGAATGAATGAGGGATGAACTAATGAATGAATGAGGGGTGAACTAATGAATGAATGAGGGATGAACTAATGAATGAATGAGTTAACGATTGAAGGCTTAAGAAACTATATAAATAGAAATACAGACAATCATAAGAATTATTACCGAATAGAAAGTTTTCCAGGAGGTGTATTTGAAGTTGGGTAGTTAGGTTGAATGAGTACAAACAACAACCGCCAAACTTGATCCAGTCTTATACCCCGTCGATTTGCGGTAAAATCATTTTCACGTCTGAAGTCTCCTTTTTCCCTTCAAATTTATTCTATTTTCAATAATTTATTAGTTTTTAATATTACACTTTAAAAAATTAATTTTTTTTAAAATATTATAATTTTTTTTCAAAATATTATTAAACACTTTTTCAAAAAAAATTTTCTAATATTAAAATTTAAAAAAAAATTATTTCAATGTAATTTTACTTTTCATAATGTATTTTTTTTTAAATTCAGCGTAATTAAAAAAAATAATCTTGAATTTTCTAAAATATTTTTTCATTTAAAATTATTTTCGCCTATTTTTTTTTAGTTTTTATAAAATTATTTTCGCTTATTTTTTTAATTTTTATAACTTAGTAAAAAACCAAAGATGCAATAGTTTAAAAGTTAATTCACTTTTGAAACGCCAATTAACGTTTGTCTTATTTCAAATTCATCCAAAGCCACTTTTCATCCATTTTCATTTCGATTTATTCCGATTTATTTCGATTTATTTCGATTTTATTCCGATTTATTTTGATTTATTCCGATTTAATTCGGTTTATTTCGATTTATTCCGATTTATTTCGATTTATTTCGATTTTCTCTTCAATTTTTATTTTGAAATATTCGCAGTCTTATCGATGTCGCCAATTGGTTCTTTATAATGGCTCTCACCCTCGCTACTCTCTCATCTTCTACCAACGGGGCATTCTGTCTTGAGTCAGCTTCCATAATTGCTGAATACTTACCCTCCTACATACAGTACTAACTGTGGTAAACTTTTATAAGTATTACTGTGGATTGTACTAGTTTTACTGTGGAGTGTACTAGTATTACTGTGGAGTGTACTAGTATTCCTGTGGAGTGTACTAGTATTCCTGTGGAGTGTACTAGTATTACTGTGGAGTGTACTAGTATTCCTGTGGAGTGTACTAGTATTACTGTGGAGTGTACTAGTATTACTGTGGAGTGTACTAGTATTCCTGTGGAGTGTACTAGTATTCCTGTGGAGTGTACTAGTATTCCTGTGGAGTGTACTAGTATTCCTGTGGAGTGTACTAGTATTACTGTGGAGTGTACTAGTATTCCTGTGGAGTGTACTAGTATTACTGTGGAGTGTACTAGTATTACTGTGGAGTGTACTAGTATTCCTGTGGAGTGTACTAGTATTCCTGTGGAGTGTACTAGTATTACTGTGGAGTGTACTAGTATTCCTGTGGAGTGTACTAGTATTCCTGTGGAGTGTACTAGTATTCCTGTGGAGTGTACTAGTATTCCTGTGGAGTGTACTAGTATTCCTGTGGAGTGTACTAGTATTCCTGTGGAGTGTACTAGTATTACTGTGGAGTGTACTAGTATTCCTGTGGAGTGTACTAGTATTCCTGTGGAGTGTACTAGTATTACTGTGGAGTGTACTAGTATTCCTGTGGAGTGTACTAGTATTCTTGTGGAGTGTACTAGTATTACTGTGGAGTGTACTAGTATTCCTGTGGAGTGTACTAGTATTCCTGTGGAGTGTACTAGTATTACTGTGGAGTGTACTAGTATTCCTGTGGAGTGTACTAGTATTCCTGTGGAGTGTACTAGTATTCCTGTGGAGTGTACTAGTATTACTGTGGAGTGTACTAGTATTCCTGTGGAGTGTACTAGTATTCCTGTGGAGTGTACTAGTATTCCTGTGGAGTGTACTAGTATTACTGTGGAGTGTACTAGTATTCCTGTGGAGTGTACTAGTATTCCTGTGGAGTGTACTAGTATTCCTGTGGAGTGTACTAGTATTCCTGTGGAGTGTACTAGTATTCCTGTGGAGTGTACTAGTATTCCTGTGGAGTGTACTAGTATTACTGTGGAGTGTACTAGTATTCCTGTGGAGTGTACTAGTATTCCTGTGGAGTGTACTAGTATTACTGTGGAGTGTACTAGTATTACTGTGGAGTGTACTAGTATTCCTGTGGAGTGTACTAGTATTCCTGTGGAGTGTACTAGTATTACTGTGGAGTGTACTAGTATTCCTGTGGAGTGTACTAGTATTCCTGTGGAGTGTACTAGTATTCCTGTGGAGTGTACTAGTATTCCTGTGGAGTGTACTAGTATTCCTGTGGAGTGTACTAGTATTCCTGTGGAGTGTACTAGTATTCCTGTGGAGTGTACTAGTATTCCTGTGGAGTGTACTAGTATTCCTGTGGAGTGTACTAGTATTCCTGTGGAGTGTACTAGTATTACTGTGGAGTGTACTAGTATTACTGTGGAGTGTACTAGTATTCTTGTGGAGTGTACTAGTATTACTGTGGAGTGTACTAGTATTACTGTGGAGTGTACTAGTATTCCTGTGGAGTGTACTAGTATTCCTGTGGAGTGTACTAGTATTCCTGTGGAGTGTACTAGTATTCCTGTGGAGTGTACTAGTATTCCTGTGGAGTGTACTAGTATTACTGTGGAGTGTACTAGTATTCCTGTGGAGTGTACTAGTATTCCTGTGGAGTGTACTAGTATTCCTGTGGAGTGTACTAGTATTCCTGTGGAGTGTACTAGTATTACTGTGGAGTGTACTAGTATTACTGTGGAGTGTACTAGTATTCCTGTGGAGTGTACTAGTATTCCTGTGGAGTGTACTAGTATTCCTGTGGAGTGTACTAGTATTCCTGTGGAGTGTACTAGTATTACTGTGGAGTGTACTAGTATTCCTGTGGAGTGTACTAGTATTACTGTGGAGTGTACTAGTATTCCTGTGGAGTGTACTAGTATTCCTGTGGAGTGTACTAGTATTCCTGTGGAGTGTACTAGTATTACTGTGGAGTGTACTAGTATTACTGTGGAGTGTACTAGTATTCCTGTGTAGTGTACTAGTATTCCTTTGGAGTGTACTAGTATTCCTGTGGAGTGTACTAGTATTCCTGTGGAGTGTACTAGTATTACTGTGGAGTGTACTAGTATTCCTGTGGAGTGTACTAGTATTTCTGTGGAGTGTACTAGTATTCCTGTGGAGTGTACTAGTATTCCTGTGGAGTGTACTAGTATTCCTGTGGAGTGTACTAGTATTACTGTGGAGTGTACTAGTATTCCTGTGGAGTGTACTAGTATTACTGTGGAGTGTACTAGTATTCCTGTGGAGTGTACTAGTATTCCTGTGGAGTGTACTAGTATTCCTGTGGAGTGTACTAGTATTCCTGTGGAGTGTACTAGTATTCCTGTGGAGTGTACTAGTATTACTGTGGAGTGTACTAGTATTCCTGTGGAGTGAGATTTTGTGAGCCGTAAAAGTTTTTTTTATGCAAGTTGTAAAATTTTTTTTTTTAATTTCAAAAGTTTTTACGTACCTTCAAGAGTTCTCTGTAAATTGGAACTTCGCGTGAGTTGTCAGAGTTTCTGTAAGTCCAACATCACCTTGCGTTTAAACCATATCACTTTTCTACTATTTTTTGCAAGACAACGCATGACTGCACTCGTTATTCATTATATCATTATGTCATTAAATATACATTATTCTTTATTAACTTTAATTAAAATTAAATTTATTTAAATTAAAGATTTTTTTGCAAAGTTAATTGAATAAATGATTATAATTGATGAAACGTTAATGTAACGTGAGTCAAGTTGGTTAGCATTTTGTTTTGACGTTATTGCGTTCATTATCTTTGGCATTTTAGACTTTCATTACCACGTTATACTTCTTTACTTAAATTTAAAAATTAACTTCTATTCGATTTTATTTTTGATAATATTCAAAAAAAAAATTTAATTAAAAAAATAAATTTAAAATATAAAAAAATCTATTAAAATGTTTTTTTAAATCAAAAGAAAAAAAAAATCAATTAAAAAGATTTTTTAAATCAATTTTTCTTGCCATCTTCATCACCATCCTCATCACCATCCTCATCACCATCCTCATCACCATCCTCATCACCATCCTCATCACCACCCTCATCACCATCCTCATCACCATCCTCACTCGTCATCTTATAACCTTCTTGATAACCGTGAAACTTCCACGTTTGGCGTGTGCGTGTTGCGCAAGTGAGCGCCAATGCTTGGTCGTTCTTGCCCCTACTTCCTTCGAGGCGTATTCATCTTCTCTATTATTCTCATTTCTTTTGCCGCCAGTCTGTGAACAAAAAAAACAGGCACTCCTCCTCCTCTTCCTCCTCTTCCTTCTCCTCCTTCTCCTCCTCCTCCTCCTCCTTCTCTTCCTCCTCCTCCTTCTTTTCCTCCTCCTCCTCCCCCTCCTCCTCCTTCTCTTCCTCCTCCTCCTCCTCCTCCCCCTCCTCCTCCTTCTCTTCCTCCTCCTTCTCTTCCTCCTCCTCCTCCCCCTCCTCCTCCTTCTTTTCCTCCTCCTCCTCCTCCTCCTCCTCCTCCTCCTCCTTCTCTTCCTCCTCTTCATCCTCCTCCTCCTCCTCCATTGGTACCTCCCTACGCATCTGATGTATCATTCGATGTCTATACATCCAAATACAGTATACATCCAAACAACAGCAAAAATAATATAAATAAAACTGATAAAAATTTTACTGATTAAAATGAGAATAAATAAGGTTCATCAGTATTGAAATCGTTGGACAAGAGTTTATAATGTTATCATCCTGCGTCCGATGCGGGTGTTATAGCGGTGCGTTTGTTGTGACACGTTCTGTATTACTTGTGCTGTTAGCTATAACACCAACAACATAAACAACAACATTACTAACAACACCCACATAAAGAAAAACTCCACCAACATAAACAACAACAACACCACTTACAACACCAGCAGCAGCAACAACAACAATAGATCCGATAGCACCATAGGCTGATCAGTTGTAGAGTGGGCAGGTGTCCTGTTCAAAGCTCACCAGCGCTTCATACACACAACCTTCGGCCCGAGTTTCATGGTTAAATCTTCGCTTTGGCCTTCGAAAGTATATATTAATCAAGAGTTCTCATCCAGCAGCCGCTTGCCATTTCTACTTTTTACTACCAACTTCAAAAACGTCCTAAAGTATTTTGTAAGTTTCACATTATTTTCACTTTTATTATCAGTTTATTATTATTGAATTATTATTATTCTTATTGATATTATTATTGATAGTATCATTATTATTATTATTTTTATTATTATTATTATTATTATTATTATTATTATTATTATTATTATTATTATTATTATTATTATTATTATTATTATTATTATTATTATTATTATTATTATTATTATTATTATTATTATTATCATTATTATTATTATCATTATTATCATTATTATCATTGTTATCAATATTATTATTAATAATTACATTTAATGGCCACTAGACTGACGGTTTATATTGATCTTTCCACCTTTTACATACACACCAACATCAACTCATCTTTATTTATACTTCCACAACCTTATTTATTCATTTGAAAAATCCACGTCAGGTTCGATTAAATATTTGTAAAGCTTTCGTTCATGTGATCATCACGTGACTCCGAAGTATCACTATTTTAACTAAAATCGCTTGCTTGTATTCGACAAACCAACCACACCTCCAATAAACTGTCGAAGTCTTCTGATCCTACCGAATCTTAAATAATCTCAGCTAATCCTTTTCAACTTCGTATAATTTTCTCGAATATTATCTCATCTCATATCCCCCTTCTCCAATCAAAAATTGTATAGCGCCGATTATTATTTCTCAAGAGTGCTCATTCTTTGTTCTCTATGGAGCGGAAGGTATTTAACGCCTGATGGGTGAAAATTGTGAGTAATTTGAAACTTGTCACCTTCTCAGTTTTTATAAATTACTTTTATTATTATTATTATTATTACTATTATTATTATTATTATTATTATTATTATTATTATTATTATTTATATTATTATTATTTATACTATTATTATTATTATTATTATTATTATTATTATTATTATTATTATTATTATTATTATTATTATTATTATTATTATTGCTCATTTACATTGGTTATTTTCAATTGTTCAGCTGAGCACCAAGCTACAGTGAGAGCAATAATGGAGGAATTGAAGAACCTTCTAAATAATGAATTTGGCAAACGCTGTAGCTACAAGTACAGTACGGTAAAAAAAGAACTACACAGTACAAAAATTACTGAGTACCGTGTTACGATACAAGTACAACAGTAAACTTACGAAACGGAAGCTCTGTACTGTATTGTGAAATATACAGTATGAAAAGTTAGTATCCGTTGAAAGACTTAAATAAGATAAAAAATTCTGCGAAATACAATACAATTTTGTAGAATATAATAAAAAAAGTTAATAATTCTGTTGAGTCAAACAAAGACTTTCGAAATAAAAGATCGTTTTTAACATAAAAAAACTAGTCTGAAGATCACAAATTCCTTGTGTGAGTGAAAGTCAATTTGAAGCATAAAGTCACAAGTAACTTAGTTGGGCGCTGTTGTGTGTGAAATGGTATAATTATGTGAAATAAAAAACAACAAAATTTTTTGAGATAAAGAATACAAACAGTTTTGTTTGAAAACAATACAAAAAGTTTCAGAAAACAATACAAAAAGTTTCAGAAAACAATACAAAAAGTTATTGAAAACAATAAAACTGCAAAAAACAGTTTATCCAGGGGTGTCATTAAAGTTTGGGAGATGGAGCGACTGGGAATAAGTTCGATTGATGGTTTTTTGACGGAAAATATCCATTTCTTGAGTAACTTCACAAAGGTGAGTGTCATCCTATGACTTCGTATATGTCTTCATTCGCTCATCCTCACCGTCGTCCCTCCATTCATTTACCAAATTCGTCCATCCATCTCGCCATTCATCCACTCCTCAATCCATCCATTCATCTTTTCCCTCATCCACCCCTCCATCCATCCTTCCGTTCATTCACCAACCACATCCTTTCTTCCACTCATTCACTCCTCCATCCATCCATCCATCTCTTTCCTCATCCACCCCTCCATCCATTCTTCCACTCATTCACCAACCATACCCTTTCTATCACTCATCCACCTCCTCCCTCCATCTATCATTTCCAAGGCGGAAGAGTACATCACGTGGTTGAGGAGTAAAGGAGTATTGTCTGAAAGTGACCAAGAGGAAATTATGCACTATCCCAGTTCCAAAAAGAGGACAGGTTGAAGAAGGAAGAATGGTCCCGATCTATCCCACATTCACTGTTGATTTGCATTACAATACAAATAATACAATAGAATAAAAGAAAATACAATACAATACAATAAAATACAATACAATACAATATAATACGATACATTACAATACAATAAAATACAATACAATACAATAAAATCAAATACAATACAATACAATACAATACAATACATTACAATACAATAAAAAACAATACAAAACAATACAATAAAAATACAAATATTATTATAGTAACGTTAACCCCGTAGAGTTTCGAAAATTTTGTAAGAATTCTCTGCAGCTTTAAAAAATTTCAGCTTTTTGGCTGGATTTGTTCCAATAAAATCCACTGATAATCAACGCTTGTAACGCAACTTAGGACTCATGTAACTTCCAAAAACACACACACGTCTGCAAACAAACACACATACCTCCACAAACACACACACACACACACACACACACACACACACACACACACACACACACACACACACACACACACACACACACACACACACACACACACACACACACACACACACACACACACACACACACACACACACACACACACACACACACACACACTCACACACACACACGTCCACAACCACACTCTCAAACGAACCTCCAGCCAAGCTGATAGACGTGGTGAGGCTGAAGGGGGAGAATGGCTTTGTAGCCTTCATGCAGGTGCTGGAGTGGGACCACCCTGATATCTTCAAGAGTCTCACAAAGCTTGTTCCTAATCCTCCACCCTCGTGTGGGTGCTTGAGCATCAAGATGAGGAATAATTTAAGAACTATATTAATTAATTAATTAATAAAAAGAAAAATAATTTAATAATCAGACTAATTAATAGAAAAATTAATGTATAAGTGAATTAATGAATGAATGAATGATAAAATAAATAAATGAATGAATGAATGAATGAATAAATGAATGAATGAATAAATGAATGAATGAATAAATAAATGAATGAATGAATGAATGAATGAGGAAATGAAGGAATAAATGAATGAATGAATGGATGAATGAATTGATGAATGAATGAATAAATGAATGTATGACTGAATGGATAAATTTCAAATGAAAATGAAATTAAACCTTGGGCTTTATCAAGCGCTCACTTTTTCAGGTTTCAAGGCGAGTAGAGAGAAGAGCAGAGTTTCTGTGACGTTGTTGAAGGAGTTGCAGGGATGCATGAGTACCCTGCTGGGAGATAACATAGAGAAGAAAGTTGCTGTGGAGAAGTTGAAAAAGACCGTCTGTGAGCTTGAAGTTGGTGGTGGCGGTTGTTGTTGTTGGGGGTTGTTGTTGTTGGGGGTTGTTGTTGTTGGGGGTTGTTGTTGTTGGGGGTTGTTGTTGTTGGGGGTTGTTGTTGTTGAGGGTTTGTTGTTGTTGGTGGATGTTGTTGTTGGGGGTTGTTGTTGTTGGGGGTTGTTGTTGTTGGGGGTTGTTGTTGTTGGGGGTTGTTGTTGTTGGGGGTTGTTGTTGTTGGGGGTTGTTGTTGTTGGGGGTTGTTGTTGTTGGGGGTTGTTGTTGTTGGGGGTTGTTGTTTTTGGGGGTTGTTGTTGTTGGGGGTTGTTGTTGTTGGGGGTTGTTGTTGTTGGGGGTTGTTGTTGTTGAGGGTTTGTTGTTGTTGGGGGTTGTTGTTGTTGGGGGTTGTTGTTTTTAGGGGTTGTTGTTGTTGGGGGTTTGTTGTTGTTGGGGGTTGTTGTTGTTGGGGGTTGCTGTTTTTGGGGGTTGTTGTTGTTGGGGGTTGTTGTTTTTGGGGGTTGTTGTTGTTGGGGGTTGTTGTTGTTGGGGGTTGTTGTTGTTGGGGGTTGTTGTTTTTGGGGGTTGTTGTTGTTGGGGGTTGTTGTTGTTGGTGGATGTTGTTGTTAGGGGTTGTTGTTGTTGGGGGTTGTTGTTTTTGGGGGTTGTTGTTGTTGGGGGTTGTTGTTTTTGGGGGTTGTTGTTGTTGGGGGTTGTTGTTGTTGGGGGTTGTTTTTGTTGGGGGTTGTTGTTGTTGGGGGTTGTTGTTGTTGAGGGTTTGTTGTTGTTGGGGGTTGTTGTTGTTGGGGGGTGTTGTTGTTGGGGGTTGTTGTTGTTGGGGGTTTTTGTTGTTGTGCTTGTTGTTGTTGTGGGTTGTTGTTGTTGGGGGTTGTTGTTGTGGGTGGTTGTTGTTGTTGGGGTTGTTGTTGTTGGGGTTGTTGTTGTTGGGGTTGTTGTTGTTGTTGGGTTTGTTGTTGTTTGGTTTGTTATTGTTGTTGGGTTTGTAGTTGTTGTTGGGGGTTGTTGTTGTTGGGTTTGTTGTTGTTGGGGTTGTTGTTGTTGGGTTTGTTTGTTATTGTTGGTGGGGTTGTTGTTGGGGTAGGGTTGTTGGAATGGGTTTGTCGGGAGTGGAGTTGTTGTAGTGGTGACGGTAAAAGTTGGTACATGATGTTGCTGTGATTGTGACAGTTGTTATGGTGGCTGTTGCGACGGCTGTCATGGTGATGGTGATAGTTGTAGTGGGATGATGGCTTCAAAGGTATTTTAAGATGCACGAATATTTAAAAATACATTCTTAATACAACTAAATGACTCACACTTCTCATACTCCGCCACCACCGGCAGACGGAGAACGAGAAGATGATAAAGGAAATAGAAGGTCTCAAGGTGAGGCTGGAAGAGGCAAACGACAAGGAAGAAGAGCTCTCAAGCACCAATCGTATGTCACTCGAGTGTTGCTAATAATAGCAACTGTTACTAAAAATAGTCAATTTTTAGTATAAATTATGTGTGTTACTAAAAATAGTCAAGTTTTAGTATAAATTATGTGTGTTACTAAAAATAGTCAAGTTTTAGTATAAATTATGTGTGTTACTAAAAATAGCTAATGTTATTCAAATTAACTAAGTTAATAAAATAATTAAAAGCTCCACTTATAATTATCTTCTTAATGCAAATGAACTCTCAACTCCAGTTCACTTTTGATCTACCTCAATTTCCAATTTAATTCCATTTTTATTTTATTAACACTTTTAATTCCACCTATAATTCTTTTTCTGGCGACAGAGGGCCTGCAAAAGAGAGTGGCGGAGTTGGAGAAAGAAAAGCAAGACTTGTCGGCGAAACTGGACGAAGGGAACTTGCAGATGGTGCGTCTGGTGCAAGAACACGTGGGAATGCATGGTTAGTGTCCTTTGAAACGTCCCTTTGAGTACTTGTATATGCCTTTCAGTACTCGTAAGTATCTTTGAGTATTTGTATATGCTTTTCAGTAATTGTTTTCAGTATGTTAAGTAATTTTAAGTTTTCATGTTGTGCTGATTTGAAGATTTTTTATTTAGCCTTGAGTATAGAGATTTACTTTCAGTATTACACGTGTTTTCGAGCCTTCGCATGTGTTGAGTACTGTTGATTGATTATAAAATAATTAAATTATTTGTTTTAATTTTTAGTAATTAAATGTTTTTAAGAGTAGATTTTTAGTATTCATGAGTGATTAGAAGTATTTTTCAGTAATTATATGACAATGAAGAACAACCAAGAATGATTATAAAGTACGAGTGAATAATTTTTCTTGCAATTATAACGTTGTAAAGTTTCGACGAAGATTCACGACTAGCCATTGGAGCATTGTTACGAGTTTGTACCCAACTGATAATACTTTTGATGTATCAATTCATAGCAGCTGTTTTCATTCTTCATCACAATCATTGATACAATATAAACACTAAATCGATGAAACCTTCCTTACCAACTTAACGCTAGATAACGAAAAGCAGGAAATAGACTTCAAAGACCACTTCCAAAAGATGACCATTGAACTAAACGAGGTAATTCCTGTGACCCACACTGCGTGACCCACACTGCGTAACCCACTCTGCGTAACCCACACTGTGTAACCCACACTGCGTAACTCACACTGCGTAGCTCACACTGCGTAACCCACTCTGCGTAACTCACTCCACGTAATTTACGTCAATATATTTATGTGGTCTTTTTGCGGCACAAAATGACGTCATACAAGTAAAATTAAAAATTCGAAATATTTAATAATGTCATGATAACAAAAACTATTAAGCACTTAATAGAAACAAAAAAGTTTATTCAGCTTCATCGCCCATCACTTATTTATTAAATAATAAATAATTATAATAATTATTAAATAATCTTTATTTATGCCTCAAACGGTTTCCAGAAACGTCAAGAAAACGCCAAATTGAACGAGAAGGTGACCCAAATTCTGTCGGACAACAAGGACTACAGGAGAGATCTGGTCAAAGCTCGTCAGGTGGGAAAACTAGAAAATGATTCATCATAGAACGGACTGATTTAGTGCGAATTCATCTTTTATTAGAACATTCTCCAAGAATTATAAAATTGAATAACTATTGAATTTTTAGAGAATTATTTGGAAAAAATTATTAGAAAAGAAATTTGTTATTATAAAATCGATTAAATATTAGAAAATTAGTCGAACTTTTCAAAGTTTTCACAAAATTCACAATTTTCAAACTTTTATTACTTTCTGTCAGTTAACCAAATTATTGTTCTCTGCATAAGCAACTAGCTTTAATATTAAAGTACGAAGTTTGAAGTTTTACCTTCAACCTACCTTTCGCTCCAACATTTTTCTTTTTTCTTCTTTTTTTACTCTTTCTTTTTTCTCTAATTTTTTGTTTTTTTTTCTTTTATTTTCTCCTCTTTTTCTTCTATGTTTTGAATATGCCTTTCACGGAGGGTAAATGGCTCGATAAATCTTCATCCTAACCTCTACCCTAACACCTACTCTAAACCTGACACATTCTCCATATTCATCCCACTAAACAGGCAAACGACATGCAACGAAAGACCATAAGCGATTTGGAGCAGACATGTCTTATGAATGGAGGCAGAAGCGACAATGGATACAAGAGGAAGGGATTGATAAGAGATCCTTCATAAAAAATTTCAAATCTTCAGCGTTATAAAAAAATTCCCGATTAGATGGATAAAACGATTAGGTTCCGAACAATCTACAAGTCATGAAAACCATGAAAAAAACTGCCTTTTTATATAATTATTTATTTATTATGTAGAAATTATATTTTGATAGATTATTGCAAAACGATCTCATCAAGTAGTCGAACCAACGAATGTAATTTATAATAAAAGAAGTAGAAAAAAGGCATAGTTAACGGTGTCAGAGTACGGAGAGAAGTCGCATTCATGAACAAAATGTACCTAACATGTCCGTACCAACAACTAATTTTATTGTAACAGTTCCAACACCTGACTGTATTTTATTCAACGAAGGCCATGCAAAATAACCTTTCGCGTTTTCAGACCAAGGATTTGACACCCTAAGATTAATGGAGTTTTATGTAAGGCGGTAACACCTTTGCTGATATCAATGATTGAAATGAACTTTTTAGCCAAAAAATTAATATTGAACACTAAAGAACGCCGAAAAAATTTAAAGAATGATTTTTAGTTTCAAATATCATAATATAACTTTTGAAAAATTATTTTATTTTAAAAAATTGTTTTTTCTGAGTTCGAAAATTTAAATACATCATGGTAAAAATGCATGATATTGAAAAAGTACTAAATATACTTAAATCAGTTTAAAATGATGACTACTAAAAGCTAGTTTAAAATGCACATTTGCAATGCATAGAATCACAAATTTTGTATGTAAACAATTTTTTTGAGACAAAACTCGATTTAAAATATCTTTAGAGTACATTTTTAAATTCTTTCTGTATATGCAAGCATTAATTCAATATCGTGATTAGAATTAATTTTTACAGAATTTATTTTAATCGAATCACAAAGTTTTGATTCAAAGGAAAAGGCGGAATGTAAATGTTTTGTTGGATGATGTTTCTACCACGTTTTGAAATAGTTAATCTTCAAAAATATAATTTTGGAAAAAAAATGTATTTGCTTCAACTAGTCGCTTACTAATCTCTGTTTCTAAAATGTTGTTTTAATTTTTTGCAGAGGTATACCCAAGTACCCATTAGAAAAATTTCAAATAATTTCAAATAGTGAGAAAAATAAATGAGAAATCCATCAATTTTGAAGAAAATTAAATGTTCCATTCCCAACTTGAATTTGAATAAACAGGAACATTTGTGAAAATAAAATGACTCTCAAAAAGTGAAGAATCTTCTTTAAAACCTCTATATTTGTAACAAACTTTTTTTTTCAAATTACTATTTTGCAGTTTTTACCATAACTATAAAAACACTTTAACCACTGAAACTTCATGTAAACCCACCTTTTGGCACTTACAGTCAACTATCTCGAAACCTCAACTGCCTTGACTACACTGAGCTGATTGAGATAGATGACATTGCTACCACACTGCTTGTTGACCCTGTCATCGGCTTTCAGACTCACAAAATGAACCCCAGGTGTGTGGAATTGGGGCTCAAATGCAAAAAACATCAATTTACATAATATTTTTTCCAATAATTTCATATTTTAATTTTGGAATGTTTTAATTCAAAATTTAAATCTTTCATGGACCATCATCTCTTAAATAAAACTAACTTTCAAATCAATCAGAATAAAATAATTATAAAAATTATTTAAAAATTTATAGAATGTAACTTTATAGTTGATAAGACTTTCAAGCTCACACTAGACTCTGTTTTTACTCAACACAAGCCTGTTCTGACAACTGAAACAGTTACAAAGCTCCAAATCTGAACAAGAAGGTGTTGCGATTGGTGGTGGAGAAGTTTCGACGTCACCAAGATCCCGAGAGGACCTACCTCAACCTCCTCTCCTGCTCCTTCTTGCAGCCCTACTTCGAGCCTCGCACGTCTGCTCAACTTGAACCACTCAAGCAACATGTGAGTGTGATGATGCGTGGTGAGGTAAAATGATGCATGGTGGTGCATGGTTATGTGTGGTGGTGCATGATGACATGTGATGATGTGTGGTGGTGTGCATGGTGGTACATAGGTGTGGTGAGTGTGATGGCACATGGATATGGTGGGTGGGTATAAATGGTTGGAAGAGGTAGTAGTGAGAAGGATCATGATGAAGAAGAAACTTAATTTCATATGGTTTTGTTTTGTATTGCATAATATTAACATGTGTACAACATAAAATGTATGTATGTACATCCTATCTCTTGATTCCATTTCAAATGCAACAGCTCTTCCGATACCTCCGGATGTACGAGGATGGGTCAGGGTTTGAGTTGCAGGCCTGCAGACGCTACTCCCTCGAAAGGAACATCGGAGCCAAAGTTGCTGTCACCAGGAAATGGTAGGTTAGGGGAGGTTGTTGAAAACATTTATCTTTCATCCTCACAATGGTCTACAAGCATCATTATCATTCAAAACACAACTACCACATCTCAACTCTAACTCTTACCCAAAAGCACCATACAACACCTCCCACAACCCAAAAACACTCAAAGCCCATCCCACACAATCCACTGACTAAACAACACTAAACACCACTTCCAAAATTTCAAAACAACTTTTCTTTCCACCAATACACCCAAACATGAAATCTCACAACCCTAAATAACACCCCACTAACTTTAGCTAACACCCCACCAACCTTAGCTCACACCCCACAAACCTCGATTAACACCCCCACCAACCTTAGCTTACACCCCACAAACCTTGATTAACACTACCTAGTCTTCAATAACACCCACACCCATTGAAAGGTTGAAGGGGGAAAAGATTCCATACTTGGTGGGGTGTTCAGCAGAGTTGACGGAGGAGGATGAGGAGTTGCTATTGACTCCGGGACTCAATGACTTCAGCATAATGTTCTCGTGTCGCAAGAACTGTGCCCAGTTATGGCTTGGTCCAGCCGCCTACATCAACCACGACTGCAAGCCCAACTGTAAAGTATTTGGTAGAGGCATTGGAGTTGGGGGAAATTTGATTTTGGGTTTATAGTGGGGTAGTTTGGGGGTCATAGTGGGGTTTGAGAGGGAGGGGGGAGAAGGGTGAGAGAAGTATCCACCACACCAGCCTCACCACTCCATCAACCTGCATCCACCACCTCATCACCAGTTCGTCTCCAACAAGCACGAGCAAGCATACGTGCAGGTGTTGAGCGATATTGAGGTGGGAGGTGAGGTCACGTGCTACTACGGATCCGATTTCTTTGGCGAGAATAACGCCCTGTGTGAATGCCTCACTTGTGAGAGGTCTGTTGTTGGGTGTGTGATGGGCTGAGTGGATGGAAGGGTGGGTTAATGATGGGCTGAGATGGATGGAAGGGTGGGTTAATGATGGGCTGAGATGGATGGAAGGGTGGGTGAATGATTGGATGAGATGGATGGGAGGGGAGGGTGATAGGGATGGTTGGGTATATAACCATTACACCTCATCCAATACCCCCACAACCTCATCCAATCGTATTCACTCTCCCATCCACACACCCGCAGGAGAAAGACAGGCGCGTTCACTCCAAAAAGCGAAGAAAATGCTCTTGTGTCGGAAGGCTACCTGCTCAGAGACACACACAGACGGCTACAGAGACATACGCACAAGGACGACAAGAAGGACATCAAGTTTGGTGCTGTTGGAGTTAATCCTGGAAGTAGGTGGTGGTGATGCGTGGTGGTTGTGGTATTGGAGGTGGGGGTGGTGCGTGGTGGTTGTGGTATTGGAGGTGGTGGTGGTGCGTGGTGGTTGTGGTATTGGAGGTGGTGGTGGTGCGTGGTGGTTGTGGTATTGGAGGTGGTGGTGGTGCGTGGTGGTTGTGGTATTGGAAGTGGTGGTGGTGCGTGGTGGTTGTGGTATTGGAAGTGGTGGTGGTGCGTGGTGGTTGTGGTATTGGAGGTGGTGGTGGTGCGTGGTGGTTGTGGTATTGGAGGTGGTGGTGGTGCGTGGTGGTTGTGGTATTGGAAGTGGTGGTGGTGCGTGGTGGTTGTGGTATTGGAGGTGGTGGTTTTTTAAAAAATTATTATGAGAACAAGCTTAAAATCTGTTGTAATTTTCAAAAAAACGACCCACCACACAATTTCATTATTTATTTATTTTTATTTTTTTATTTTTTTATTTGTTTGTTTATTTATTTATTTATTTATTTATTTATTTATTTATTTATTTATTTATTTATTTATTTAAAGACTCCGTCGCCATCACCCACCCACCACTCCCGCAACAGACAACTGGGACATGCGCACAAACTTCCTTGAGAAGCACTCCCACTTGCTCGAAACCAAAGAACTAAAGAGGAGAGGAGTCACGAGGTAACCATTGCTGCTATAATCGTCACCTTCGCCACACCACCCATCACCATCCTTCCAACCACCATCACCATCCCTCCAACCACCCATCACCATCTTACAACCCACCAACCAACCACCCACTAACCAACCACCCACCAGCCATCAACCACCCACCAGATACGACGCCATGTTGATACTAGAACAGGGCTTCCAGCTGCCTGATCCCTCGTGCAAGGACCACGTTAAAACCATCCCCATCACCCCTGAAGAACTTGAACAACTTAAGTTGGTGGTGGTGGTGGTGGTGGTGGTGGTGGTGGTGGTGGTGGTGGTGGTGGTGGTGGTGGTGGTGGTGGTGGTGGTGGTGGGGTTAATGGGGAAAGGTTGGGGTGGTAGTGTTGCTGGGGGAAGTATGGTGAAGATTCTTGGTGGTTTTGGGGTGAGATCTGTTGTTGGGGAGAAGATCTGGGGAGGTTTATTGTATGTTTTGAGGGGAAGGCTGTTGTTGATGGTGGTGGTGTGTGATTGTAGTGAGGGTGTCAAGGGTGGACGGGTTCGGTGAAGTTTTTGTTGCTGTGTGCTGTGGAGGTGACGTCATGAGGTTGTTGTGGGGGGGATGGGGTTGAATAGTGGTAGTACGATTGTTTCGTGTGGGAATTGTGAGGATTGTGGTTGTTGCGGTGTTGGGGTGTGGTTGTTGCGGTGTTGGGGTGTGGTTGTTGCGGTGTTGTGGTGTGGTTGTTGCGGTGTTGGGGTGTGGTTGTTGCGGTGTTGTGGTGTGGTTGTTGCGGTGTTGCGGTGTGGTTGTTGCGGTGTTGTGGTGTGGTTGTTGCGGTGTTGTGGTGTTGTGGTGTGGGTGTTGCGGTGTTGCGGTGTGTCTTAGTTTTCTATTTTGATGATGATGATGATGACGACGAGGATGATGATGCTTACATGCGCTTGCGTCGAATTAACCGGTGTGGATTTTCACCTTGAAGCACAATCAATTAGAGTGGCGCCATCCCACGAGAGCTGCAAACCTCTGCCAAGAGATTGGGTGGCCTAATGGCTGGCAGGAAAACGTCCTCACACCTCTTTGATGTTGTGCATGCTTGAGTGGTTGGCTGGTTGCTTGAGTGGTTGGCTGGTCGCTTGAGTGGTTGGCTGGTCGCTTGAGTGGTTGGCTGGTTGTTTCTTTGGTTGTTTTTTTGATTGTTTGGTTAAAGGGTCGTTCTTTCAACTGATTGCTTGCCTGATCGGTTGCTTTCTTTTATGCCTTCACTGGTTGATTGATTCAACGCTTGATCAATCACCCATGAAACGGTTGATAAGTGCATTGATTCAATCAAAAGTTCGATTCCTTGAAAGGTTGCTAACGACCAATCAATTGAAGAATTGAACAAAAAGCTGGGCGACAAATTCACGATGACATCGCCTACCACCACCCAGACTACACAAAGACGACGATGAGAGCGACAAAGTGGAAGTCAAGAGGGCCAGGAAGGAGGTTCTATCAGGGGACAAGAACATCTTCAAACAGCTCTCGAAGGGGGACGATGCGCTGAGTCGAAGCTTCAACGGCCTCTCAGCACTCACAAGCGCCTTCAAGTCTATACCCGCCCACCACCCACCGTCTCTTATAGACAAAAGGCCGTCTGGTGTCATAGGCACTTCCAAGAATGCTTCGACACCCAACCTCACTTCTCCTCTCCGCTACCACAATCGCCTTACCTCACAACATAATCCTGACTCTTGCATTTCTGGTGCCAAAGACCAGAACGGTGGTGGTGGTGGTGGTGGTGTCGATGGTGGTGTTGGTGGGAATGGTGAGGTAAATGTGGGTGAAAATGGTGTAAGAGGGGATGAAAATGGTGTTGAAGATGTTGTGATTGGTGGTGAAGATGGTGAAAATGGTTGTGGGTCGGTGGCTGAGAACACGTCGAACGTGGTGCTGGACATGACGTGTGAGAGTGAGTGCACCGACGAAAGTCTCTACAGCAGGCACCTCTTCAAGACGTCGCATCGAAAACAACTCTATAATGGTTCGTTTTTGCTGTCGGTGGTGGTGCTATGTTGGTGTTGTTTTGTGGTTGGTGGTGCTATGTTGGTGTTGTTTTGTCGCTGGTGGTGCTATGTTGGTGTTGTTTTGTCGGTGGTAGTGTTATGTTGGCGTTTTTTTTGTCGGTGGTGGTGTTATGTTGGTGTTGTTTTGTTGGTTGTGGTGTTATGTTGGTGTTGTTTTGTCGGTGGTGGTGTTATGTTGGTGTTGTTTTGTTGGTGGTGGTGCTATGTTGGTGTTGTTTTGTCGGTGGTGGTGCTATGTTGGTGTTGTTTTGTCGGTGGTGGTGCTATGTTGGCGTTTTTTTGTCGGTGGTGGTGTTATGTTGGTGTTGTTTTGTCGGTGGTGGTGTTATGTTGGTGTTGTTTTGTCGGTGGTGGTGCTATGTTGGCGTTTTTTTGTCGGTGGTGGTGTTATGTTGGTGTTGTTTTGTCGGTGGTGGTGCTATGTTGGCGTTTTTTTGTCGGTGGTGGTGTTATGTTGGTGTTGTTTTGTCGGTGGTGGTGCTATGTTGGTGTTGTTTTGTCGGTGGTGGTGCTATGTTGGTGTTGCTTTGTTGGTTGTGGTGTTATGTTGGTGTTGTTTTGTGGTTGGTGGTGTTATGTTGGTGTTGTTTTGTCGGTGGTAGTGTTATGTTGGCGTTTTTTTGTCGGTGGTGGTGTTATGTTGGTGTTTTTTTGTCGGTGGTGGTGTTATGTTGGTGTTGTTTTGTCGGTGGTGGTGCTATGTTGGTGTTGTTTTGTCGGTGGTGGTGCTATGTTGGTGTTGTTTTGTCGGTGGTGGTGCTATGTTGGTGTTGTTTTGTCGGTGGTGGTGCTATGTTGGTGTTGTTTTGTCGGTGGTGGTGCTATGTTGGTGTTGTTTTGTCGGTGGTGGTGCTATGTTGGTGTTGTTTTGTCGGTGGTGGTGCTATGTTGGTGTTGTTTTGTCGGTGGTAGTGTTATGTTGGTGTTGTTTTGTCGGTGGTGGTGTTATGTTGGTGTTGTTTTGTTGGTGGTGGTGCTATGTTGGTGTTGTTTTGTCGGTGGTGGTGCTATGTTGGTGTTGTTTTGTCGGTGGTGGTGCTATGTTGGTGTTGCTTTGTTGGTTGTGGTGTTATGTTGGTGTTGTTTTGTGGTTGGTGGTGTTTTTGACTTGTCTTTTTTGTTGGTGTGCTATAGTGATGGTGATTTTGTGGGTGTTAGTGTTGCTTTTGATGTTAATGAGGTGTTGAGGCTGTTTTTAAGTACTTTTTTTCTCTTTGTAGATGTCAAAAATATTCTCTTTCTTCATATTTTCAAATATTTTAAAGAAGATTAGTCAGATTTAAAATTTGTTCAAAATTTTTTTGGCAATTTATTAATAATGATAGTTCGATGTATTATTAAAAAACAAATTATAAATATAATTTTTTTCCAAAAGGGACTTTGGCCAAAGAATATTTAAGCAAGAAAAAGCAAATAAACTACAGAAAGTCTTTTTTTGAAGTTTTCAATTCCAAAGAATTTGTTAGTTAATTTTTTTTTTGTATAATTTGTTTGTGTTTTTTTGTGGAAGTTAGTAGTTTTTTATTATTAGTGGTATTCCAATAAAATCATGAAAAACTCCATTTGAAAAAAAGGGTTTTTTTGTTTTGAGCTGAAGTTAAAAAAAATGTTTTGTTTTGTTTTTTCTTTCAAATAGTTGTTGAAGACTGTATCAAACAGCGTCGATGTCTGCTTCCAAAGGTTATTTCATTGAAAAAAATAACTCAGCCAAGGTAACTGACATGAAATCCTCTATCTCAAGATTTCTCGTTTTTTCTGTGTCCAGGTTTCTGTGTGACTCAAACGCAAAATTATTATCTTTCATCTCGCCACTGAACTGGTTCATGGAGCGGGCACTGAGATTGGCAACTGAAATAGTTTTTTGACCGTTAAATTTTTAAATTTTGAAAATAATTTTTAATTATATGAAACTGCTTTTCATAATACTTGTTCCATGTAAAGTTCTCCATAGTTACCGCCCATAGTAACAACAAAAAATT
Source organism: Branchellion lobata (assembly GCA_947562095.1). Taxonomy (NCBI): domain Eukaryota; kingdom Metazoa; phylum Annelida; class Clitellata; order Hirudinida; family Piscicolidae; genus Branchellion; species Branchellion lobata. The sequence goes on along the minus strand of OX387254.1, from coordinate 8,724,479 downwards.
GATTAAGTGGTGGAAAAAGGTGTCTTTCAATTATAAAATGTGTTATAAATGTAACTTCGAAACGGAAATTTTGAGAAAAGAAGTTAAAAATCAGAATGAAGAACTAAATATGTTAAGAGAACGACTTGAGAAGTAACATAATCTTATACAAACACTTCCATTTTAATGAAAATTCCAAACATTGGTTCAGTTCCCACGCATTATTACCCTATTCATATTGAAACAGATTTGAAGGTTCAAAGAGCGCAGAAATCAGCCATTTTAAATTGCACACAAAAGGCTCTTCTGAGCCTCTAGCTACTAAAAAGCATGTTCCTCAGTTGAAGCAAGTCATAACCGATTGGAGACCTTTCAGTACAGACCAAACCAACAAACTTCAAAAAACGTCTAAACGTTCCAACCAGCCATCAGGGACTGTAACGGAAGAACGAATAGCCAGACTGTTGGATCATTCCCAAAGGGTTATTCCTTCTTGAAAAATAATTTAATTTTTTTTTAAAGTTATGGATGTTTTCTCAATTGATTGGAAAAACTGAGAACTGTAAATCGTAAATCCACTATACCAGCAGAAGATGCCAGCAAGTGAGTTGCAATTGATAAAAAGTACTATAAGACTGTTGAGGAAGATAAGAAAGACCAGAGAGAAGTTAAAGGAAGCAGTGATCTTGGTGCAACAGCTGAGAACTGACAACACCTCACTCACCAACATCAACAACCACCTCCACGCAAGGCTCACTTTTATGGATAATGGAAGAGGTTGGTCAATGAGATCAAACATTTAGATATGGAGGTGTAGCGTGGACTTGGAGAGGTAGCTTTAAGAATGTATTATAGGGTTAGGGAAAAATAATCCGATTTCAAATTTTAGTTTTTTGATGAATTACTTAACTTATTCCAAGGATTCCTTAATGAGTTTTGTAGTTGAATTCAAGCTTTATTTTTCCAAAGCATCTGGAAAAAGTCCAACTCCTACTAACTCACACGTGCACTCGAGTGGAAATGGGTGGGAGGCCGCAAGGGGAGAAGAGTCAGAAGTGACTCCATCCATCAAGTCAGTGATCAAGTACGACTTTTCGTCTTTCGATGAGGTTGATACGGACGAAGACGACAAGGAGAATGAAGACGATTTATACAACTCACAAAACGAAATCTTCCAGCACGGCATGGAAAGTGGACTATCCACTAGCCAGGGTGCAGATATTGTTTTAAAAAGTGACAACAATGGCAACACCACCGCCAAAAAGGTCAATAATCCCTTCGTTCAGAGGTCCACTGTAGGCTTGGCACTCGATGGAGGCAAGATGAGCATGACTGAAAGAGTCCCTAAGTCGAAATTAACTTCTCCGGATAACTTTAAACTCAACAATAAAGCTAAAAAACTCGAGCAGAATGAAAGTACAAATAAAACAAAACCTCTGATTGCTGATGTGAGCGCAGTCGCTAGCGATGGTCATAAAGGGATGAATGGCGTTACGGAAAAGGTACAAGCTAAGCAAATCAACGCTGAGAATGATTCAACAAAAATTCACGTGATTTCGCCCCCAAATGTTCTCAAGGAAGATGAGAAGAATTCCAGAGAAGCTCACAGAATCAGCTTGATTGAGAAGATGAGAAGCATATACGGGTGAAGCGTTCAGGAGGTCTCAATCACAGAAGGTAGCAGTTGGTGAATTAATTTGAACATCATTTCTCAAAACTTTATTTATGACAGAATATATATTATTTATGACAATACAATACAATACAATACAAAAACGAATATTATTATAGTGGCATCAACCCCGTAGAGTTTCGAGGCCAGACAAAATTTCCATTATTTATGACAAAATTTGCATTATTTATGACAAAAATAATTATTTATGACAAAATTGTATTGTTAATGAGAAAGATTAAACCCTTGACAAGTTTGCCACTTGTATTTATTGTCTGCCCAATGGTGCGAAATTAGAAAAGCAAATAAAATATTCCGTATATTTGTTGAGACGAGAAGTGAAAAAAAAAATCAAATTTTCAAAAGATTTGCAAGCTGTAATCATGCTTTATTTAAAATCGTCAAATGTGAACATTACACGTGGAATATTCAAAGGTTGCTATTAAATAAACGTTAACTGCTTAGAAGTTATCTTAACAAAGCGACACAGTTATAAAAGCCAGTTAGCGCACAATACTCCGTAATATCTGTGTAAGTTTGCTTGCTAGACGACAAAAGGTTGAAGAGGAGTTTAAAGTTAGATCGGTAACAAGTGGAGAAGCAAGTTGGAGTTTTTGAAATGAGTAATTTCCGACATCTGGCTGCAGTTGATTGAATAAAAGTTAATTTTAAAAATAAAATCGCCTTTTGAATCGTACAGCGGCTAATAACGTGGATTCGGACGAGGGTTATAATTATAACAGCTCTAAATAAGCGTTTTATAGTGTTATTTTACTTATTTTTGATCACTATGTTGACCTAAAAAGAGATAAATTTATGTGTCGCAACATTTCAGATTACTTCGAAAAAGATGCACACGTGCATCTACGCAGAGGATTGAAAGACAATCGAATAGAGCGAAGGAGAAATGAAAAGCTAATAGCCATAAATGAAATATTGAAAATTTTTGAATCTAATGAAAATTGACGAAAGTTTAAAAAGTAAATTTATCCTGTTATTATAAATTATAAATTACTAAGGTGAATTGATGAAACGCTAATTAATTTGAAGTTAATCACTTACACATTAATGAATATCAAGTAAAATGGACTTAATTGAAATAAATTTGTAACCTATTTGCACAATTAGAGCGTACAGATGAACATTGAACGGGCGAAGAATGGAAGAAGAGGAAATGAGAGATGGAAAAGATTTTGAAGATGAAATGAAGTTTTCGTGCGGAGTTGAGCCGCCTGTCTGCTAGGTGGTGTTGGAATTGTCTTTATTTTGAATGATTTAAATGTTAACAAAAAGATTTGATTCGAAAAATGAAATGGAAATAGATGAAAAGTTATTGTAAACATTTTGAAATTAAAAAATTAATTTTGATAACCAAAAAACAAAAATAAATCTTTAAAAAAACAAATTTTGCGAAAAAAAAACATGAACGCAAAACAACCACCTGGTTAACTTTTGGCTTCCTCTTCAGCGCCAACCAGGGCAACATAGTTGGCGGGAAATATACCTACCTTGTTGTTCAACTCCCCCTCCCACCAGTCCGCACTGCACTTCTGAGTTATCCTTATGCGGTCCCCTGAAAGGTTGAACACGTTAATAATTTTTGTTGGAAGATTTTTCGGAATGGTAAACTTTGAAGCTTTGTGTCAAAAAATGGCCAGCTCTGAAAAATTGTTTCCTGAGTATTTTTCTACTTATTCAAAATTTCTCGTATAAAAAAAACTGTTATTAATGATAGCTTACTAGAGAAACTGTTGAAGAAAAAAAAAAACAAAACAAATAAATAATAATAATTAAAAATCTTTTTTCTTGTGGGACCTTCAACGAAACACAAGTCTCCTTCGGTCTGGCCTGTGTACGTGTACAGCGCCACCACATACGTGCTTCCTGGGTTACAAGGGTTGCGTACAAGTGTATTTTTTATTAAAAAATAAAAAAATGAAAATTAGTTTTTTATTAAAATGATTAGGAAAATAAAAATACAAATGGATAAAGAGATAAAAAAAAAACGATAAATGAAATACAAAAACAAAATAGAAAGAGTTTTTGAAAACAAAATAATGAAGGGAAAAATACAATTTACTGAAAACAAACAAATAATGAAAAAAAAAAGTTCCATCACTTGGAAAATAGTTATATCAGTGAATAATTTTGAGTATAAGATGGAGGGAAACCTTCTTTCACTGAGTCAAGTTTGCCCTGTTGAAGAAAAACAATGAAAATAATATTTAAAAAAATAATATTAAAAAAATAATATTAAAAAAATAATGAAACATGTGAAATAATTTTTTTTAAATCTAAAAAAAAATTAAAAACTGAATTATGACATAAAAATAAAACATGAAAAACTAAATAAAAAAATAATAAAAAAAGGAAAAAAAACTAACAGAAGGCGCGGCGGATTGGTCATTGCCTTCCTTGGCGTCTGCCACCAGAACTTTGACATAATTGGCCGGGAACCAGCCCAGTCTTCTCTTCTGGCCTTTGATCTGGTGACGGATGTTTGGATGGATGTGTGGATGGGTGTATGGAAGGGTGTATGGATGGATGTTTTGATGGGTGTATGGAAGGGTGTATAGAAGGGATGTATGGATGGGTGCATAGATGGATGTCCAACGATCCAGGTGCTTCCATCCACTCTCACACTTCCCTCCACCCACCTGTATTTCCCCTTCCCACCATCCACTCTTGCTCTTCTTGCGCACATGGATCAGCTGATCAACCTTGCAAACATTTGAAAATACCTTGAAAACTTCGGAAATACCGAAATAAATGGAAAAAGTTGAAAAAGCAATCTTTTAATAATTTCAACAATTTAATGATTATTAAATTAATTAAATTAACTTGAATTAATTTATTTAAAATAAATAAATTAATTAATAATTATAAGGTGGAAATTTTCCAACTCTGCCTCTCCCAACTCCATCCCTCAGGCGCTTATTGAATGTGGTACTTACAGAGAAATACTGAAAATACGACACACATATATATTCCATGTCATATCGTTATATTATTGCACTATAAGATTATATTATTATATTATACTATATTATTTTATATTATGTGGTTACATCCTGAACGTTGTGGTGTTTATAGGAAGGTGGTTGAAGTGTTGATAAGAAAGAATGTTGCGGTGTTGATAAGAAAGAACTTTGCGGTGTTGATAGAGGAATGTTGCGGTGTTGATAAGGAGGAATGTTGCGGTGTTGATAAGGAGGAATGTTGATAGGTTGCACCTTGAGACTCAACTGCTCAGGACCTGTGGCCTCGTAATCCGCTATGGCCATTACTATTTCTGTTGTTGAGGTTGGTGTCATTATTGTGGTTGTTTCAGGAGATACTAGTTAAATAAATTTAATATTAAATAATAATAAAAATAATAATAGTTTTTATTATTATTTTCAACAAGATTCAAACTTCAAAACACCTGGTTTTTTATCTGAAGATTTTCCTGTCGTCTGAAAAATCATTCATGATTTTGTAGCGACAATTCTTTTAGTGAAAAATAAATTAGGAAAATAGAATTTAATTGAAAGGAATCAAAGGGGGTCTTGAGAGATGGATGGAAACCACAACTAGGAGTTAGTTTGCTTCGACTATTGTGATGTTAGCGAAAATGCATAAGTGATGCATGAGAAGTAATTCATGAGAATGAAGCATGGAGGATTGAATGAAGGGTCTATTGTGAAAATGAATATTGTGACGATGATTATGATGATTAGTGTGGTGATGATAATGATGATTATGATGATTATTGTGGTGATGATAATGATGATTATGATGATTATTGTGGTGATGATTATGATGATTATTGTGCTGATGATTATGATGATTATTGTGCTGATGATTATGATGATTATTTTGACGATGATTATTATTGTTAAAAAGATTATTTTGACAACTTGACTATGATTATTGTGACAAACCGATGATGACCATTGTGAACAAGCAGAAGACACACGATAGACAAAGCCGACTGGTTCATATTGAAAGTTTCAAAAAACACGAATTTTTGATATTTTAAAAGCATGAAAAGTGAAACGAGGTACAAAAATGAAGGAATGGCAGAGGGGTAGAAAAAAAAGTAAGCGGTTTGAAGGATTATCGAGTGTTGAGGGTTGTTGGAAAGATGAAGATTTTTCTTAAAATTGTGAGAGTTATTTCAAGTCTAAATGGTTATTGGAAAGGTGAAGTTTATGGAAAGCCTGAGAGGTTATTGGAAGGGCGAAGTTTTTTTTTGAAAAATAAAAGTTTGTTAAGAGTTGAAAATGTTTTGAAAGGGTTGAGAATTAGTTTTAAAGTTGAAAGGTTATTTGATGTTTGAGTGAAGATTATGTGGGGCTTATGTGAAGATTATGTGAGGATTATGTGAAGATTATATGGGAACTCTACCAAGACTTGTTGGTTCACACCACTGCGAGTCTTGGAGCTTGCGTGCTATCGTCGTTGAGTTTGAGTGGGTCATTCGTGCCATCCACACCACCACCTCATCACGACCACCCCACCACCGCCACCTCATCACAACCACCCCACCACTGCCACCTCATCACAACCACCCCACCACTGCCACCTCATCACAACCACCCCACCACACCCACCTCATCGCAAACAGTATAAATAATCAACTCACCACCACTTCTACCGCCACTCGTACTCAGCACACCGAACTACCACCACACCATACCCCCAAGGCAACGATAATAACGTCTTAACGCACCCAACACCACCAAAACAATCCGAGGTTTATTAACCTTCTCACAACCCGTACCACACCGCCACTCTCCTTCCCCTAACCACAACACTATCAAATCACTCTAACTTACCCCACACAAACACACACACACACACACACACACACACACACACACACACACACACACACACACACACACACACACACACACAACACACACACACACACACACACACACACACACACACACACACACACACACACACACACACACACACACACACACACACACACACACACACACAAACACACACACACACACACACACACACACACACTACAGAATTCCCCATACAACTGTTTTCATAATCCCTCCAAACCTCCCCCACACCTCCACCACACCACACCCCCCAAACCCTCCCTCTTCCACCCCCACCAACTCACCATCGTGTCGACCTTTTTGACATACGATGACGGGAAGATGCCAGTCCTGCCGTCGTCATGACTACCGGTCCACCAATCAACGTCCGTCGCCTGCGCCACAAACATGTCTCCCTTGGTGCAGCGCATTATTTATAGTGAATAATTGAATTATTTTCTGAATTTAATTCAGATTTTTAGTTTTATTTCTCTTAAATTGAATATAAATTTAATTTTTAAAAATTCAATTAAAATTTATATTTTTATTAATTAAATTTAAAATGTTATCTCATTTAACTTTGTCGTAAAATCATTATTTTATGCAAAAATTCACCAAAATTAGTATTTAACTCGGTGACTTGTTGTTTCATATTATCGCGAGTTCGTTGAAATAGAAACTTAATCTCAATGGTTAAAATTCATATTTCATATTTTGAATTGAAATTGAAAATTTTTAAAGTTTTAACTTTTTTGAAGGTCAAATCTTCCACGACGTCGGAGTCGTAGTTGAACATGGCCACCACAATGAACTCTGCAATCACCACCATCATCATCATCATCATCATCACCATCACCATCACCATCATCATCATCATCATCATCATCACCATCATCATCATCATCATCATCATCATCCTCATAATCATCATCATCACCATCATCATCATCCTCATCATCATCATCATCATCATCATCATCATCATCATCATCATCATCATCATCATCATCATCATCATCATCATCACCCACCATCTGAAGCATCTTTATTTTTAGTAACGTTATTGGCGTTAGATTGGAGGTCGTTGGAAAGCGCTGATTGGTTGAGAGAGGAAGTGGGCGGAGTTGTTTTAGCAGCGTAGTGCCCATTGGTGCTTGCTTCGAAAGAGTCAGGCTTGACTCTGGAGGGGAGGATAGAAGTAAGTCATAAGACAGCTTCCTCACAACCCTATGAATAGCTTTGTCTTCAAGTTAACCTACTCAAAACATTTTTATAGCGCTGCAAAACATCGGTCTAATCTAATATTAATTATAAAAAATCAAAAAATAAAATAACCAAACAATAATAATAATAATAATAATAATAATAATAATAATAATAATAATAATAATAATAATAATATAAGAATGAAAATGATGAGAGAATGAGGAATGGCAGAAAGCACGAACTCCGGGGGCTGTTCAGGGAAGGGAGAGTCGGATGTGCCCATGTTTTTGACGTATGACTTTGGAAACCATCCTCTCTGTGGTGTGTGTGTGTGTGTGTGTGTGTGTGTGTGTGTGTGTGTGTGTGTGTGTGTCTGTGTGTGTGTGTGTTTGTGTGTGTGTGTGTGTGTGTGTGTGTGTGTGTGTGTGTCTGTGTGTGTGTGTGTGTGTGTGTGTGTGTGTGTGTGTGTGTGTGTGTGTGTGTGTGTGTGTGTGTGTGTGTGTGTGTGTGTGTGTGTGTGTGTGGGAGGGAGGGTGGAAACTACCCACACACCAACATCCATTAGCACCAATCCACAAAGACCCAGTCCACCATCAACCCACCACCAACCCACCACCAACCCACCATCAACCCACCACCAACCCACCATCAACCCACCACCAACCCACCACCAACCCACCACCAACCCACCACCAACCCACCACCAACCTCTCCTTTGAACTCGCCATAGCACCAGGTGTTTTGTTCTGACAGCTTGCTGATGACGTCACCCTTGGCGAACGTCAAATGGTTGGCCTTCTTGGCATGCCATGCGTACATCGCTTGCACCTTCACAGCTGCTCCTAGCTTTTGAGGCGCATTGATTGGCGTTGTAGCTGTTGTAGCTGGAGTAGCTGTAGTTGTCACTGCTGTGGTTATTGCTGCTGCTGTGGTTATTGCTGCTGTTGTGGTTACGGCTGCTGTTGTCGCTGTTCCAATAGGAGATATGCTTTTTGTTTCAAGGGTGGTTGCTTGGGTGGTTGGTTGGGTGGTTGGTTGGGTGGTTGGTTGGGTGGTTGGTTGGGTGGTTGGTTGGGTGGTTGGTTGGGTGGTTGGATGAATAGATGCGTTAGAGTGAATGGTTGAAAAATCACTTGAGTTGGTGTTGGTGATGTTGGTCGGGAAAATACTGGAAGATTCGATGGTGCCCTTGGCGACGACAGAGTAACTTGAGCTGGTGTCTGAAAAAGTGGTGGTGCTGATGGTGGAAAAATCAGCAGCGGTGGCGGCGGTGGTGGCGGTCGCGGTAGAAGGGTCTGATGTGGTGGTGGAGAGGTTGTCGGTGGCAATGGTAGTGGTTGTGGTGTTGCCAGAGGACAAGCTGGAAACAGGCTTGTTGGGAAAAGTCAGAGGAGAGGGGCTCTGTGGAAGAAGTGGTGGAGTGATGGAAGGAGTGGTGGAGTGATGGAAGGAGTGGTGGAGTGATGGAAGGAGTGGTGGAGTGATGGAAGGAGTGGTGGAGTGATGGAAGGAGTGGTGGAGTGATGGAAGGAGTGGTGGAGTGATGGAAGGAGTGGTGGAGTGATGGAAGGAGTGGTGGAGTGATGGAAGGAGTGGTGGAGTGATGGAAGGAGTGGTGGAGTGATGGAAGTAGTGGTGGAGTGATGGAAGTAGTGGTGGAGTGATGGAAGGAGTGGTGAGGTGTTGTTACAGTGATAGCAATGGTGATAGGACGATGAGTGTTGAAGGGGTGAGGAGTATGAAAGAGTGATGAGGTTATGGAGAGGTGATGAAGGGATGATGAGGTGATGAGACAAAATGACAAGGCGGTAGAAAGTGACGAAAAGAGTGAGAAGAATGATGATTGTGTTTGTGTGGTGCTAACGAGGGACTTGAGGTGGGTGGAACTTGCGAAGGGGACCGGACTGACCGGCGTTTTGCGACTTCTACGTTGGAATATTTGTGGATAATAACGTTTCGAAATAATAATGAAAAAAGTTTTTAAATAATTATTTTAAAAAAAAATGTTGAGAATTATAAAATATGGAAATCTGATAGATAAGCAACCGAAATATAAATTGAGTGTGAGATTCAAATGAATCGCAAAATGAGGAAAAAGGTTGACTTTTCAAGAATGTCTTTGATGGCGGAGTCGATGGAAGGGGTGATGTTTTTGGAGGTGGCTTGTGAGTTGGCACTGAGTTCGGAGACCTCGGCAGAGGCGGCATTGGCGCTTGAAGAGGTGGTGGTGCAGTTGAAGGAGGAGGCTTCGAAGGGTGTCGCTTCGAAGGCGCTCTTGTCGAAATTGAGGGTGGAAAAGTGGTTGTCGAAGGCTGAAGCGTTGTCCAAAGCGCTAGTGCTGGTGACGTTAGCAGTGCCGAAGGTGGTGGTGAAGGCGTCGTTGAGGGCCTTGAAAGGTTGCAAGGAGGCGTCTTTGGAACCTTCTGTCGCCTCCCCAGGGGCTGGCTGCTTCGAACTGAAAGCCTCTTCGAAGGCTTTAGAGAGAGTGGAAAATACGTTTTTGTCGTCTGTTTTGGCGTCTTTGTCGTTAATAGAAGCGGTGGTGGCAGTGGCGGTGGTGGCAGCGGTGGCTGGGATGTCTTCGACGTAAGCCACGTAAGCCTCAGGGAAGCATCCCACTTGAGTGCCCTTCGAGCCGATCATCCAGCCTGGCTCTGCGTTCGTCTGGTCGCCTGCGTCCACCTGTGTGTGTGTGTGTGTGTGTGTGTGTGTGTGTGTGTGTGTGTGTGTGTGTGTGTATATACATACATAATACGAAAAAAATGTTCAAAAATATTCTTATAGAAAATAAACTCGAGAATTTTTTTTTAATTAAAAAAAAAACTAATCCATCAAAAAAGTACATAACCTTAACATTTCCACAAAAAAATAATGAAAATAAAACAATATTTTTTTTAAATTTTAACGAAAAAATAATTTAAAACAAAAATTTATAATTTTTTTCAAAATTGAAAACAAATTTTGTGTTTAAAAATAAAAATTTAAAACAATTTTTTATAAATAGTTCAAGGATTACATCCCGTACATATTTCTCAGTGTTACATGTATGCAGAAGATAGTGGATGCCCGTCAACGAATCACCAACAATGAAATCCTACAACAACAAAACCAACACCACCAACACTAACAGCAACACCACCAACACTAACAGCAACACCACCAACACTAACAGCAATACCACCAACACTAACAGCAATACCACTAACACTAACAACAACTACGACAACAACAACAACCACAACAACAACAGCAACATCGACCCCAACAACAAAAACATTACCATCACAAAAGCCTCAAACACAAACAACAACAAAACAAACAAAAACAAGCAACACCAACAACAAAACCAACAACAACAACAACAACACCCACCGTAACAACATCCCCCTCAACCAGGGTCAGTTCGTCGTGAGTTCTGGCGTCGAAGTTG
>OX387254.1:8658363-8705863 GCA_947562095.1 Branchellion lobata | reverse complement strand
AATCAATCAGATGATTATTCTTTAATAATAAGTCAATTAGGTTAGAAAACAGATTGATAATTAATGAATAAAAAAATAAAAAATAAAAATAATTTTTTGAGCGTCACCTGTGAGGTAGCCTTTGTGAGTGACGTCATGGTTGTCGAATAGGGCGTTGTATTTGAGTCTCTGTGCTGGAGTAATTGTCCACTCAGCCTGTGGCATGGAACCTCTGTGGTGTGGTTAGTGGTGGTGGTTTGGTGTGGTTAGTGGTGGTGGTTTGGTGTGGTTAGTGGTGGTGGTTTGGTGTGGTTAGTGGTGGTGGTTTGGTGTGTTTTGGTGTGGTTAGTGGTGGTGGTTTGGTGTGGTTAGTGGTGGTGGTTTGGTGTGTTTTGGTGTGGTTAGTGGTGGTGGTTTGGTGTGGTTAGTGGTGGTGGTTTGGTGTGTTTTGGTGTGGTTAGTGGTGGTGGTTTGGTGTGTTTTGGTGTGGTTAGTGGTGGTGGTTTGGTGTGGTTGGTGTTGTTGTTTTGGTGTGGTTGCTGGTGGTTGTTGTTGTTGTTGATGGTGGTGATTGCTGTTGTTGATGTTTGTTGTTGTTGATGGTGGTGGTTTGGTTTGATTGGTGGGAAAAAGTTGAAAGTTGAGTGCAGTGAGGTGATGGTGGTAGTGTGGTTGGCGAGACTGAAGACTGATCGATGGCATTCCAACAGGATAGAAAAGAATATAAAGAAAAAATCAAAAGGCCTTGATGGAGTCTAACTTAAAGCAATAATTGGTTTTGAAAGATTGATTTTAATTAATAAATAGTTTTAATCAAGTTTAATCCTAATGAATAAATAGAAGTGATGTAGTTTTGTACTGGTTATTGGTGGTATTCATGCTTATGGTGTAATTGTGTGTAGGGTAGAGTATTATGCATGACGTCATAATTTAAAAATTATGATTATGATGTAAGTTTGTACAGCCATATAGTGAAAACAACAAACCGGCTCATAGAAGCATAAGCAGTGCTCTTTGAGGCTGTAATAAAAATTGAATTATTATTTTTTTTTTTAATTTTAAGTTGTAAAAAATCGTCTGATTAAAAAAAATTAAAATACTTAGTAATATTTTGTCACGTGCTGATGGATGGATGCACTCACTCTGAACACTATTGTGGGGATGGTAAGAGAGAGTGTTGAAGGATTGGAGGGAGGAGAGAGGGGGTGAGGAGGAAGGAAGGAGGTTGAGGGGTGCTTGATTTGGCGGCATAAGAGCTGTTGGAAATGTTTTAGCTTGTAAAATTCAAAAATAAATATAGTTTCCAAATTTAAAATTGTATAATTTAAAATTAAAAGAAAATTCACATCGAAATAATGGGCTCCATTGAAGGAAGTGAAACAATTCTGGATCGCTAACCAGTGGGAAGTCCTAAGCTTGAAAAGATGGATGCAGGCAGACTGGGAGGGAGGTCCAGACCCTTGAGACACCTTTTTATCAGGTGCATGGCAATGGAAAACTCATTTTTATCCATCTTTCCATCCATGTTGATGTCTGAAAGATACCTTCAATGGAAGGTTTCAGGCATTTATATAGTAGAAAAAAGTTTATGATGAGTTAACCAAAAAGTTAATAATAACTTTTAAAAATTCATTTTATTTTTTCACTGTTTTGAAAATTACCATATCATTCCTAAGAAATTGGTTGGCAGGCCAGATTTGAGAAAAAAGAACTTAGCTTGTTCTCCTGAAATTTCAAAAAAAATCATGAATTTTAAAAATATATAGTACAACACCTATAATTATTCTACAAAATTCTATTCAACTGACCAGTTAAAAAGCCTGCTATAGGACTGAGAGAATAGAATTGGCTGTCGTATTTGTTTCTGTCTTCTTGAACAATAATCCATGAATCTTTAAAGTATCAAAGCCTTATAGATATGTCTTTAAGGATTTTTTCTCTCAAGATTTTATTTTAATATTAAGATCTGAAATCCGTAAAAAAGTACCAAAAATAAAACGAAATAATTAATTGTTTTTACTTACTTGGATCAGTGAAAGTATTCATATTAAAAATAAATCTGGAATTATCAAGAAAATTACGATTATAGTCTGGACCGGTATCAAATAAAAACATAAATTCAAATGAAATGTTGTTATTTAATAATAATGGTCGAAAACTAAATACTTTACCTTTAATAATAAATATATATATAAAGTTGATGGATAAATGTAATATTCGAGTTTTAGATTGTTTTTCATAAAACACCCACTGAATTTAAATATGCATTTAATGAAACAAATTTTTTTAATTAAAAAAAAATTGATTTATCTTTTTTTGTTGATATTTTAACATTAATTGACAGTTTTTGCAAGAACGCATTTTCTCGTAAAAGAAGACTTTGATCAAGGGTTTGTATTTCGTTAAAAAATCCTTGAAGGATGAGCGAGGCAAAAGCAATTGAAACGACTAGTGTAAACAGAGACAAGGTATTTATTGGGCATTTATTGGAAATTTTATTCAATTCTTATAGCTTTTGAAAACTTTATTGTAGCTACGTAATTTGCTGACGACACCTAAAGTACTATATAGTATAAACTATGCTTCATTCATTTACTTATTTGTTTTTAAAGATTGGTATTTCAAAGGGTAAAAACATATCCGTTGAGGTATGTTTTGAAACTTCTCATCCTTTTTTTCACTGCAGCTTCTAATAGGAAGATTACCAGACGACTTTTTGAGATTGTCAGACAGTCCTGAAGGAAGTGTAGTGTGTGGCACTAATGCCTTACAGTATCAACAACAGGTGCCTATGCAGCACACCGTTGAAACGATTCCCAGACTTAGCATCATAATTGTTCAGGTGATTCAAAAACTTTTATTATGTTTCTTAAATCAGTTTTTTGAATAAAAAATCAGAATTACTGCCAAATCACAACCTTGGTTTGAAAAACAATTGAGATTAAAAGACTGAATTATTTCAATAAGTTTTTTTCAAAAGTATTTCCAAATATAATGAATAATAATAATAATAATAATAATAATAATAATAATAATAATAATAATAATAAAATTAAAACAAAAACCTATTTTATAGTAAAAATTATATATTCCTATAATATTTAATTTATCTTTTTCTCCTTGTCAGGCAAACCTTTCCAAGAACTATGGTCTCACCCGCATGGACCCCTATGTGAGGCTCAGAGTCGGAACTTCCATCTTTGAAACCAACACCGCCATCAATGGGGGAAAAGTTCCTGTTTGGAACAAAGTTTTCCAAGTGTCTGTTTCATTTTTATTTTGGAAAAAAAAAATCAAATTATTTGTAATTTTTAAAATGTTTTTTTCAATTTTTCATGGAATTTTTCATTTTAATATAATATTTTTTATTGTTTTTTTCTTTGATTAAATTTCAATTTGTTTAATTCACAAAAATATTCGTTTAATCTTGTGTTTCCATTTGTTTTGTTGCAGAACTTTGCAGCCCGGCTTTGATTCCATATATGTTGAAATCTTTGATGAGGTTCATAGTCTTTAATTCATCTTCCATTGAAATCGTGTAATAAAATCTCTTATCCCATTTCCATGATCCATTTTGCTCAAACTTAAATCTTTTCCGCTTTTATAAGTTGATTTTTTTTCTAAACAATTTTTAAAATGTATGATCCAGTTTCATTATTTGCCGCCACACTATCTATTACATAACATTCATCGTCACACAGCACCATCAAATACTTTAGCCTTTGTTGCCGCCACCATACTTCCATTTCCACCATCATCACCCCACCAACACCCCCATACTCCCACCACCACCCCCATAATCCCACCACCACCCCCATAATCCCACCACCACTTCCATAATCCCACCAACACCCCCATACTTCCACCACCACCCTCATAATCCCACCACCACCCCCATAATCCCACCACCACCCCCATAATCCCACCACCACTTCCATAATCCCACCAACACCCCCATACTTCCACCACCACCCTCATAATCCCACCACCACCCCCATAATCCCACCAACACCCCCATACTTCCACCACCACTCTCATAATCCCACCACCACCCCCATAATCCCACCACCATCCCCATAATCCCACCACCACCCCCATAATCCCACCAACACCCACATACTTCTACCACCACCCTCATAATCCCACCACCACCCCCATAATCCCACCAACACCCACATACTTCTACCACCACCCTCATAATCCCACCACCACCCCCATAATCCCACCAACACCCCCATACTTCCACCACCACCCTCATAATCCCACCACCACCCCTATAATCCCACCACCACCCCCATAATCCCACCACCACCCCCATTATCCCACCACCACCCCCATAATCCCACCACCACCCCCATAATCCCACCACCACCCCCATTATCCCACCACCACCCCCATAATCCCACCACCACCCCCATAATCCCACCACCACCCCCATCATCCCACCACCACCCCCATCATCCCACCACCACTTCCATAATCCTTGCCCCACCACCCCCATACCTTCACCACCACCACTTCCCCACAGAGGTCCTTCACAGTGGATGACAAGGTGGCATGGACGCATATCATAATCCCTGAAGAAGTCCTCACCTCTAATAAGGTCGATTAATTAACTAAATAACATGTTAATTAACTAATTAATCAATTAAAAGTTAATCAACTTATTAATTTAAAAAATTCACTTTTTAATCCGCATCTCCAATGAATCAAACTCATAAACTGACGTCTGGTCTTCGTATCGTTGGGCTCAAAGGATCAATTTGTTTTCTTACTTTTTCAAAAATTGATAAATCATATGATTATTCAGGCGTTTATTCATTCAGTTAAATCCAATAAATTATGTATTTATTTTCAAATCAGCTCCCAAACACCCGCACCGTCATCGCCACCACCACACTACCGCCACCACACTACCACCACCAGACTACCTCCACCGCTACCACCACTACCACCACCGCCGCTACCACTACCACCACCACCACTACCACCACCGCCACCATCATCATCATCACTACCACCATGACCACCGACGCACAGATGTGCAATGAATGGTACCCTCTGAGCGGCAGACTGGGCGACAACAAAGAAGGATCCATCAACATTGTCTTTTCCCAAACTGTCAGCACCTTCTTTATAACCCCAATGGGGGCCGTACAATTATACAATACAATACAATACAATACAAACACAAGAGGAGTCGATGGGTTGCGGTCGACACCTATCTAGCGAGTAACACACACACGCACGCACACACACACACACACAACACCTACACTACAACATCTCCTTCCTCACAACGCCTCCACTAAACTTTCCCACTACAACACCCCTCCACAGCAAGGAGCCCTGTTGGGCATGCCCTACCAAGGCATGTACCCAGGCATGCAAGTGGCCTACCCCATGTCCGACAACCGCATTGTGGTGGTCCCCCAGTCCTTCAGTGGCTGTTCCCAAGTCTTCTATCCAGGTCGTGAGTGCTTCAGTGAATGGATGGATGAGGGGTGGGTGCATGAATGGATGCATGGATAGATACTTGAACGGAGGCATGAATGGATGCATGAATGAATGCATGGGTGGATGAATGAATGCATGTGTGGATGAATGAATGCATGGGTGCATGGGTGATTTTATCTATAAACCCTTGGCTATCAAGTCGGTTAGTTTATCATAAAATGCTTGACTTGAATGAATAGTTCCTGTATAATGATGAATTGATCATTTAATCAGTCAATCACTTGAGTCCTTTTCGACTGGCAGACATGGGCGCATCTTACATCACGCCATCGGCAGCGGCTTCTCAGGTGGTCTACCCGCCAAGCAACATGCCTCCCATCGGTCCCCCTTTGCCACAACAACAACAACAACAACAATTCGAGCAACAACAACAATTCCAACAACAGCAACAATTTCAACAACAGCAACAATTCCAACAACAACAATTTCAACAACAGCAACAATTCCAACAACAACAATTTCAACAACAACAGCCAATCAACCAACAAGACGTTGACAATTTGAACGAAATGTTTCCAACGCTGGACAAGGCCACCATTGAAACGGTCCTTGCGAACAACAACAACGACAAAGAAGTCACCATCAACCAACTTCTCAACCTCACCTCATGATCACGCACTCACCACCGTCAGCATTAGGCCAGTCTATCTGGCTTCCAGGCCTAGGTAGCGGAGCAAGGATCGGTAACTAATAAAATTTTAATCATGAATTTAAAAATAAATGTCCATTATTTTTATTAACGTAATAAAAAAAGGCTCCATAGATTCCTGATTTGGGAACTATATTTTTGAACGACGTTTTATTAATAAACTTTCTGAGTTTTTTCAACCTTTGAAAATGTTTAAAAATAAATTGCTTTCCATTTGATGGAATAATTCATTTATTTGTTCGTATCGCTTATTTATTAATTAAAGATTCAAAAATATATATAAATTCTATTTTCATATCTTGTCAAAACTCAAATTTTTTTTCTTCAATTTGCGACATTTCTAACATTCGTCTGTATTTTTTTCAATAGACCCATCATAAAAGAACTAAGTATACATCGTATTATTAACTCCGCAAACTGTAAACCACTTTGTTGTTGCACGATCGTAGCTTCTGGAAACTTTGCGGGCTTGATGTCACTAATAATATTCGTATTTGTATTTATACAAACGTCTGCATCAAATACACCAATTCAGCATCACTCCGAACCACTCTGATTCAATGCCACCATAAGGATTCCTCCTACCACGGTTCACGTGGTCTCGCTTACGCTAGACTTTATTATGCCACTGGATCAGATAAGAGTTCAATCATATTTGTTTCGTTATATCACAATAATTGGAATTTGATAATTATTTCAAATTAATTTCAATATAGCAACTTTTTCATCATATTACATGAGTGGCCTCGAAACTCTACGGGGTTAATGCCACTATAGTAATATTCGTATTTGTATTGTATTGTATTGTACTGCATTGTATTATCATAATTATAAAATATTATTAATTCATACCGTAACCATCATAATTCAACGATTGTTTAAGTGTATCACCATTATCAGAATGCAATAATTCTTTTATTGTTTTAAAACTATAAAAATGTTTTTTACACCTGATTTTTACATTTCTAATTCAATCCCTCCGTATTAACCATCAATGAGAGAAGGTGTTTTAGAACAGATAAACCAAGTTACTTGTAATATCGCAACCTTTCAATATTATACTTATCATATACTTACATGGTGATATTGTAATCTTGTACATCAGAATGCTCCAGAGAAGGTTTCCCAAGGTGGCTACGTTGTAAGCTCTGCTTTCCAAGTGATTATTCCAGCTTTATGTGTGTTTTCAAATTTTAATATCAAGTTAGTAAAATCAAAATTTCATTTCTTTCCCATTCGTATTGTCATCTTGTATTTTGTACTTTTACGATTTGATAATTATCGGGAGTCGATTTGTCTTCGATTGGTTGCGCTCTTGCTATCGTTAATAAAAATAAAGATTTTTGACGATAAACACATTCAAACTTACGATCGCCTAAGCCGTGTCTCCTTATTTCACTTGTGTTGCGAGGGTATACTCGCTTACAGTCAAGTCACATCTTTCGGTTTGTTCAACAAACGTTTTCAGAATAAGTCCTGAATCAATCGAAACTAATATCGTGTTCTTCAAACTTTATTTAATTCCAAAACTGCATGCTCGTTCGTTTTAATAGCCTTCAGGCTTAAATTACACAGCGTAATCATTTGGAGCTTTTGTTGGACATCCACAAAAACCACTAATGCTTCACTTTCTTACACTGAATTGTCTCCACTCGGCAGTGGAGGCATGTGCCGAAGAAGGTTTCGAGTGGAGTAGTCATTGATCAAGTGGAAGCAGTCACTTTGAAGCATTCCATCATTCTAGTGCATCCATGAAATTTAAACGATTGCAATTCCGCGGTCATCAATTTGAACTTTTAAGTCGCCGAAGGAAGGATAAATAGACGGGTGAGTGATTGAATGAAGAGTGAAGGAATGCATAAATAAAAGACACCCGTTTCGAGATGGCACCTTCAAAGTTTTAAAACCAAAAACCTTTCATGTCATTGGTGGTCTGGTAATTTAGGCATGGTTTCGGTAATAATACGAACAAGACATTTGTACAACGCTGATCATCACTTTCCAAGAACACTCAAAAAACTTGGGAGAAGAAGTTTAAAAAAATAAGTTTTGAAATATTATTTTTGGTACAATTAATTTAAAAAGTCAAACCCAAAAAGTCGTTTTTTGACCTTACTGCAAAACGCCACTTGACTAAGACTTGTTAGCGAATACATGAATAATTTCTGTATATTTAAAGTTTTAACAAAATTCAAATTTATAAATATGTTCAAATTTGTTTCAAATTACAAAAAAATGATAAAATCTTTTGAACTATGGAAAAGTTTTTGAAAACAAAAAAAGACCGAAATGTAAGCTTCCTTCTTATCTCAACTTCGTTTAAGCTCTGGGCTTTGTCTTCGACTTTTTCTATCCTATCTTCACTTTTTTTCTTCCTTGGTTAACGTTTGCCGGAATCGTTGAAATTATATTGGGAAAGTTTTTTTGGTGATTATGGCTTGAGTTTGGAAGATGTATGGAGTGTCTATAAAGTCGAACAGTTCGCAAATTGCAAAAAAAAACTCGAAGATTAAAAAGAAGCTTTTTCATTTTTTCAAACGCTCGATCTTGAAGTTTCAAAGTCATCCGACTACGAATAAAAACAAAAAACAAAAATATAAATTAAATTTGAATTACAAAGTTGGTACATTTCATAAGTGGTCTCCAGACAAGAGTCCTCTCAAGCCAAGAGTCATAGGCTAGAATCCAAAAATTATTCAGTCTCAATTGAAAGTGTTTTTTCAAACAAATATTTCAGCTTTTTGTGCAATGGCGCCTTATGAATTCTCAAATGAGGTTATGAGTCGTTAGAGCAGTCGTTTGTAGTTGCAGAATTGCTCCCTTAAAGTGACAATCTTAATTCTACGCACCCGTTAACTTTTTAAATTATTCAATGCTATATATAAATAACAAAATTGAAAAGTATGACGTTTGAAATGAAGGAATTAATCAAACTTTGGAACTCAGTCTTAACTTGAAAGTCTAATTGAAACTAATGGTCCATTTTTCATTTTCACAGTTTCCGGTTGGGCAAAGATGTTTATAGCCGTTACTTCGATTAACTTTATTGAAACTTTTTTTTATCGACCATCTAACATTTAAAAGTTTGAATAATACTTATGAAGAAATCAATGTATCTAATAATTATAGTCTGCAGATTAAAAAGATTTTTGAAAGATTTAAAAAATGCCGAACCAGCCATTTTGTTTTAAATACCAAGAATCGCCGTGGAATCGTACATGAATACCCTTTGCCAACTTACTCGACAAGGAAGTAAGCAAGGGCTGAAAGGCATTGCAAGGAACTGCATAAAACAAGCAAACGATGGAATTCAATGGAATCAATCGGTAGTTTATAATTTCTGATCCAATGCTGATTCTAGTTGATTTATATGAATTGAAGATTAATTTTTGCTTTAAAGGTAGTCGGTTCGGAGGGTGGGGAGTTGAAGAGTCGGCAAGTGCAATGGCACAAGGGCTCTTATAGTGGCTCTAGAGATACTTTGACAACACTTGATGACTATCTATCTTTAACATCTTTAAAAGCTAATCTAATCTAATCAAATCATTTGTATAGCGCTGATTACACACTGTTCAAGAGCGCTCTGCTAGGAACTGTTTAAACAACGAAGTTTTGAAACATCAAATAAGCCTCCAAAAGTTATGAATCATGGTTTTTGAAAAATATTTCCATAATTTTTATTTTTTAAATTAATTTTTCCAAGTAAATTTTTATTTTTTCGATTAATTAACTGGAATCCTTGCGTCACAGTGAAGGCCTCATTACCAAAGGTTCCATATGAGTAACATCCTATAAATGTCGTTTAGTGTATGAAATAAGATGGTGTGATTTTTGTTAATTTTTGAATTAAAATGAAGATTTAAAATAATTTTTTATGAGTAGTCTCTTCAATACAGTTTGAAGCTCTTTAAGTTAAGTCCATGCTAATAAACGCCATTAAGAAGGTTTCTTCTGGAATAATGAAAAAAATGCAAAAAAATTTAAAAAAATGCTCTGAATTTACGGTTTAAATTTTAAAGAATTAAAAAATTTACCGAAATAAAATTTTCGCTAGTTTATTGTGTTGCCTCTTTGAAAGGATATGTCCTGATAATGACTTGTTGGACATCAAGTGAAGAACTTTTTAAATTTTCTAAAAATTGTTTAAGCGCCGCCACAACCGTTTTTTTCGATGAAAAAATTAATTTTAAAATGACGAAACTGTGAATTCACCGATTTTAATAATCTCCAGACGTGCCCAAGCCTCGCAGTGTTCATAGAAAAAATTAATTCCGAATATATTAAACAAGTTTTGAAATTTCTGTAAAAATTTTTTGACAAAACGAGAGATTTTGTTTAATTAGAAGCGATAAGAAGAATAGACTTATTAGTGGCAACTTAGAGGCATATCTGTTTAGTTCACTTTAATCAACTGGCTCGAGGCGATCCATCAAAAGTCTTATTTCCATGCGAAAGATTACACAAGTAATTTGCAAAATAAAATTTGAATAAAATAAATTAAAGTTCCAGCTACTACTGAAGCGCTCTTCCGAAAATGTCTGGCAGAATGGATTAGGTTTAGCGCTTTTGAGCTGTATGCAATCAGAGCTATAAAAAGTTTGGATTAAATTTTATTGAAATATCTTGTTCGTCACTGTTCTATTAAACCATATTTTTTATGTATTCTCAACGGTAAGTGTGCTCATTGTGGGGGGGGGGAACCCTTGGTACATAAATGACCTCACTAGACTGCATACTTCAGTAAGATAACTTGGGGATATTTCTATTTTTTTCATTTTTCAATGTTTTGCTAACAAAGTCTATACAAAAATGTTTTCGGACATCACGAAATTTTTCTTAAAAAATACAAAAACCTAGATTATTTAAATTAATTATAAAAAAAAATCTTAATTAATGTTTTTAAAGAATTTTTGGATTATCTTCTCTGTGTGAAACTCGCTACGAATGCATATTTCAGCCAATTACGCCCTGTAATTTTTTCAGCTTCCGACTGAATCTATTTACTAAACACAAAAAGTATTTAAAAAAAAACTTAACTCTATAAAAATAAAAACTTCCAACCAACACAGAGTCTCCACCTACATTAGTTGGCTAACTCAATTTCGCAAAAATACGAATTGAGAGTGAATTATTTAACGTATTTAGGGCGCATAGAAATTCCAACGTGTTTTATTTTCAACAATTTTGTTTGAAAATAGATTTGTGAAGACTAAAAAAAATTCAAAAATAATTTCCCGCTATGACCAGATAACTCTTTCTCCATTTGTTTTTTATTTTTCATTATTTCATACTTATTCATTCATTTCCGACCCTGACACAACCTTTTATTTCTCCACATATTAACCATTTCGTCTCATACCACGTGACCACTTCTTGAATTCATGGCTTCTTTTAGATGTATCACCTAGGAGTTTTGTTTTCCACACATCGCGGCAATACAACCCTTTCCTTCTTCCATCTTTCTGCTTCCTGCTTTTCCCTTTCTGTCGACCTTATTGTTTCCAGCACCCACAAGCTTAACAGGCATTCTTATTCAAAACTGATTGCCCTTCCTTGCTTCAGCCACAATGATTTCAGCACAATTTTAGTAAGAAAAAAACCTTATTTGAAAAACTCGTAAATAATTTTGAAGCAAACGGCACGAAAATGAGGTGAGGATATGCAAATTGATCACAGCGCCATATGGTTATCTCATGAATACTATTTGTACTATAAAAGACCAATTCAACAAATCTCAGCCAACCTAGTTAATTAAACCTATTTTTACTTTTTTCTAATTAAAGTCTTCATCAATTATATATTGTGAAAATAGCAAATTCTTTATAACTCAACTGGTGTACTTGGTTTTTTATTTTTATGACTTCACACCAAACGCCACATTACTCAAGTTATTCAGTCAGGTTTACTCAAAACTATATGAATTCTTTCGGCGAGACACCTTTTTCTTTCGCTCGTCTCATACATTCTACCAATTTTCCATATATTTTATAAAATAAAAATTGAAAAAAAAGTTAACAATAAATTTTGAGTGGCCTCGGAACTCTATGGGGTTAATGCAGCTATAATAATATTCGTATTTGTGTTTTATTTAATTTTATTGGCTTTAGATCGTCTCAGCTGCTTGCTTTGGTGCTTTGAATGTTGAGTTTATTATAAGTTTATAATAATAATAATAATAATAATAATAATAATAATAATAATAATAATAATAATAATAATAATAATAATAATAATAATAATAATAATAATAATAATAATAATAATAATAATAATAATAATAATAATAATAATAATAATAATAATAATAATAATAATAATAATAATAATAATAATAATAATAATAATAATAATAATAATAATAATAATAATAATAATAATAATAATAATAATAATAATAATAATAATAATAATAATAATAATAATAATAATAATAATAATAATAATAAAAAAAAAAAAAAAAAAATAATAATAATAATAATAATAATAATAATAATAATAATAATAATAATAATAATAATAATAATAATAATAATAATAATTATTATTATTATTATTATTATTATTATTATTATTATTACAACCCTCACTTCGCAACTCCATTATCAGCACATCACACATACACTCTTAACACTGAGTTCACTGTTGCCCCTACATTAGGCCACCCCACTAGCTTTCCTCCTCTCACGCTCATGACAATCCCCTTGAGAAATGTCGGAATTATTGGTTCAGGATCGTCCAGTCAATTGCTCTTTAAGGGCCCTGATCAGTTTGTACTGCCTTTTATTACTCATCAGTGGAAACTTGGAGAAGCTTTTATTTACAATCTCCCAGCGTTCCTTTATTCAATTATACCTTGTCTTATAGAAGAAGATTTTATCTCGATGCTGAATTGAAGAAAAATTAATGAGTATCGCAAAAATTCAAATTAGACAAGCAACTTCCGAGGCAATTGAAGTTTTATTGATTTGTTCATAATTCCTCCTTAGTATATCATCCTCAAGAGAAACGAAAAGTCCACATTGGTTAGCAATTCTGAAAAAAGAGCAGAAAGTATGATTTATTGAGGCTGCTCTAACGACGTTCCTCATCAAATATTCAGTTGCCAGTCAGTATGAGAGAAAACGAAGAGAACACGCGCAATCTTGGATGTTGCAATGGCAAACTCAACGACTTTACTTTCGCCTTTGTTGAATTTCGTGTAGTTGGCGCTATACAAATACACAATTTAGATTGCAATTGATGTCAATGTCAAGTTGGTGTGACAGCAGCGAGCTATGGATGAATCGTCCCACCGCTGTTGCATGCAAAACGAAAGAATAATAAGAAAATAATGTAAAAAAAACTATTAAAAAACAAAAACAAACAAAATAATGTACTCATGAAATAAAAAAATAAAATAATTTTCAGAAAAAAGGGGAAAAATGTTTGGTTTAATTTTTTAGGGATTAAAAGATGTTTTATTTTATTTCTCTTGAAATTTGAATGCTAAGATTATATTTTTTTTCCAGAATTTTTAAAAAATTCTAAAGCACAGTTTTGCGAGATTTAGGAAAATTGTGTTTTTTTTAAATAAAACTTTCTTCATATTAATTTTTCATTAAAAATAGATTAAACTGAGTTGTGGATCTCATTGAAGTTTTTTTTCTTATTTTAAATCAATTTTTAAATATAAAAAAAAAGATTTTTTTAATGTTAAATTTAAAAATTTTCAAAACTGTGAATTAAATTTAGTTTTATTAATTTTTAAAATAGAAATCCAAGCTTGAAATTATTTACGATAAATTTCTTTTCAAGTACTTGGCGATTTAATCCAATACGGTGGCATGCGTTCATAAAAAGTTTTGAAATTTACCAAAAAACCTCAAATGCTTTTCACTTGATTAATGAGAGCGATCAGAATAGGTGTATGAAACGAAAGAAGACAAATTAGAGATAGCCGAAATGAAAAATGATCTTAGCGACAGGCTTATAATACATCCAGTAAGACATTAAGAATGCACTTTGGCTCTTATGAAAGAGAAAGTACTCTGGAGCGAAAATTAATTATCTTAATAATTCAACGTGTTTTTTGGCATAAAAGTTCAATTTCGTGTTTTGAAGCTGCTTGAGTTTATTTTCTCAGCCATCAACCATCGGCACCTACCATACATTCAGAAGCAAGGCGTTCAATCCCAAAGAATTATTTCGTCGACACAAATTACCAAAAAGTATTTTTTCATCTTTTTTAACATTTCAAAACTTGTTGAGAATCGATTTTAAGTTATTATCATTCCACAATTGCTCTATGAATAGAAACCTTTTATATATATTAACGCCATTATATTAAAAAACGCTGATCTGAAGACAATGGTGGAAAAAAAAAATTCGCAATTTCAGTTCATAGATGACTTTAATCTCGCTTGTCTTTTTGCAACGTCACAAGTCAACGTTCACTAGTTGCTTAAGGCACATTCAGATGGATTTTATCAATTCCACGTTTGAATAATTCAGTCTTGGGCAATTGAAAATTTTGAGATAGGCAAGTAAAGAAAAAAAAGCGAAACCAAACTATAGTGACTTTTTTTTTATTAACATGGAAATAAAGTTTTCAGATCGCACCAAAGATACAACTTCGAATTATTATAAATTATTTTTAATCGAAACTGAGAAGAATTCTACTTTTCCGTGCTCCCTCACCGATCTCACCGGCTTTTCAACGTCCCTTGGAACCCTGATAACTTGATCTAATAAAGGCTATAAAAACCCCTAATTTTATCTTTCAATACAAATCAACACCTTGTTTAATTGTCGGTCTTTATTTCGATGAAAAAATTAATTAAAAGTAACATTTGAAACATAATTTTAATCTTTCCTCTTAAGCGCCATTGAGCCGCGGCATGAATCGAACACAATGATTAGATTAGATTAAGAATCAAGAACCGTTTTTAAATATCAAATCTTCACAAAGATTTCTTTTTTCAATAAAAACTTCAAATCATAAATGCTTAAAATAAAGAAAAAAAATTTATTCCACTCCATACGAGATGGATTGAAAACGATACAAGTCAGTTACTTCAAAATCTCACCACTTTAAGCACAAAAATATCTTCAACTTCCAAAATAGAAAGCTCTAGATGAGTTCATTTTTCAAATGTCAAATTAGTTTCGAATAAGTTCCATGTTCCATGTTATATATATATATATATATATATATATATTCAACGTGTGATTTTTAAAAATTAAAACAATATACATTAAATTTTAGGCGCTTATGAACTGTATTCAATCAGCGCTATAAGATGCTGTGATTAGATTAGATTAGCTTCCTCTATTGACTTGTCGTGAACGGAAGTTGGGGTTCTTATTTTTCTTCAAAGAACCTCCTTCTCGATGTTTTTGTGGCTGAGGAAAAACATACTCTTATTTTGATTATTTAAAAAAATGTTTTTATTATTTATTTATTTGTTTTTTTCACTTAAATTTTTGTTGTTGTTTTTTTAAAGTTTTTTTGTTTTTTCATTTTTTTCATTTTTATTTTTTGGTGTTTTTCCAATATTTTTATTATTGTTTTTTTGATGTTTTTGTTTCGATAATTTTATTTTTCTATTTTTTATTTGATCTTTTTATTATGATATTTTTTGGTCTTTGTTGATATTGTTTTGTTAGGGACAGACAAGTCATACATAATAGTTTCTTAGTTAAACCATTGTTGTTGTTGCTGTGGTTGTAATTATTAGTCTTCTTTGTAGTCGTGAGTTGTAGTTGTTGTTATAGTTGTAGTTGTTGGTGTTGTACTATTATGAATTTCAGTTTGTTGTAGCTGTGGTTATTGCTGCCACTGCTGCTGTAGATACTGTTGCTGCTGCTGGTATAGTTGTTATTATTTTCGCTATTGCTATTATTCGTGGTGTCATTGTTGTTATGTTAAAATTATTTTTATTGTTGTTGCTGTTTAAATAATAACAACTTTCGTTGTTGTTGTTGTTATGAAATTGTTATTTTTGTTGTTGTTGTTATGACATTAGTATTATTGTTGTTGTTGTTATGACATTAGTATTATTATTGTTGCTGTTATGACATTAGTATTATTGTTGTTGTTGTGACGGGTGTTTCTGTTGATTCTTTGTGAGATGAATATCTCGCAGTGACGAAATCCCAGGGGCAGGTTCCGCCAGGAAGCCTCCGTGCATACGCTACGTAGCTCGTCGGGAGGAGATGTACCCGTGATGTCCCTTCTTTATTAACGTTGCGGTAATAATAGTAATAATAATTGTAGTAATAGTAATAATAATAATAGTAATAGTAATAATAATAGTATTAGTAATAATACAACTAATAGTAGTAATAATATTACAACTAAGAGTATTAATAGTAATAACAATAGTAGTAATAGTATCAATAATAGTAATAATAATGATAATGATAATAATAGTATTATTAGTAATAATAATAGTGTTAGTAGTAACAATAACATTACTAATAGTAGTGGTAATAGCGCTGATAATAATAATATTATAAAATTTAATTTGTGAAACGCCAAGTTAAGAAACTGAGGTATCAAATTAAGCGAAGGGCGAATCTTAAAGTTTAGTGCTTGTGGTTAACACCACACTACTTGCAGCCACTGTGTTATGGGATGAAGTCAGTGTGGAATCCATTGACAAGGATAGGTTAAGTGACGTGTTCCTCCGTTGGGAAGTTAAGCTGGGTTGGCTTCCCAAGTGACGGTTTGGGGCCGTTATTGTTAGTTTCTCAAGAATAGTTTATCTTTGTTGTTTTTGGTTCATCACTACTTTTATGTGAAGTTTCCAGTGTTTGTTGTTCTTATAATCATTGTTGTTGTTATATTTATTGTTGTTGTTATAGTTATTGTTGTTGTTATAGTTATTGTTGTTGTTATATTTATTGTTGTTGTTATAGTTATTGTTGTTGTTATAGTTATTGTTGTTGTTATATTTATTGTTGTTGTTATATTTGTTGTTGTTGTTATAATTATTGTTGTTGTTATAATTATTGTTGTTGTTATAGTTATTGTTGTTGTTATAATTATTGTTGTTGTTATAATTATTGTTGTTGTTATAATCATTGTTGTTGTTATCATTATCGATATTGTTGTTTTAATGGTTCTTGTTGTTGTGGCTCAGTAATAGTTGTTGTTGTTGTAGGAATTTTTGTAGTTGTTGTTATAATTATTGTTGCAATTAGTGTTGTTGCTTTTGTTGTTATTGTTATTATTGTTGTTGCAGCTATTGGATGAGCATGCGCAAAGATAGGCTTCTGTAGCAGCATTGTTTGAATAGCAATGTAGAACGTTCTTGCGACCGAATTGAACACTCTTCATAGGTGCCACTCCTAAGCCACCATCGCTACCGCCACCGCTACCACCACTACCGCTACCACCACCACCGCTACCACCAATACCGCTACCACCACCACCACCACCGCCAACACAAGTTGTAGTTGTTGTTGAGGCAAGGGTTGTAGTAGAAGTAGTAGTTCCAGTGGTAGTGATATCG
This sequence comes from Branchellion lobata, assembly GCA_947562095.1. Lineage (NCBI taxonomy): Eukaryota > Metazoa > Annelida > Clitellata > Hirudinida > Piscicolidae > Branchellion > Branchellion lobata. The sequence goes on along the minus strand of OX387254.1, from coordinate 8,688,223 downwards.
AAAGAAGTAGAAGTAGTAGATGGAGTGGTATAAGGAGGAGTAGATGCATTGGTGCTTCTAGAGAGAGCGCTTTTTTTACTGATAAAAATACTGCTTGAAAGTGTTGGTTTGGTGGTGGTGAGAGTACTTGTTGTAGTAGTAGTAGTATCAGAACTGTTAACAGCAGCATTGGCGGCGGTGGCGTTGTTAGCGAGTTGGTGCTTGATTGTGTAAAAAGGTGTGGAGTCTTGTGTGCTCATGGCGTGAGAGATGGAGGCATTGGAAAGGTTGAAGAGGCGTGGAGGGGTGCTCAGAAGCTGTTTGTAATATGGTTGTTGTTGGTGTTGTTGGAGTTGTGGTTGTTTTTGTTGTTGGTGTTGTTGGGGTTGGAGTTGTTGTTGTTGTGGTTTTAGCAGTTGGGGTCTGAGTTGTTGGTGTTGAAGTTGTTGTGGTTGTATCTGTTGTTGTTTGAGTAGCTGTTGTTGTGTTTCTAGTCGTTTTAATTGTGATATCGCTGTGTGTTTCGACAAATTTTGTGTTTCTAAGTTCTTAAGCTGGAACTGTTGATAATAAATTTGTTGTTGTTGTTGTTGTTGTTGTTGTTGTTGATAACACTGTTGATGATTTCCGCGTTGTTGTTTTTGATGTTGAAGTTGATTTTGTTGTTGTTGAGAATGTTGGTATGTTTGGTGGATATGTTGGGGTGGATGTTGTTGTTGTTGAGAAATTGCTTGATGGAATCTCGTAGTTGGAAAATGAGCAGAAGAATAGGATTTGTTTTTCTTGGAAACTTCGGAGTAGTTGGAGTTGGTGGTTGGTTGGTGTGTGTTCTTGAGGTTGCTGAGAGGTGGTGATACGTTGAGGGGAAGGTTGTTAGGGGAGGAAGATGATATCGATGAGTGATAGTTGATTTCGTAGTTATAAAAACTGTTTTTGTTGTTGTTGTTGTTGTTTTTGTTGTTGTTGTTGTTGTTGTTGTTGTTGTTGTTGTTGTTGTTGTTGTTGTCGTCAATGCTGGTGGTTGATGAACATTTTGTATAAGCGTTGTTTTTGTTGTTTGAGTAATCTGGTGTTGTAAGAATACGATTGAAGTGTGAGGATGTTTGGGCTAGTGAGGTTTTCTGTTGGGTGAGTTGTTGTTGTTGCTGATGTCGTTGGAAAGAGTTGTGTTGTTTTGTTTGAAGTTGTAAGTGCGGCTGTGTGTGTGGTTGTATGTATTGTTGTATATGTTGTTGTGTTTGTGGTTCTGTATGTGGTTGTACGTGTAGTTGTAGGTGTGATGACAATGGCGCGTCATTAGAAGGTTGTGTTGTTGGAGCAATGCAAGGTGTTGGAGGCTGCAAAGTTTGACTTTGCTTTTGTTCTTTCACGTTTTTATAAACGAAACTGTTTACTGTGCTCTTCTTTATCATCTTGAAAACCGAAGCTTGATCTTTTGTTTGACTCTTGTCCGACTTTCTTTGTTTTTTTTTTAGATAATCTGTTTCATTGTCATCGTCATTGTCATCGTCGTCGTCGTCGTCGTCATTGTTGTTGTTGTATTTGTCGATAATATTAACGTTAATATTTTTAATATTTTTGTTGTTGTTGCCGTAGTCGGAAGGGGCCATGACAGTTGGAATGAAGCGAGTTTCGTCATTGGCGAACTGGTATTTCTGTGTGTGATGACGTATCAGAGTCGAATGCAATGAAACCCCTCAAAAACATCAAAGACTAAATTTAATCTTTCAACAATTTCCACTATCGTACCTTCACAAACGTTCATTGCATCTTCCCAAAGGCATTAACTTTAATGGCCCTCGAAGGAGGCAAATATTTTTTATTTCGAAAATTAATCTGCAAAAATTAATAATGACGAAAACGATAAAACCAAACTACCCCGAACAATATGTCTTGCTTTTAAGATAGAAAAAGCTATCAGTGCAATGACCAGACGGACAATGATGCGTGTACCTTCAATGTTGCCAGAACATATCTTCAAAAAACCTTTTTAATTACTTTTTCAGTTTAATTGTTTGTTTGGCGCTATACAAATAAGATTTTATGATTTTTATATTTATTATTATTGATATTGTTATTACCGGCTTATTTTCGGTATTAGAAGGCAAATGGATTCGACCTAGATTTGACTATCTTGTGACTTCGAAAGCCCGAGTGACCTTCCTGGCGTCGAGTTTCACTTTGGGTGTAGTTCTGAGTCCAGGGAGCTGTGAAAAATGAACCATGCACTAGAGGTTTAATGACTTGTTCATAGCACGCCACTTTGATCCGATTACCAGCTCGAGTTCCTTCATTTTCCTCGTGTTCTTCCAGTCGTGAAAGAATCTCTCTTTGCTGTTTCATCATCGACAACAGACACATGTGTGTCGTTTGTTGCGTTTGTTCGGAAATGAAGCTCCAAGTTGGCTAATCGAAAACTCAGAATTGTTTCTGGAAATAACTCTGCATTGCAAAACGAGGGAACATTTTGTCCAAGCTATAAAACAATTAAGAAAAAAGACTAACTGGAACGAAAGTAAACTTTTCTTTTTACTCAAGATGTATTGAGAACATGACTTAATCTAGATTTTGTGTGTCACTGCTGAGAAAGAGGCAGAGAAATTAATCCATTACGACTTAACGCTCTGTGCACTTTGATGTAACCAGGCGTGAAATATTGTTGGTTATCTTTTGACATTCTATTCTTGTCATTCGTTCCAACAAAAACCTTTTTCCTTGAAATCAAAGAATGTCAAAAAAATCTATAATTGAGAAAGCGTAGAAAAAATGAGAAGTTACATGGCAGGAAAGATTGATGTGAGAGTGGATAATAAGAAGTAAAAAAAGACACAATGAGAAGGGAAGGTCTTGAGAAGTATGATAAAAGTGATTGATAAGTGGGGTGGGGGGGGGGGGTGGGACAATGAAGTGGAAAACCCCTTTTGAAGCTCCAGACCCGATGACTTTTGGTACTTTTTTTGCAATAGACCAAAAAAAATTGAAAAATGAAATTTGAAAAATAAAAATGAACAAGGAACTTTGAAAAACGGTTCATAGAATCAAAATAAACATCACAAAAAAAAACAAGCTTGAAAAACTATTATAAAAACGAAAAAACAAAAAAAATCAAACAAAAAAAAAGGAAAAAAACTAAAAAAAACTGAGAAGCTGAAGTATGGAAGCAAAAAAATGCAAAGAACAAAGTCGGTATCTCATCTGGTTCACTAGAACAAGTGCATCAACGTCGCAGTGACTTCTCGAAAGTTCGATTAGAGTCATTTGATCAATGCCAGACAATCCGTCTTGAGTCGTCGAATAGAATTCACAAAAGCCCGCGAGCACAAATACAATTCCAAAAATCACTTTTTCGTTCGAATTTTCAAATCACCTAACTTTTTGAGAGTTTTTATGCCAGGATGGGATTTTTTTTTGGATAGAATATCCAGCTCTATCCTTCTTCTTCTTCTTCACTGATTCATGCTTCCGAGTGTTATACGTTCGCTGCTTCAGCAAGCCGCCTACTTCATTCTGCAAACACCACACTAAACACCGTGGTTCTTGATGGTGATGACAACCTCAAAGGTTTTTCCCTTTGAAGCTTCTAAGCACACTCCAAGTTGGTTCACACAAACATCCGTTCACACAAACATCTGTTTACACAAACATCAGTTCACACAAACATCGGTTCAAACAAACATCGGTTCACACAAACATCCGTTCACACAAACATCTGTTCACACAAACATCAGTTCACACAAACATCAAATTACTTTGTATTGATTCAGAAGTGGCGTGGTGGTCTGTTTGCGACGGGGAAGACTGTAGTCGGTGTAAAAGTTGTAGTCATTGGCTGCATTTCCTTTGTAGCGAACGGGTGTATGGCGATTATTGCTGCTCTTGTTGACTCTGGCGTTACCCATAGTGTTGTATTTTATGAGTCCCACCAACGCTTGTTTCTCTTGCTTCTGCAACTGTAGGCTGTGCTCGCTCGAGGGCTTTTTTTTGAAGCATGACTTTAACACAAACGGATCATTTTTGCTCAGTGCGAGGTTCGTTGCATTATTCGAAATTGAGGTGGTGGTGTTGGTGGTTGTGGTGGTGATGAGACTTATATACGCATTAGAAACACTTTTATTCGGATGTTTGGAATCCGTAAAAACTTTCAAAATTTCATTGCGTGGCTTTTTACGTTGCTTGCGTTTTCTGGCGTTGCGTAACAGCGACGCGACGCATAGAAGACAAATGACGCTAAGAAACAGACAGCTTGCAATGCTCACCAACACCAAAACTCTTCTACTTAGTGAGCTGTCGTCTAAAAAAATATTTTCGTTTTTGTGGTCATCGGTGGAAGCCGGGCTGTGAGAGGGAAGGGGAATGGATGAGTTGATGCGGATGAGAATGGTGATATAGGACGAATGAGGCGGTAATCCATGGTCCTGAACCTTGAACTTCAGCATGAAACTACAAAAGTCAAACACTATCAAGGGTTGATTGGACTGCGAAGAATCGTCTGCAGAGGACAACGCACGCAACGTTACGTCACCAGACGCAGTGTCTACCGCGAATAAATCGATGAGGTTGAACGTGGTGGCCAAAGATTGCGTTTTGTAAGCTGCGTCAGATGAATTATCGTCTGCAATTGTTGTTAATTCAGAAGACGGGTGTTCGTATCTATTTAAAGCAGCCTTTGTCGTTGTGTTTGGCGTTTTAATTACGTCATTAAAACGACAGCCATCGGATGAGGAGGTTGCGTTATGATCTGGATGTGCGTTGTTTAGAATGACACTGACGGGAGCGAACGAAAGTTCTGCATTGAAGCCCACATCTGCGTCTATTGCCTGCAGATGCAGGATTGTCACATCGGATGGTGTCTTGTGGCTGAGAAGAAGTGTGAAATTGTGATGGGGAGGATGCGTGAAGATTGGAGCGTTGTCGTTGCTGTCTTGTACGTAGACTGTTGCTACCGTGCTTCCTGTACGGGTGGTTGTATGGGTGGTTGTATGGGTGGTTGTTCGAGTGGTTGTATGGGTGGTTGTATGGGTGGTTGTATGAGTGGTTGTATGGGTGGTTGTATGGGTGGTTGTTGGAATTGTGTTGGTGTAGTTGTGTTTAGTGCAGTTTTGTCGGTGTAGCTGTGTTGGTGTAGTTGTTTTGGTGTATTGTGTTGGTGTATTGTGTTGGTGTATTGTGTTGGTGTATTGTGAACTGTGCATGTTAGGTCCAAGTCTTTCACGACTTCCCCAGAAAGACGTGTGAATTAGAATGTAGCATGAATGAAAAACCGCCTACATTTAAAAAATAAAGTTAGTTAAAGGATGCCTTTTGAATCATTGCTGTGAGACTGCTATGTTTATGGCCACAGAACATAACGAACTTTTTTCAGTTCATGTATCACGATTTAATAGGTTTTTTTGAAGTTAAATTTTGCGCTTCAAAAAGTCGCTAAAGTAAATTAAAATGGCGTTCCACAATTTGTAAAGTTTGTCGAAAAACTGAAAAATTGGAATGAGGTCGGATGAGATAACTTTTGGACGACATGGTGGAATGGAATGGACGTGATTACTCAAAGTGCCTCTCAACAGGTTAAAAATTTAAATTTATAAGTAGTGTGTCAGAGGCATTCTTCGACTTTGGAGTGTGAAAAATTAACTTTTTTGTATTCAAGCAAAGAAGACCATTTTTTAGGCAAGTTGAAGTGTACAAATGCCTGACCGCTTTTTTTTCTTGTGTTGTTGGATTGATTCGTTCAATTCGAATGCTCCTTTACATCATTCGGCAACTTGTGCGACTCTATGAAAGGAAAGTCATCTGTAACTTAATTCCTACAATTAATACAACTTTCCATGGATCGAATGACTGGGAATGTAATGAAGCCAATAAGAAAATAGCAGACATAACAAAAAAAAAACAAAAACAACGGTACAAAATGTCAAAAAAAAAGTTTTTAGGACGGAGAAAAAAGTGGCGAAGGAGAAAAAGTCATGTTACATCAGGCGTCTGAACGTTCGGAAGCTTCATAAGGACAAAAAAATTTCCACATGTTTCACAAAAGGCAAAAAACAAAAACAAAAATCCAATCAAAGACGAATTTTTTTTAAAATGTTGTTGTTTCTGATAAATTTCAGTGCAAAAACATCTCTTAACTGCTTCACTCAGCTTCAGACTACGTTTTTATTGATTATATTTTAATACTGGTCTCTCAAAATATATTTCGAGCATTTCCTTGTTGGAAAATTTAGAAACTAATCCCTACGATTTTCAAGTGCTTTTGTACGAGCTTCATAGGCACTTTTATCTCGTTCTGCCAGTCTCTTCTATTATACTTCATTTTCTTAATTTATGTCGGGGTGTCAAAATTTGACGAAAAAATTATTTTTATTGAAATGAATTTTTTTTCATCATTTTCGCGAATTTTAACTTAATATTGACCGAAAAAGATTTTTGTGAAGAAGCTTCCGGAATATATTTTGTGTATAGGAGATTTCAAAACCAACAGTTTATTCCAACATTTCTTATCCTTGAAATTACGTTGTTACGCATCGTGATTGATCAAGACAGAATCTAATCAATAATTCATCCATTCATCCACCCTTTCATCCAATAATTTATTGGGTTAGCCATTCATCAACCACTTCAGTCTCCCAATCATCCTTCAGTTATCATCTATTTGTTTACTTGTATATCCATCTATTTTTCTACTCATTTATCTGCTCATTCAAAAACTCAATAGTACAATATCAATTCATTTATTCATTAACCCATCATCTGCTCACTCATTCAACAACACCCCCACCCACCCATCCAACATCCATCCACCTTTCCAACCTCTATTCACTCATCCAACTATGTCCAAATCCACCCAATTCTGTCCAACACCCACCCAACTCGACCTAACACCCACCCAACTCTACCTAACATCCACCCAATCCCACCTTACACCCACCCCAACCCCTCCCAACACCATACACCACCGAGAAAGCACTGCGCGCGTACATGACTGAGCAGATGCGACTGAGGTTTGCAAGAGTCGTTCAGTGCCGACAACAGCGGTCACCAAGCGGTCCCTCCAAATGAAATTTCCTCCAATGCAGCATCAAGCGGACGTTTAGTGTTTCTTCACGGTGGGGGTGCCTTTGATCAGAGGCATGAAATTTTTAATTTTCAGCAGCTGAATTGAAGTCTATAAACTTATACAATTCCCAGCATTTCCGTGAAGGAATTTCGCAAGATCAACAGTGGCTGCTTGAGAGCGCCATTGAAGGGGTGCGCAGTTAATTGGAAAAGCTGCGAGTTGTGAATTATTTCTCGGGCTATTTTTTCTGCATGGGTGTCGAATCATTACATGATAAATCGCAAGCAATCGTTCTTTGTTTATAGTAATGAAGCGCTTTTCATTTTTCATTTACATTATTTATTTATTTATTTTCCTTATTTATTTATTTATTTATTTATTTATTTATTTATTTATTTATTTATTTATTTATTTGTTTATTTACAAATCCTCAGCTCATAAAGATCTCATTTCGGTATGTTCTCTTCTCAAGTTCGTTTTCAATTTTAATTTTTCAAACGTTTTAACATGTTCATTTTGGATAGATTTATTTTTTATTCATGGCGTGAGTCCCTTTCACGTATGACGTATTCCAGTTCACATTGTCTTTTTTCTCAAACTCCTTTTGGTCTCTTTGAGGTTTTGAAAGATGGATTTTCGAGTACTCAAACCTTTTTGTGTCATGTGACAAGCAGAAAATTGAAGGTGTCTGCTTAGGGTGCGTCTAAAGGAGGCGGAAGTGATGCTCCTTGTGGGCGGACTTGGAAAATAGAAATATATTCAGAGAGATTTGAATTTATCGACTTTTAGCTGCGTTGACCTTAGGACTTATGGCGAGATTTCGCTAGAAATTTAAATATTACTAGAAATATGACATGTTGAAATGGCTTTGTTTGGAATAAACTTTCGAAAAGTTTTTGAAATACAAAAATCCAATAATTCCTATCGGAATGTATTGTCAAGTGCTCTGGTGTCTACGACTCAACAAAGACATTATTCATCGTATTAGATTGTTGTATATTGACAAACTTGCACTCAAGGCTTTGTAAAGGAAGTATTTTTTTCAAAAGGATGCCTCATCCATAATAGCGTGTAAAGTTTACAAACTTAAAATATATTTTTGCACCGATAAGTTTTTATTCACGAAGTCACCACAAAAACGCTTTTAACACACTTTTTACATTACCAAAAATGCTCTAAAAATCATTACGGCTTGCGGACACTCCTGTGTCTTTCCAATACAAGCGAAATATAAAAAAGCTTTCTGGTGGTGTGAAAAGTCTGTAAAAATGCTTTCGAGAGAGTTATAAACGTGGAATAAAGTTCTTAAATTATTCATTTTGTTAAAAAACGAATTTTTTTTATTTTTAAATTCTTCAGGCCATTATCAATCATCGTTGTTCCAAAATTGAAATGCAAGTGGAAGTTATGTGAAATTAAATAGCTATTAACCTTGAATTAAATTGAAATGCGAGGCATTGTAATGCGTTTTGACTTTATCACGCCATTGCATCTTCGTCCAGTAATGTGAAACGCACCAGCGACGCTGTTACCCTAGTCGAACGGATACATAAAAGTCCTTATAGGCACAAGCAGATGTAATATGAGCAATATTGATGCCGAAAATGCATAAAGACGCTCGTCTAAAAGACAATCATGTTAAAGACAGCGATGAATTAGTTAAGTTGATGAAAGACATGAAGGAACTGAGGGTTGTATGGCTTGGTAATAAAAAGACTCTGGGGCTTTGGTAATTGAAAAAAAGATAATTTTGAATACAGGAATAAAACATGGGAATGTATATAAAGACATTTTTTATTGTCGAAAAATTCAATTTAACTTGTCGTGGGGGTGGCAAACAAGAGTGCACGAGATTTATTGGAGCCTCAAACATCACTGCACACATAAAAGACTGGAAGGAAGTGGGGAAATACCCTTTGATATCACGGATGGAGCTCAGACGTTGTGAGTAGTTAGTGAGGCAGTGAGTGTGCATTCGAAGCGAGGTTTTTTTTCCAGTCCTACATGCATTTTCGAGCGCTTTTGAACAGTGTATAATCAGCGCTATATAAATGATTAGATTAGATTCACGTTCAGAGAATGTTTGTGCATGTGTAGTTTGTGTTTGAACACGCGCATTAAACGTGTGTTCGCACGGTGCGTTTGGGAGGATGGCGTTTTAATGGAAGGAGGCTCAGAGCACGTTGATGCTATATCAGCCCTAGCTCTCCGAGCAGCTCCCCGTTGGTTTTACACAAAAACACAAGCGGAGTGGATGAAACACAGAGTCTATGCAATGCTTGCAAAAACCGAACTTCAGACTGGAAAAATAATTTTCATTCTGACACGAATACGTAATGTTGTTCAAGCTGGAAGGTCCCAGTCTTCTCTTCCAAGTGATGGACCCACCTTTCGCGTGGCAGCACGTCGCTCCAGGCGCACGCATGGCAGCCTTGGATGGTAACTTTGTACTACTAACACTTCTTTGTTGGTAAGCTCTCATTACTGACACTTCTTTGTCGGTGAGCTCTCGTTACTGACACTTCTTTGTCAGTAAGCTCTCGTTACTGAAATTTCTTTGTTGGTGAGCTCTCGTTACTGACACTTCTTTGTCAGTAAGCTCTCGTTACTGACATTTCTTTGTTGGTAAGCTCTCGTTACTGACACTTCTTTGTTGGTAAGTTTTTGGTACAGAACCCTTCTTATTGGTGAGTTATGATGTTCGAAGTCATATCACCTCTCCTTATCTCCTCCAAATCGTAACGCTCTTATTGTGTGATTTTGTAATTAACTTTATTGCTTCTACCCTTGAGAAGGTTTTTTATAGATTTAAAAATTTCTGTTTTTTTTCTTTCTGCATATGAATATAGAAATCACTCCATGGCATGTATTGTATTTTTTGCTCCTTTTCTACGAAGATTTAATACGGTTCGTCCAACTGAACGAGCGGTGAAAAAGCACATAAGTACGAATATTGTTATAAAAAGGAAAAATACAAAAATAAATTTAATACAACAAAAATAAAAAAATGAACGCGTAAAGTTTTATTTAAATTTGTAAAAAAAAAACGTTCCAATTTGAGTTACTTTTTTAGGAAATCTGGTGATCAGGAACCAACAAATCAACGAAAATTTTGTCGGCTCTGAAGGCTTGTCAGAGTTGCGTGTTGTTAGGCTGTGCGTGCGTGAGTCGGTTTCAATGTCATAGCTTTAAAAGAAGCAATAAGAAAAAAAAGTTAAGAATTTGAAAATGACAAAAAACCACTCGTAACAAAAAGAACTGATAATGACATTAAGTTCTTTATTGGTGATTCACCATTCGGACTTTCTATTTTTTGTACTTACTCGTGTCGTCCTCCTCATCAAATTGATTCTAGACTTCGATAAAGGTACTTTTTTGGAAAACTAAAAAGATAAAACAAATGTTTCCAGTTGGAGGAATATCCCCCAGTTCTTTGAACCAAATAAACGCACACCCCCTTTTTTGAGTGTAAGACGTTTGAGAAGAATTAAGTTGGCTGGCTCGTCCTCTTTGAAAAAGTTGGCCACTTTCAATGCGCGTGTCGTTTAGTTTTACCACACCTGCGTCGTTTAATTTAAAAACATGTGTCAGTCACTTTCAACACGTGTTCAACAAACCTCAGTTCTCTACTACTCTTCACATCTCCCTTTCAGACCCTCGGTTCCCTTCTCTAGACCATGTGTAGTTGCCACGAAGGCCTGCCTGCGCATATGTTCTTGTAGATTTATAAGGGCTTGCTGTTAAACTTTAATGCATTTTCACTTCATACAAATGCCACTTTAAGCCGCATGTTTAAGTCTTATTTTGTAACTTAACTACCTTTAAAAATGTATGTGTTTATTTATGAAACTCGCTGTGTTTTCGACCGTTTTGGGTTACTCTTCTTCACCGAAAAGCACCTTGCAAGCCTTGCGAGTTTGAATGTTATCATATTTTTGTATTTTTATTTTCATTTTTCAAAGAATTGCGTGCAAAATCCTCATTAGTACTCAATTCTCTTCAGAGGCGCGAATTGTTGTGTCATTAACGCCTTTGCTAATTTTGCAGGTTTTCTCGATACCTTTTAAAACTTTCCTTTGTGCACTTTTGAAAAAAAGGATTATCATTTTTAGTTTTTTTTTACGTAACTTTTTTTGCATCACGGATTCGAGGTTAAATGTACTGTGAGGTGATTCGTTAGTTATTTCGGCTTCGCTTGTTCAGGCTTCGCTTGCTTCTTTTTGTTTTTCTACTATCGTCACCTAAATAATTTACTTGGTTTTCACCTCATCGTTTTGTACCAAGAAGAAAGTTTTAATTTCAAATGATTTCATTTTCAACTCATTGAGTACAACCGTTCAAACTAAATTGAAAACAATCTTGATTTTATAAATTTATTAAAACATAAAGCTCATATTTATTTTTTTGTTTTGGAAAAATATTTTAAAAAATCCAATTTTTTTGAAAATTTGCTAAGATAATTATACTTTTTGTTGATTTTTTCAAAAAACTCCGCTGAAAAACCATTATTTTTAAGCAGAAGATTTCCAGTAATTTAAACTACCTTCCGTTTTCATACGCGGTACATTGAAGACAAAAAAATCGACATTTATTTTAAATTTTCAAAATGGGGTTTTCAAATATTGGAAAAATTTATCAAAAAAAGATTTTCAGATCGAAATGGTACCTTTATTACTAAAAATTAACTCAATCACCATTCTTTCATTTCCATTTTCCTTCTCACAATTCTTTCATTTCCATTTTCCTTCTCGCCATTCTTTCATTTCCATTTTCCTTCTCGCCATTCTTTCGAGACACAATACTCGCAAAGCTTGCTCTCCTGCTTGTGGCCGCTATATTCCATCAACAATATTTCGGCAAACATTGTTTTGTGTTGCTTTATACTCCGCTGTCGCTATTTATAAAAGCCGTCTCCAATTGGAAAGTATTGGAAAAGCAGTCTAACAAGACAGACTGGTAAATAAGAAACAAAAGTGATCAACTAAAAGAATTTGATGAAAAGTGAGTATTTCATTAAATATGGTATAACTACAATGATTTCATGAAATTAATAAATTTGATTTAAAAAATAATTCCATAAAATTAATAAAATTAATTGAAAAAAAAAGATTTCATCAAATAATAGATGCTTTAAGCCTCATATATTATATTCCATGTTATTCTCCCTTTACGGGTTGATAACGGAACAAAAGGGGAATACCTTGGTGCCCTTGGTTGCGGAGGGTGCCATCAACTTCTATGAAATACAATAGACAACAAATACTTTCTATTCAAAGTAAAATTGTTAACTTGAATTCTACAATGGCCATCTTTTGGGGGGGTCTAGGAAGGATTTTGAATAAGGTTAGTAGAAATCCCATACAAGATGTATTAGGTCATTTCTTAGGGATGAAGTGATGTCTTCATGAACATACATAATGGTCATTGCCTGTGGCTTATTTGTGACGCGTGTAAGGCGCGATGATTAATTGCATGCATTTGTATTATTAACGCCAAAATGATGTATTCAAAGAGCGCTACGACAACTGGCACGTTAATTGAACCTGTCAGACTTGCTGCGTCCGTGACGAAGACGCTGACGAAGTAGAGCGGATGTACTTCTCGATCCAAAGACTCTAAAGTGTAAATATTTCCGGTTTCTTTGTTGATTTCAAAGACTCCAGTGAGTGGGAGGTTGGGGTGTGAGGAGGAAGAAGTGACCTTGAGGATGGAGAAGGAGAACTTGCGTGTGTGGGGAACAAAGAGACCTATTGATCCCACGAACGACCCCGCTGGAAGGTTTTCAAAAACGCTAAAAAACACGTGGTTGTTGTGGTGTTTGTGTGGCGTACGGTGGTGCGCATGGTGGTTGGAAAGATTGCCTGGAGGGTGGTGGTGGTGGTGGTAGTGGTTGAAGGAGGCATTTAAGGACAATTGAGACTTCAATCGGGAAGAGTGTAGCGTTGAAGACGCCTGTTGAGATTCGTCATTGACGATAACTAACACCTTTGTGGTGCTAGTGAGAGAAGGAAGCGAACGATCCGACGCTGCGATAATGAGGTAGAAAAACGACGTGGCTTCACGCTCAAGCGCCTCTGAAGCGTAAATAAGACCAGAGTGGGGCGTAATTGAGAAACAGTCAATTTGCCGACGTCTCGAATGTGAGGTTTGGTGGAGAGGGTGTGTTTGGAGGGAGTGGAGGGGCTGATGTAGGAGGTGGGGTGGGTGGTGTAGATGGAGGTGGTGAGGTGAGTTTTGTTGCTTTTGGTCGAGAAGGCTTTGTATGTAGTCTTGAGGGTTTGTTGGGTAGTAATCTTTTTTATGCTGTTGTTTATGTTGTTGTTGATGTTGTTGTTGATGTTGTTGTTGATGTTGTTGTTGATGTTGTTGTTGATGTTGTTGTTGATGTTGTTGTTGTTGTTGAGGTTGTTGTAGTTTTTTTAGTTGTTGTAGCTTCTGTAGTTGTTGTAGTTTGTGTAGTTGTTGATAGAGACTTGAGTTGTACTGGCTGAGCTGGATGGTGTGGAGTGCGTATTGTTGTAACAAGGTGTACCTCACACTCCCTCTCCTCCCTTCCTTTCCCGCACCCATGATAAAATCTCTACCGGTAATACCTCTGAGACCACTGTCACCAGCACCACCCCCTCTCTCTTCACCACTATCACTCTTTTCAGCACTATCACTACCACTATCACTACCACGGTCAACGTCACTGTTAAAGCTGCCATGGAAACGACCATCATTATTAGCATCATTGTAACCATCATCATCGTCGGCGTCGTCTTCATCACAGGCTTCAACCTGCCCCAAGGCCTGGTAGGGTGAGTGTTTTCTCGAAACATGGAAAACATATCCAATGCGCGACTCGATTTGCTTTTTACTCAAGTGTGAGGAGTGCCTCATGTGGCTTGTCGCCATCCTGCTCCTCTTCCCATCGCTATGACCCCTGGAATGATCATTGGAGGAGGAGGAGATGGGACTGTTGAGATTGTCCTTGATAGGGTTGTTGTTGTTTTGTGTGTCTCCGTGATTCATTTTCATGTTGTAGTTGTTGTTATTGTTGTATTTATTATTATTAGTGTTTCTATTGTTGTTGTTAATGTTGTTATTGTTATTATAACTTTCATTACTATTTCTATTGTTGTTGTTGTTAATGTTGTTACTGTTATGGTCTCTGTCGTTGTCGTGGTTGTGGCTTATGTTGATCTTCTGGTAGACGAACCTAGGGGGGTTGTCGTTGAGATCAAGAACCCTGACGTGGAGGTGGTGTAGGGTGGACAATGCTCTTGGGCGGCCAGAGTCTGTGCACCTGGAAGGATGAGAGGAGGAAGGATAGGTGGAGAAAAGGTCTTCTTATTTATTTCACAGTAATATTAATATTTTAATAATTAAAATTGTTTTTATAAGCTATCAATAAAATGAAATAAAATAAAATTATAAAATTATTTTAATACAAATGTTATAATAGTTGTTATCAAGATTATTCTTAAGTAATACTGCGCTAAGATGTCCTTGAATAAAAGGATCTCTGAAGTAGAAGTTACATTTTAGAATAAATTTCGTTGTTGTATAATATTATAATATGGAAAATATTTAAATAAATAAAAAATAAAATAATTTTTTCACCCACTATTTGATATATTCAATAAATTGAACAAAGCGTACTCTGTTCTGTTGCAATGACAGCACCCAATATGATCTAATCCAGTCTGATCCAATCTACTCTAATCGTCTGTCCAATGCCGCTCGTGTTGTGTTGAGAAGGCAGTAGAAGTCGTTGATTGCTTTTAACGATGGATTGCGAGGGAGCCTTAAAAGTGTGAGAGATTGTTGCGGAAAGAACATTGAGGGATGTTCCAGCGGTCGGAGATGATGATAAAAAAGAAATAATAGACGCCATTTGAAATGAAGGAAGATTGCAGATAAGAATTAGCGGCTGATTATCTCCAATTGGGCAGCCCATAACACACATGCGCTCGTCTCACAGAGGCAGGGTTTGTGATGTTTATAGCGAGATTTCATTCAATTACAGGGATTTGGTTTTGTACAAAGTATCACGTGACTTGAATGAGTTGAGTATGAAGTTGTTATAACTCCAGACTTTCTAACCACTTAAAGATTTCATTCCAGCACTGTTGTGATTTTTAATTAAAAAACGATGAAATCAACTTTGTTGTGTGTTTGGTGGTAGAAACGCGAAAAGACGGCGAAGACAACATTGAGAGAGCAAGAAGTTGAATCTTGTTGTCATTGCAGACTAGAAGGCGTTTCAAAGTTTTGGAGGGCTCAGCTCGTTCAAACACCATTCATCCCTTAGGTTTTTGAGCAAAGTTAACAGCCCATATATCTTCTTCTGCCTTTATTCCACTTCAAAATTTCAAATTATTTTCTATCGCCCCCTTTTTTTTCATGACGACCATTTTTCTTGTGACTCTAAAACTAATTGAAAGCAGCTTTTTGGAAATTTGAAAAAGCCTTATTAACGGAATCCACCAAAATTGCTCCAAAGCTCCCAGACTAACAGCTCAATAGTAATAAAAAACTGTCATAGCCTGGTTTTTTGTTTGCCTTTGTGTTCTCCACATTGTCTTTCATGCTTTTTTTGTGTTTTTTGTATTGCTTTTGTGGTCTTTGTATTATTCTTCTATGTTTTTGTTTTTGTTAAACATTTTTTTTGGTCTTGCTTTTTTTCTTCCACAAACTCATCCATTTGGTTTTAGAACAATTATCAATTAGGGCTACTTAAGTAAAAAAACGTAAAAACGTGTGTTTTCGTGATTTGATTATAAATTAATTGAAGTCGGAAAGCAAGGTGCATTTGCGACTTTGGAAATCTTTCCTGCATATAAAATAAAGTTATATTATCTTCTGAAAGTGCCGAAAAGCCATTAAAGTGTAATGAAGTGAAGAGCAAAGCTTCGAATTTCACAAAGTCAACATTGATCACCTCGGCTCACGCGCCCTGCTGTGGCGGTGATTGTATCGTTTCGATTGCGATAAATTCTTTACGTAAACCTCCACACTCAAGCACGCCCAAGAAGATTTGCTTTGAAGGATGTGCTTCGTGGACGTGGTTGCGTTGGGTGTAGTGTTGTCGACATGGTTGTAATTGGTCGAGGCTGCATGGAAAGATTCTTTGACAAGTTTTGGTGGAGTTGGTAGTGATGAGGTGGATGATGCTGATGACGCGGAAGATGGAAAAAGGGGGATAATGAGGGAAATAAGGTGGGGGCGAGCTTCATAAAGCAAATGATAAAAAGCAATTATTCTGAAAAGCAAAACGAAAAAGTTAAGAAAAAACAGAAAAATAATAAAAAATGAAAATTACGAAAAAATGAAAATGAAAAAAATTAAAAAAGTAGAAAAAAAATTTGTTGATGTCGACAGCGATAGTGATTGATGATGATAATAGTCGCACTTTAATAAATGTAAACACCCATCCATCAATAAAGCCATTCCAACTTCGGGGTTGGAAACTAACAAAAAAGAAAAAAATATTTCAAAAATTCACGTATCGATGAACTAATCTTGTTTTGGCCCGAAGTTTCGGACATCTAGTAATTAATTTGATCATTTCTTCGAAACCATTCACATTGCCACTATCGGTTTTCTCGGCTTCATCGTTGTCCAACTCATCATCATCATCATCATCATCATCATCATCATCATCATCATCATCATCATCATCATCATCATCATCATCATCATCCTCATCATCATCATCATCATCATCATCATCATCATCATCATCATCATCATCATCATCATCCTCATCATCATCATCATCATCATCATCATCATCATCATCATCATCATCATCATCATCATCATCATCATCATCATCATCATCATCATCATCATCATCATCATCATCATCATCATCATCATCATCATCATCATCATCATCATCATCATCATCATCATCATCATCATCATCATCATCATCATCATCATCATCATCATCATCATCATCATCATCATCATCATCATCATCATCATCATCATCATCATCATCATCATCATCATCATCATCGTCATCATCATCATCATCATCCTCATCGTCATCGTCATCATCATCGTCATCACCCCAACCACCCACCTGATGGGAACTCTATGAACGGAGCAGGCTTCCCTGTCAAGACTCGAAGCGCTCAACAGTCTGTACTGTGCACTGGTGCTTGTCTGACTCCTCATCGTGAGGGAGAATGGAGGGCGTGGGGAAGAAGATGAGGATGAAGAGGAAGATGAGGATGAAGAGGAAGATGCGGATGAAGAGGAAGATGCGGATGAAGGAAAAAATGAAGATGTTGAAGATGAAGAAGAAAAAGCTGATGAAGTTGGATTCGATGCGAAATGATGGACGGACAAGACAGCTGACAGAGCAGCTGGACAGTGTTGTTTTGGAAGTTTGATGCAGGTGGGCGTGTGTTTCATCAGTGGAAACGCTTTATAAATGGCTCCTCCTCCGTTTGCCTCACTCCTCTCTCCTCCTCTTGGAAAACCAGCGTTTGGATGGAGTCCATCTTTTGCAGGTGGTGTGGTGAGAAGTTCACAGGTGATGGGTCCAAAGTCAGGATCGAAGGCGTGAACATGAGCTACAAAGCTTCCAACGGGTGCGTTTTCAACAATCGATGCGAATGAGACGCCCTTGGTCTCCTCTGGAGACTGCTTGTCGCTCAAGGCACTCAGTCTCACCACAGGAGCGTTGTCGTTGGTGTCCAGCACTTGAACCAGCACCGAAACCTCCACGCTGTTGGGTGTTGTGCCGCTGTCTTGTGCCGAAACCGACAAATGATAAACGGACTTTGATTCGTAATCGATGGCGCCCAGCGTTGTAATATCTCCGCTCTTTGGATCGATAGCAAACACGTCTCCGTATAGCTTGAGTGTCTGCGCTGAGAAATTATAGCGCACGTAGGCATTGGAGTCAACGTCAGCATCTGATGCGTGGACTGTAATCACGGCGGTTCCTGGTGGAGAGTGTTCAATCACGTCCGTGCGGTACTGAGAACGATCGAAGACGGGGCTGTTGTCGTTGGCGTCTGTGAGTGTGACGAAGATGCATATGGCTGAAGAAAGAGGGGGCAATCCCTTGTCGTGACTCGTCAAGATCACCACGTAAAAGTCGCACGTTTCTCTGTCTAGCGTTTCTTTCACTTTCAAAAACGGTTCGAAGATGTGTGACTTGGATTCACTAACATGCAGAAGGAATTTTTCGTGGGCGGGTTTGCAGCTTTTGTAGCTTTTATGGGCGCCATCCTTCATCACATCCTCTACTACTCGCATTACTTTCCTATCTACAAAGCTTAGTCCGTAGCCTGCAACATTGAACGAAGGACCATCGTCATCGTGTGCCTGAGGCAAGGGGTGTAGTGAGTCGATGGAAGCTGTCTCACCTATCTCCACCCTCACCACCTTCTCCACCGATACGCCGTCGAGAACTCTAACATGGTTGGCGTCAAAGAGAGGATTGGTGCTGAGGAGGGAGTGGATTCGACCAAAGGAGTTGTCGTTGCGGAAGGCCAAGTAGTTGGGAGCACTCTTCGAAAAGGTCGGAGCATTGTCGTTCAAGTCGCCCACTTGCACCACAACCCTCAGCATCTCGAAGAAGCGGGCCGGCCTAATGGTCACATCCAGATTCAACTCACATATCATCTCCTCCCGACAGACCTCAAAGCTCTCCCGATCCACCACTCCCACCGTGTATATCACCCCGTTTTTTTCGTTTATACGGAAAGGGAAATAATGTTCCACATCATCATTCGTATTATGTCCCTTCGCCTTATCATATTCATCCTTCTCATTGTTTTTCTGGATGTCATTAGGGTCATTAGAAAGTCCTTTTTTCAAAACCGACAATTTCGTCTCGATTTTTGTTGGAGGTTTTTTTTTATACTTAACCTTCTCATCGGAGTAATTTCCTTTTTTGCCGCTTATGCTTTTCTTGGCGGCATTGCCTGCCACATTATGAGTCCTATGGTGACTTTTGAAGTAGCCAGAGGCCGTTTGGGTGAACTCAAAGTGCAGAAGCTGAATCACCTTGGCCTTGTAACGCTTCGACAGTCCTGCCATGTGGGCGACATTACCTACTTTGGTGTTGTTGTCGACGCCCTCGTTAAGTTTAACTCTAAAAATAGAGTCCTTTTGTTTTTTCTTTTTGTTCCTACTGTATGTTTTGTTGCCTTTTTTAATGGACCTCGAATAGCGATTTATAAGGCTCTGTGTGGGTTCAAAAGCTTCGCTGAGATCAAGTTTAATGTGTGCGTTGTGGGAGTTGTGTGATTGTTTTTTAGTGACATTTTGTCGTCTAACATCAAGCGATCCTTTGCTGCTACCGCCTGCATTGATTAATACTGACTCATGGCTGTTATTATTTATGTTTTCATTACCACACAAACATCTAGTCTCTACGCCAAGCTTGCTAGAGCTTTCATCGAGAAGGCTGGTGCCTGTATGGCTATCTAGTGGTCGAGAAGATAGGGTGGACGAACCTACGGTAGGCTTGTTTACGCGCGAAGAAGAGTTGATCCGTGGAGAATGTTGCTTTTTTATGTTATTGCCGACAACATTTGAGGCATAAACACTGATATTTGTGTTGTAAAGGCTCGCGTTCGAGTCATTGTGGCGAACGTCTTCGATGCTCCTCACGCAATCTCGTGCCAATTCCTTTGTGTTAGCGTCACCTTCGCTAACTCCTGCATGGCACCCTGCAGTGCCATCTGCATTGGACACGTCACTTGAATTCATGGGATTTCTTTCATCGCTTCCAAAACTTTCAAAACTGCTCTGCGCACTTTTATCTACCACCTCGCCACACTTTTCATTTTTGCCATATTTTTTACATTCTCTATACTTCTTGGGCATTTTTTGCCCTAAATTATTCGAGATTTTCTCGATTTTATCGGCCTTGTTTATAGAAGCGATTCCATATGACTGCCCCGTGTACGAAGCCTTTTTTATAGGCATGTAATTGAACGCTCCAAGCCTCGATTCTTGTGATTTTGCCAAGTTGGCCTGATCTGGAATCAATTTTGTCAATCTAGTTTGTGGATAATTTTCAATATCTTCTTCCAAAGTAAAAGATTTTTTTTTAAATTTTCCAAACTTATTTTTGTTTTTTTCTACGCTGATTATCTTTTGGACCGATTTGAAAGTTTTGTTGGGAGTAAAGCATTCAAACGGTATGTAAAGTAATCCTTCTGATGTTTTCTTTTCAGCCTTTGTGTCATATTGGCTTGTGGGATTATTCAACGAATAGGAAAAATCTTTGTTTTCCATATAAACGTTATCTTTATCATTAGTGACGTAATTTTGATAATGTTTGATGAGTGTGATTGGCGTGGTGGTAGTAAAAGACGCATTTCTGTCTTCTTTATCCTCTATGGAGTTACGACAGTTAATAATACGTCCATAATTGGAGCGATTGGCATCTGCTGTGTGATCTGATTGATTGTGGTCTCTGTGAGTCGCATCTTCTTCAGTTTTAACTTGCTCAGTGGGTTTCCTTTCAGCCTTCAAACTTGCCTGAAAAATGTTCAATTTTGAAAATGGAGAAGCAATTTTTTTCGCAGTGTTTTCACCACCTTCCTCCATCTTCTCACCAGCCAGGTTTTCCTTAAAAGTGTCTCTTTCTGGATCCCACGTGCCTTCTTCACGCTCCGATGCCTTCTTGACGCAGTTGCAAGGGCCGTCATGCGCATAGCCTCCAAGTGCCACGTCACTTTTTCCTCTTCTTCCTCCTTCTCTTCCTCTTTCTCTTCCTCTTCCTCTTCCTCCATCTTCTCTTCTTCCTCTTCCTCCTCCTTTTCTTTCTCTTCTTCTTCCTTTTTTTCTTTCTTTTTTTTCTTCTTCTTTTCTTCTTTTTTCCTTCTTCATTCCTGTTTTTTTTCTTTCATCATCTCCTCCTTCATTTCCTTCTCTTCTTTCTCCGTTTTTTTCGTCGTATGTCATTTCAGTCATCTTTGTCGAGATTAAATTTTGAGGTTTAATTTTCTGTATTTCCATTTTTTTCGTTGAAACTTGACTTTTTATTCCTAGTTTATTAATTTTTATCTCATTTTTAAAAGTTATTTTTGTGTTTTTCCGTTTTCTTTTGCGAGGTAGAGTTGTAGAGACTGATTTTTTGTTTTTTATTTTTTTCATGTCTGGTTGATTCGTTGTGAGTGATTTTTTATTTGTCATTTTTTTACTTCCTAATTGCTTGGCACAAATTGTTACGGTAGTTTCATTGGGAGAAACACGTGCACTTGATAATCCCAACTCTCTGTAATTCTTTCTACGATTTCTTTTCTTTTTTTCTTTTCCCAAATGGGGGTTTGGATGACACAGAAAAAAACCATCCCTCAAGTGTTTATGACTTAAAAAATGTTTTTTAATTTTGTGAGAAGTATCATACCTAGCTGCAGGAGGGTGGTGGCAAGACTCAAAGAGGCCTATTGCCTTTGTTCTCAAGTATTTTTTCCTACTTGTGCCTTCGTTATCGGAATGAAAATCATTTCCATTTCGACTTCCAAAATCATTTAAAAAATGTAACCTTGTTTGTCGAATATTATAATTATTTGTTGAAGGAAAAAGGGTTTTTGACTTTGACACAGGATGGAGAGCCAACAAAGAATTCAGAAAAGTTTTTTTTGATTTAAATGCTTTCTCGTAACTTTTGAACTTTTTCCCTCTCTTTTTGGCCAACGGTTGCGTTTTTGTGTGATGGTTATCGTCACTAATAATATTGTTTTTTTGTTTGTTTCTGTTGTTTACATGTTTGTTGTTGTTTCTGTTGTTTATATTTTGGGTGTTGCTTCTGTTGTTTATATTTATGTTGTTATTGTTGTTTATATTTTTGGTGTTGTTGTTGTTTCGATTGTTGTTGAAAGTATTTTTATTGTTATTAATAGTAGCATTCTCTGTGGTTGTTTTATTGGCATCAATGGCAGGCTTGAGAATGGAGAGGGAAAGTGTATTTTTAGTTGTCATCGTTGGTGTTGAAGCAAGCAGGAACGTGGTAGGTGTGGTGATGTTTCGGGAGGGTGACGAAGAAGAAGAAGAAGATGAAGAAGAAGAAGAAGAAGAAGAAGAAGAAGAAGAAGAAGAAGAAGAAGAAGAAGAAGAAGAAGAAGAAGAAGAAGAAGAAGAAGAAGAAGAAGAAGAAGAAGAAGAAGAAGAAAAAGAAGAAAAAGAAGAAGAAGAGGCGGAATGAGCAGAAGAGGGTTTCGAGTAGGAAAGGAGAGGGTGTTTGAGCACTGCACTACGACTTGCAACACCAGTAACTTTTGTGCTATAATGGCTGGAGATCAGTGCTAGTGCCTTAAAGGTGCTTTGGTTGTTGTTTGTGTTGTGAGAAAAAGAAGAAATTGTATATTTGATTGAACAAACAAGAAAGAAAAAGACAAAAAGATGTTTGAAAATGAAGAATACGGAATTCATTCTGAATTCATTCTCTTGTGAATTATTTGTGATATCACGTGATGTTGACGTCGAAGTCACAAACCATCCAAACGTCTAATTATTTTTTCAACTGAATTTTTTTTTCAAAAGAAACTCCATCATTATTCGAGATATAATTTCAATTCAAACATTAAAAAAATAATTTTTTTTGAAATTTTTAGCAACAGAAATTCTTGTCAGCCCAAAAAAGTGACTTTGATGGTGAAATGAGCGAAATAATTCGAAAGAGAGCACGCGTTGGTACTTGTTAAAATTCAGCGCTGTGATG
Organism: Branchellion lobata; assembly: GCA_947562095.1. Taxonomy (NCBI): domain Eukaryota; kingdom Metazoa; phylum Annelida; class Clitellata; order Hirudinida; family Piscicolidae; genus Branchellion; species Branchellion lobata. The sequence goes on along the minus strand of OX387254.1, from coordinate 8,665,505 downwards.
TGGGAGTATTAAAATGAGGATAAAGAGACGAATAAAATGTTTTATCGGGTGAGTAGAGGTTGGCGTCAGAGAAGCCAGTATTGGACCTGACTGTGACTATGTTGGCAAAACGACCGCTGGTGGAATGATGATTTTAGTGTGAGATTAGGTCATTGGGAGGTGTTTCGTTGGCATGAAAGCTTTTTAAAAGACGCCATTGAAACTGAGAAAGATCTCTCAAACAGGTGGTGGTGTGGCGGTGGTTGGAGCATAATACTTTTATTATTATTATCACTATCATTATTATTATTATTATTATTATTATTATTATTATTATTATTATTATTATTATTATTATTATTATTATTATTATTATTATTATTATTATTATTATTATTATTATTATTATTATTATTATTATTATTATTATTATTATTATTATTATTATTATTATTATTATTATTATTATTATTATTATTATTATTATTATTATTATTATTATTATTATTATTATTATTATTATTATTATTATTATTATTATTATTATTATTATTATTATTATTATTATTATTATTTTTTTTTTTATTATTACTATTATTTTTATTATTATTTTATTATTATTATTATTATTATTATTATTATTATTATTATTATTATTATTATTATTATTATTATTATTATTATTATTATTATTATTATTATTATTATTATTATTATTATAATTATTATTGTTATTATTATTATTATTATTATTATTATTATTATTATTATTATTATTATTATTATTATTATTATTATTATTATTATTATTATTATTATTATTATTATTATTATTATTATTATTATTATTATTATTATTATTATTATTATTATTATTATTATTATTATTATTATTATTATTATTATTATTATTATTATTATTATTATTATTATTATTATTATTATTATTATTATTATTATTATTATTATTATTATTATTAGTAGTAGTAGTAGTAGTAGTAGTAGTAGTAGTAGTAGTAGTAGTAGTAGTAGTAGTAGTAGTAGTAGTAGTAGTAGTAGTAGTAGTAGTAGTAGTAGTAGTAGTAGTAGTAGTAGTAGTAGTAGTAGTAGTAGTAGTAGTAGTAGTAGTAGTAGTAGTAGTAGTAGTAGTAGTAGTAGTAGTAGCAGTAGTAGTAGTAGTAGTAGTAGTAGTAGTAGTAGTAGTAGTAGTAGTAGTAGTAGTAGTAGTAGTAGTAGTAGTAGTAGTAGTAGTAGTAGTAGTAGTAGTAGTAGTAGTAGTAGTAGTAGTAGTAGTAGTAGTAGTAGTAGTAGTAGTAGTAGTAGTAGTAGTAGTAGTAGTAGTAGTAGTAGTAGTAGTAGTAGTAGTAGTAGTAGTAGTAGTAGTAGTAGTAGTAGTAGTAGTAGTAGTAGTAGTAGTAGTAGTAGTAGTAGTAGTAGTAGTAGTAGTAGTAGTAGTAGTAGTAGTAGTAGTAGTAGTAGTAGTAGTAGTAGTAGTAGTAGTAGTCTAGTACTAGTAGTACTAGTAGTACTAGTAGTACTAGTAGTAATAATAAAACGTGCTAGAGAGATTCCAAAAAGTCAAGCTGATGGTGCTGATGGTGCTGAAAGAAGCAGTGCTCGGACAGTTTGTTCACATCACACCCACAACTTCCACTCTTATTTATTTCACCAAAACTTCTCTTTCTTTCCTTCTACCTGCTTTTTGTTCTACTGTTTGTATTGCGGAATGTTTTTTTGTTTGTTATGCGGTTTGTCTTGTTGTTTGTTTTGTTTTAAGTTTGTCTTGTCGTTTGTATGCTTGGTTGTATGCTTGTTTGTATCCTTGTTTTTATCCTTGTTTGTATCCTTGTTTGTATCCTTGTTTGTATCCTTGTTTGTATCTTTGTTTGTATCCTTGTTTGTATCCTTGTCTGTATCCTTGTTTGTATCCTTGTTTGTATCCTTGTTTGTATCCTTGTTTGTATGCTTGTTTGTATCCTTGTTTGTATCCTTGTTTTTATTCTTTTTTGTATCCTTGTTTTTATCCTTGTTTGTATGCTTGTTTGTATCCTTGTTTGTATCCTTGTTTTTATCCTTGTTTGTATCTTTATTTGTCATAGTTTGTTTTTTGTTTATTGTTTTTTTATTATCACTTTTTTCCAGTTTAATGTTATTTTATGGCTTTTTTTTTGATTTTTTACTACCAAATTTTTCTCACTTTCATTTTTTTGCAGTTTCGAGTGCTGTTCAATTATATTACATTTTTTTTATTATCATTTTTTGTTTTTTTCCAATATATGCTTTCAGTTCATCATGTTTTCTTTTTTGATATCTGTGTTTATAACCTATCGTTTGCCTGGTTGCTTGGTTGTCTGGTTGTTTGGTTGTCTGGTTGTTTGGTTGTCTGGTCTTTTGGCTGTCTGGTTGTCTGGTTGTCTGGTCTTTTGGCTGTCTGCTTGTCTGGTTGTCTGGTTGCTTGATTTTCTGGTTGTCTGGTTGTCTGGTTGTCTGGTTGTCTGGTTGTCTGGTTGTCTGGTTGCTTGGTTGTCTGGTTGTCTGCTTGTCTGGTTGCTTGGTTGTCTGGCTGTCTGGTTGCTTGGTTGTCTGGTTGTCTGGCTGTCTGGTTGTCTGGTTGTTTGGTTGTCTGGTTGCCTGGTTGCCTGATTGTTTAGTTGTCTGGTTGCTTGATTGTCTTGTTGCTTGGTTGCCTGGTTGCCTGATTGTTTGATTGTCTGGTTGCTTGGTTGCCTGGTTGCTTGGTTGCATACTGTGACAAAAAGAAGAGAGGCCTTGGTAACAGACTTTCAATCTCTGCCAGCTTCCCCCGTTATGTTCTTCTTCTCTTCCTCCTCATTCATATTCTTGCACGAAATCCTTCCACTGCCCACTCTCTGGGATGATTAACAGGAATATTTTCAGATTCATAGAAGAATTATTTCTCTTTTTTAAATAAAAAACACACGATGAAAGCTTTCGAAATAGACGCGTCATTTCCGTGCGCGATTCAATATGCACCAATCATGTTCCGTAATTTCTCAAACTGATAATGAATGTGAAATTATGAAACGAAAAATACAATCATATTACAATGAAATAGATATAAAATACAAATAAATTACAAAATATACAAAGAAATACAAAAAAATACAAGAAAATACAAAGAAATACAAAAAATTCAAATAAATACAAATAAATACAAATAAATACAAATAAATACAAATAAATACAAATAAATACAAATAAATACAAATAAATACAAATAAATACAAATAAATACAAATAAATACAAATAAATACAAATAAATACAAATAAATACAAATAAATACAAATAAATACAGATAAATACAAATGAATACAAATAAATACAAATAAATACAAATAAATACAAATAAATACAAATAAATACAAATAATTACAAATAACTACAAATAAATACAAATAAATACAAATAAATACAAATAAATACAAATAAATACAAATAAATACAAATAAATACAAATAAATACAAATAAATACAAATAAATACAAATAAATACAAATAAATACAAATAATTACAAATAACTACAAATAAATACAAATAAATACAAATAAATACAAATAAATACAAATAAATACAAATAAATACAAATAAATACAAATAAATAATAATAAATACAAATAAATACAAAAAATGACAAGAAATACAAATAAATACATAAAAAAACATTAAAAAATAGTTTAGAGAGTAGTCTAAGCTGGGGAGCCTTGTGATGTGTGTGGGTTCTCTCCACAACTCTCTGCAACTCAGCAGAACCTCTTTATTACGCTTTGGTGAGGCGTGAGGAATGAGAAGGGAGCAAAATTGATGGCGAAAGTTTTCGGAAAATTAAATAGAACCTTCATTTGTTTCGTCGTCCGACGCATCCATTACTTAAGGTCGCTTTTGCAACCCTCTCGGCGAAGAAACCAATCATTTGAGGCATTCATTAAGGGCAGTATTGACACAGATTAACGAATTAGTTATAATAATAATAACTCAAACTGACTTCGTTTTCAAAATATTCAAAGTTATCGCCTCTTGTCGAAACTATCAGTCATTTCAATTCCATCTTTCCAGACTTGGTTCGCCTACCTCATGAAGAAGTGGCTCTCAGAGATTTTGATACAACTGCTACAAAAGATATCTTAAAGAATTCTGTTTTAATTTATTTTTATTTTATCGTTTTTTCTCGAATTTTCATCTTCGTTAAAATTTTACGACTTTGTGTCAGATAAATCTTCTCGGTAATCATCTTCTTCATCATTTACTGTTGAAAATTAATACTGAAAATTTCTTCAAATGAAATTACTTTATGCATTGCAGCGCCTCGAATGTTCTCTATAACAAGAGCTCGCCAGCTATTTCAAGTTTTATGATGAGACCATTAAAAAAAACTTTTCAAAAAAACTTATTTTATTTAAATTGGTTTTTATTTTTGAAAAGTACAAATGTACAGCTGAAAATTTAATTTAGTTTATTTGATAAAATAAAACTTCAATTAACTATTTATGACTCACAAGCTTGAGGTTATAATAAAGTGTCTGTTTTAATGAGCTGACAATGAAAAAAAAATCGCTCTTCGAACAGAATGTTTGGATTGAAAAATTTTTGGATTGAAAAATTTTTGGATTGAAAAATTTTTGGATTGAAAAATGTTTGGATTTGAAAACTTTTGAATTGAAGAAATTTCAGATAGAAAATTAATTATTCGAAATAAGCAGCATTGAAGATTAGTCTGAACTAAGCTGGTTCCAATCAACTCACGTGTTATAACCATCATGGCAATCTACTATTCCCAAGGACCTACATTTCAAGTCTTTAAAACAACTTTCGTTTGTAATTTTCACAAATAAAAATAATGATAATTTTTTTTCATCCAGTTGATGGATGGATCAGTGAACAGACGGTTTATTCATCAAGCCACAGCGTTTGCTGTGAGTTTAGCACAGCAGCAGGTGCACACAATACGAGGAGTTTGCGTCCAGCGGAGCTCAATTGTGGACTGATCGTTATGGGGAGTCATCCTCCTTCTCTCCTCTCACGTCTCTTCATCTCTCGTCCGTGGTTGAGGCAAGGCCGAAAGAAACAAAAATCTTTAAGGTATTTCATTTTTGAGGTTTTTGTATTTTTTAAAGTTTTGTATTTTTTAAAGTTTTGTATTTTTTTAAGTTTTTTATTTTTCAAAGTTTTATATTTTTCAAAGTTTTGTATTTTTTGAAGTTTTGTATTTTTTGAAGTTTTGTATTTTTCAAAGTTTTGTGTTTTTCAAAGTTTTCTAATTCTATTTTTTCACATTTTTATCATTCAACTTTGAAGGTTATCAATCTTTACAATTTAGTTATTAATCACAAAATTCAATTCCACTGAGCGGTTCTGATAGTTTTTTGTGGCATGATAAAGATGAAAAGGCTTGGAATCAAGTTGCGCTTAGAACCCTGCCTTCCAATCTAATCGAAGCCAGCAGTTTTATACTTTAAGTGTGTGGAGACGTGATGAATAGTTTTGAAATTTCATACAAAGTGGCCTTCTTGTATTTCATTTTAATTTTTATTCATTATTTTGAAAGGCATAATGGTAGGCAATGTAGTCTAGCACCATGCGAGGTAAGTGGGAAATATCCTTCAAAGTTCGACGCTTGAGTCAAAAGATCAGCGAAACACAAAACAGACGTCAGTGTGGCATCAGAGAAAAAGTTTCGAGAAATAAATTAAAAGTGAGACAAATGGTTTTGAAAGTTTCAGCTTTCGTCGAGTTCGATTGAAATGCCAGCAAGAAGTATAGCAGAACCTAGAAACAGAAACAAAAAACTATTAACAAAAATTCTGATAAAGGTATGAAAAGAAAATGAAAAAAATTTAAAAATAAAAGTTAAAACATTAGTTAAAACAAAACAAAGAACAATACGATGAGAGGTCGACCGATCTTTATGTACAACACTCGTTTGTAAACCTTTGCAATTGCTGCAACCTTCGTTTCGGACACAGTGAAGTTTGTTAAGCGCAATTCATTGGCGACGTATTTTGCAAAAAACAAAAAACCAACATTGATTTTTGGTTTTTTGGAAGTTAAAAAATTCTTTTGTAACGATACATGATACATATTTTCGGTTTTTCTGAAGTTTAAATTTTTTAATTTTTTGCATTTGGTTGCCCACCAAATTAGCCGCCATTAATATATTTTTGCCGCCTGGTGTGAGAGAGTCGATGGGAATTCGCAACTAGAAAATTATTTTGGGTTGTTTGCATTACACGCAAAATAAATTTAAAAAAACTTTCGCGAAAAACAAATAGGTATTAAAAATGAAAATAATGAAAAACAAAAGTCCATAAAGAGGCTGTCGTGACAATAAAAAGAAAAAAACGGTATAAAAACTCATAAGCATTGCGTGGTTGAATTGTAACTCAAAAAAAATATTTCTGCTTGGTAGTTGTTCGGTTGAATAACTAGTGTATGGAGGTAGTGATAAGAAACTCAAGACAATTTAAAAGTTAAATTACAAAAAAATGAATAAAACAAAGATTTTTTAAGAGGTTTGATCTGAGCAAAGATTCGAAATGACTTTTGAAAAGTTGTTTTGAGAGATATTGAAGCTCACTCAACATTTTTTGAAATTTCAGGAAATCATTGTTTTGAAATAGTCTATGAGAGCGATAGGTCAACTGAAACCTCGGTACAAAGAAATAATAAATATTTTTAAATAAAACGAATTGAAAATTTGAATTATAAAAATATATTTATTCTTAATTGTTAATTTTTGAATTATCACAAACGCCAAGTAAGCCAACGGTATTTCAGCTTGAGTTATAGACGGCCACGCGTAATAGAATGTTTTAACAAGGGAACGTCCATTATAGTTAGCTCGCTTAGCGAGTTTCAAAGTTATTTGTAAGTGGTTGTTACTGCGTAAGCTGCGTGACGCTGCGAAGAAATTGGAAGTTATAGCGAATCGTTAAAAGTTTTTGAAGAAAAAAACACAAAAGTGTGAGAAAGATGAATCCACCTGTTGAAGGCTGCGCCGCCTCGAGCTGCACTGTTGTGGCGACAATAGCGTAGTCGTCTTAACACAAATGTCTCAAAAAAATGTCCATAGCCTCCTCCAATCAAATCCAAACAAAACGCCAAGTGTTTTTTTAATTTTGATTTTTAATTTTTAGAACCACTTC
>OX387254.1:8580863-8653363 GCA_947562095.1 Branchellion lobata | reverse complement strand
TAAAGGTGGTTGTGAGGGTTGCGATGGTTCAAACTTGGTCTAATCGCTTGAACTCCAAGCGTCCGAGTGGATTTGATTCAAGCAAGCTCACTTTTCACAAGTTGTTCCCATTCGGCACTCTTGCATCCAGCTTCAAAGCCTGTGGCTACACTGCAGTTCCAGAGTTACAAGGCTTGCTTCGAAAGGCATCGCAGCTAAGCAAACACGTCGCTTTAGCGGCACTACGCAGGCGCTCTTTACAGGCGTGCAGGCTATCAATCTTGCCGTTTATGTGCTCGCCATTGTCATCATAACAGGGTTATTTGCAAGTATAGCCGACTTTTATAGCACCTTACCTTTAAATAGATTTTGGGGTCTTGTGAAGTGTTTTCTAAAATTTTAAACTTGAAATATCCTCCAAAATAGATTGTAATTATGCGTTTTATTCACAATCAATTTTGTTTATTGTTGATATTCTGATCAACTTATCTGATTGCCCTTTATTACAAGCATCAAAGACCGCTCTATGAATACCAAAACCTATTTACAACCATTGATTCTAATTTTCATTTTGAAAATTATAATTCAAAAAAACTAAGAATAATAATATATTATTACTATTATTATTATTGCTATTATTATTATTATTATTATTTCTATTATTATTATTATTATTATTATATTTATTATTATTATTACTATTATTATTATTATTATTATTATTATTATTATTATTATTATTATTATTATTATTATTATTATTATTATTATTATTATTATTATTATTATTATTATTATTATTATTATTATTATTATTATTATTACTATTATTTTTATTATTATTATTATTATTATTATTATTATTATTAGTAGTAGTAGTAGTAGTAGTAGTAGTAGTAGTAGTAGTAGTAGTAGTAGTAGTAGTAGTAGTAGTAGTAGTAGTAGTAGTAGTAGTAGTAGTAGTAGTATTAGTATTTTTTTTCATTATTATTATTAATATTAAATATACATTGTTCAGTTTCAAAAACAACCACGTTCACAAAAAGTGGGCCAAATTGGATCTGATAGGTTTATATTAGAAACATGAAATGTTAGTCAAACCTTCGTGGTGCCAATGCAATCGCAAGAACCAGAATGTGACTCCAATTTAGTGTCTCCATCGCGGGCAAGGGCATTAAGTTCCGCGCACGCTTTGATCTTCCCAATAAAAGTGGCTGTTTCTTTATTAAATCCGCTTTCAGGCGATTGATCCAATTACGTCTCCAAGACCAGCCTCAGCAGAAAACACCAAAGCACCTCCGTAACTGCACCACTCGTCTTTCCACCTCCACTCAATGCCTCCGGCATCTCTTCAGCTTGCGCCGTTTCGTTTTTTGGTCTCATCGGTTGCCTTGGAAGAGAAATATTCAAAAGAAATTATTGCTTAATTTTGTTGTTGGACTCCAGTTGATTGTGTTTGAGACATTACCTTGATAGATTATTCGGAAATTGCCAGATAAGGTAACTCAATTAATCATGTTAGGGATATGTTCATACGGACTTTCGGAAAATCATTTTGCTTTTAAAGCACAAAACCGGTTTTCACTTTTGGCTAGCTTCAAATTATTTTTTCAAAAACAGAAAAAGTTTTTATATGAAAAATTCATTCATCAAAAGTTGTTCATTTAAAAGAAATTCAAATGAGGAAAATACAATGAAGGTTTAATAAGAGGGGCCCAGAATCAACTTTCGTCAAAACCGCTTCAGAACGATCTTTCATCGTGCGGTACGCAAGCACTCATTGACTCGCTCCCGTTTTTCTTCTCATGTTTTCTTACCGCATCATCCCATCCCTTCATCCCTTCATCCCTTCATCCCTTCATTCCTTCATCCCTTCATCCCTTCATTCCTTCATTCCTTCATCCCTTCATCCCTTCATTCCTTCATTCCTTCATCCCTCCATCCCTCCATCTCTTCATTCCTTCATCCCTCCATCCCTTCATTCCTTCATTCCTTCATTCCTTCATTCCTTCATCTTTTTATTCCTTTATTCCTTCATCCCTTCATCCCTTCATCCTTTCATTTCTTCATCCCTTCATCCCTTCATTCCTTCATCCCTTCATCCCTTCATCCCTTCATCCCTTCATCCCTTCATCCCTTCATTCCTTCATCCCTTCATCCCTTCATCCCTTCATTCCTTCATCCCTTCATCCCTTCATCCCTTCATCCCTTCATTCCTTCATCCCTTCATCCCTTCATCCCTTCATCCCTTCATTCCTTCATCCCTTCATCCTTTCATTCCTTCATCCCTTCATCCCTTCATTCCTTCATCCCTTCATTCCTTCATTCCTTCATCCCTTCATCCCTTCATCCCTTCATTCCTTCATCCCTTCATCCCTTCATCCTTTCATTTCTTCATTCCTTCATCCCTTCATCCCTTCATTCCTTCATTCCTTCATCCCTTCATTCCTTCATCCCTTCATCCCTTCATCCCTTCATTCCTTCATCCCTTCATCCCTTCATCCCTTCATTCCTTCATCCCTTCATCTCTTCATTTCTTCATCTCTTCATTCCTTCCTTCCTTCATCTTTTTTCCCATTTTTTATTTTCCATCCCTCTTCATCCCATCCACACTCCTTTCTTGATTCGTCTTTTCCATGTTTCACCTCCCTCCCTCATGCCCAAACATCATTCGGTTCTACCCCTTGAGTGAAATTTTTCGTTAAACCTTCAAAAAACTTCTTCCCTCGCTTAGGGTTTCAAGCTAAACTCTCAAAGGCTGTTGGCAAACCAGACAAGCGTCACTACACAAGCGTAAGACCGTACGAGGGGCAGTTGGGGCCGTTTCATTCGATTTCGTCTCGTCATGAATTAAAAAATAGAAAAAAAATTTTAGAAAAAACTTTGCACGTTGACAAAAATGTAATCAGAAATAAAAGCTTATAATTGAAAATAGCGTGTTTGTGACGCTGTGCGTTCGCGAGAAGGTGCCTTGTGTGATAAGCGCTGCACTGAGGTTGAGAATTTATTTTGAAAGTTATCACAGACAAACGCTTCGGTCGCAAGTAGGCGGTGCAGACGTTTTCGTGGCATTCTCGCTTCCTCCTCCTTTCCATTACAGGAGAATCGAGTGGAGTTTGAAGCCATAAAAGGAAGACCTTTCAGACCTGCTTCTCAAAGGTTGCAATGGGAATTTTTATATTAAGCTTCAATGTTTAATTCTCCCTCTTCGACCAAACAGTCTTGTTGACACGGCCTTCCACTCGCTCGATCAAAGACTCAAAGAGGAAAGAAGGCTTCAAAGCACTTTTGGAATCGAATGTTCCATGACTTTAAATCTAATCTAACTAGAAAATTTATACAGCGCTGATTGCACACTCTTCAAAAAAAATAATTTCTTATTTCAAAATTTCCATTTTTCAAATATTTTATTTTTTTAGACATTTCCTACTCCGAACTAATTCTTTAATTTCCAGAAAGAAGTATCCAAGCAAAGGATTGAAGTCACGACAGTATGAAAGCATTTTTGTCCTTCAAACATTTCTCCAGTGCATCCTTGTTATCTTCATATGGCCTAAAACGTGCCGACTTTTGAATTAATGCTTTCTGTGGTCAATTATTATTTCTCACGCTGACCTTCTTCATTATAAAGAACTCGTTAGGTCTTGTTTGTTTCGAATGCTTCAAAAAAAAATTGACTCAGTAAAAGTTTTTAAAATTAAAATGAAATGCATCGCAGGAAAGCATTTCGGATGCAAGTGTCATTGGAATAGGAAAATCAGAAAAAGTGACGATGTGGAAGTGAGAAAGTTGAAATAAAAGATGTTCAAAAGAGGCTCGTGTTCCAAAGTACCTTCTTCTGCGAAAACTCTTATGATTGTTTTTTTACGTTGTGTCTGTGTGTGTGTGTGTGTGTGTGTGTGTGTGTGTGTGTGTGTGTGTGTGTGTGTGTGTGTGTGTGTGTGTGTGTGTGTGTGTGTGTGTGTGTGTGTGTGTGTGTGTGTGTGTATGTGTGTGTGTGTGTGTGTGTGTGTGTGTGTGTGTGTGTGTGTGTGTGTGTGTGTGTGTGGGTGGGTGGGGGAGGGGGTGCGAGAGGAGGGTGAGTGCGCTTGATTGTTTTTTTGTTTTTTTTGTATGTTTGATGTGAATGGGAAATGTACGTGACGAGAAGGCTCGGTGTGAGTTGTCAAATATGCATGTATGTTGCTTCTTTTTTCCTCCCGGCCTTGTATTTTTTTCTTTTATCTTTATGTCTCGCCAATCTTTCTCTTAATTGGCGCTGTTCAAATTACATACATTTCCAAGGTTTCACTGCTCAGTGCTTCCCTTTGCAGACATCAGACTCAACAACTTGTGGGCATAAGTTTAGAAATATTCAACACTTTAACTCCCTGGCGCCACTGTACCAAAACTCTCACGGTCACGTTTCAGGAGCATTAAATCAGGTAGAGAAGCCAAGAGGTTTCAAGTGACAAGGAACGTTTTTTGAACCGCAAAAGGTTTATCGCTTTCGTTGAAAGTGAAAAAACTCTTTATGACAAAGAATTTTTAATTAGTAATATTCTCTTCATTCTCAAATTTGTTTTATTACTTTTTCAATTATTAAAACAAACGCGATAAAGTTTTATTTGATAACTTTTGCAGATTCAAAAACTTAATTTTTGCTCAGAAATAATATTTTTTTAAAACAATGTTTCATCATACATTGAAAGTGCCTCCTTATTAGGCCATTAAAAAATTATTTTTGCCTAAAAATTCTCAAAATGTCCACAATTGTGGGAGCTTCAGATCATAAGCCTCTCAAAGACATCATATTTCAAGGCGGAATCTTCTTATTTCTACTTACGACTCCACCATCCACCATTCATGCAAAATCACCCATCGAAGTTCGCCATTACACCTCAGACACTGACTGATCGTCTCAATTCATTTCTAATACGCCAAATTATTCCTCTCATCATTTTTCTCCATTCCTTCGAATTCTATCAACGCGCTGATTTTGCGAAAGGCTCAGTAAATACACGTCCGTCATTCCTGTCAAATCTTCAGCGAGGGAAAAGTTACAGAGCTGTGCGTTGGATGTTTGCTTCTTCAAGAGGTCGCTTGGAGATGCATTCAAGAGCATATCACTTGCATTATTTATCACTCCATATAAAGTCATAGCGTGCGCTGTGAAGAGTGCAGGAGAAGTTGGGAGTTTTTTAAGTGGAAGCTGAGCAATCAAATGATTGACGGTGGGATCAAAAGCTTGTTTGCGATAGAGCGTGAAGACGAATGTTTACCGGCGTGATCACTTAAATGTCAATACTTGGGGTAATCAGATGGCGCATTTGTTCACAAAGCTCCCTTCATTTTCCTGTCGGTTGAATAACGCCGCCATGTTTGCTTTTTATTGTGCATATTAAGTCATCAAGTCATGCACCGTGGTGTGGTGTGGTGTGGTGTGGTGTGGTGTGGTGTGGTGTGGTGTGGTGTGGTGTGGTGTGGTGGGGCGGAGTGCCTTTCATACCACATTGAAATCACCCACGTCAATGAAACGGTCCATAGAAGAGTCAAAAACTCTCCACAGCGGCGTGCATTCAACTCCACGCAGCTTCATTTGGCTGAATAACGAAAGAGGCGGAATCGCTTCGGACTGGTCTGAAATCTTTGGCACGTCCTTCAACATGATTAAAAATGCATTTTTGCGGGGTTAATGGAGGCCCAGGACTGTTAACCCGATCAATGGCGCACTGAACTCACCACGAAAGTCATTTTGTGAAAAATAAAAAGTCACTAGAAGTCCATTAGAATCAGTCCTTTTGGTAACTTTTTTCTATACTCTTCGTTTTTTTTCACGAGTTTTTCGTGAAGTTTATTAGTGTTTTGATAGCGATTTGAGGCGTTAAAAAAGTATAAATGAATATTCAAGCATCCGGAAAAGAATTTGTACGAAGGAATTATTCAAAGTCCTCGGATAATAGAAAAAACAAAACGCCCATGAAAAAAATTAAAAAATATTTTTAAGGTCATACAACATTTTTGTTAATTTTTTTCGAGAACCAGTCAATTGGGAAGTGATATGAAAATTATTTGGTATCCAGAGAAGGAGGCAGAGATGGATTTGTTTTAATCTACCGCCCAGAATTGCGTTTCATGATAACTCAAACGAAAGGCAACCAGCGAAATTTAGACGTTTTGGAGGTATATTTGGATAAAATATTGAAAAGTTTAATACAAAAATTACTGAAAAATGTTTGAACTCATACGCGGAATACAGAAAACTCTGGTTTTTACCTCAGGTCTCGAAGATCCACCTCAAATAGTTTTGCAACACACGAGATAGTAATCTTTTTCAAGTGCAGCGCTATAAACGTTGACGAATCTGAATAAAACCTTTTTACGATGGTAACGAATGAAAATGTTTCAACTATTGATTTTGGGCTTTGAATTATTTATCAATGCTTCGTTAGGTGACAATAAGGACGTTGTTGCGAAGTTCGTCTATTTCAGCAACATTTTCAACAACTAAATTTACTCTTATGCCGTTTTTTATATCATTTTCTGACAAAAATTCGTAAACAAAACTTTAAAACTGTTCAAGATTTCAACCGTTTAGCCTTTTTTAGCATAGAAAACTTGATACAAGTTGAACGTGTCAAGTCCGAAGCAGCATCGACTGTCCATCGTGTGATGTTTTAAACAAAAGTAATCCTGCTCTTCAGGTCTGCCCTCGACCACTCATGTTCTCAGTCAACTTTTGGGTTCAGTAAAGTACTGTGTTTGTGGTCAAAGTGAAGCACTTGCAACTTTTGAGGTTTTTTTAAAAAAATAATTTATAAAAAGTCGCATTCTCGCTTCAAGAACGATTATACGATGATTCGTATGTATATGTATAGGCTCGAGTGTGTGTGTGTGTGTGTGTGTGTGTGTGTGTGTGTGTGTGTGTGTGTGTGTGTGTGTGTGTGTGTGTGTGTGTGTGTGTGTGTGTGTGTGTGTGTGTGTGTGTGTGTGTGTGTGTGTGTGTGTGTGTGTGTGTGTGTGTGTGTGTGTGTGTGTGTGTGTGTGTGTGTGTGTGTGTGTGTGTGTGTGTGTGTGTGTGTGTGTGTGTGTGTGTGTGTGCGTGTGTCTGTGTGTATTTTTATGTGTCGGTTGGATGTCTGATCGGTGTTCAGACAGAGTTGCAAGCCTGTTTGATTGTTTTTTCTCAATATGTTTCCAATAAACACTGCAATATGGAAGGCTTGCTGGAGCTAGAAAGACCGAGGGCGAGGCGTTAGGCACTTTCAATGGGCCATTAGTCATAATTTGCTCTGAGGACTTATTTCTGAAGTACAATATTTCATTTGTTCTACCAGAATTTTTCTTAATTCTATTTTTTCATTTTCTTCAGCACTCATAAAGTCAATTATGAAACTAAGCGCCTCACACGCCTCCGTAGAAGTTGACTCACACACTGAATATTGACTCAGAAAAACTCTTTCAACCTCACAGTTGCTTCTGTCTGGGTATCTCAAACTTTTTTCATTACACTGACTTCTTGGATGGGCTTTGGGCCTGGAGCAGGTGCGCCTTCAGGCCTCATACGATTTCATTAACGTCGTCCCAGGAGAAACTTTGCAATACCTTAAAACTGTTTCTATTTTTTAATACAAATTAATTTTTTTCAAACTACGTTGCAGGCATTAAAAATTTCAAATTAATCTAATTTTTTAGTGTTTATTTTTTTACTTATTTGTTCACCTTTTTCAACATCAGGATTAATTCTCCTCGTTGAGCTTTTTCCACCGTGTTGTGGTTCAGCTAAGCTACTACTTTTGTAGAAATTTCAATGAAATATTTATGATACTAATCAATCTTATTCAGAACTTTTTTTAGCTCTATTTCCGCCGTCTTCCAATGCATTACTGCTCCATCGAGAAAAGGTGCACTCGTTACGTTTTTTCATTGTCTTTATTGAATAAAATCTGGTCAGACGCTGGAGATTTTACAAAGCATGACAAAAATCAGAATGAAAGAACAAATTTTAATTAACACAAAGTGTGACGTCACAAAAAATCCAAGGTAGATATTAAAAGCAAAGTTAACTATAGGCTCATATTGGTGGAGTGTTGAATGTTCTCATTAATTAACCTTAATAACTCCAAATAACACTGAAACCCGCTTCAAAATTGTGGCTTTTTAATAGGAATTTTGGTTCTGTAGAACTACCACTGAGCATTCCTTACTGAATATTCAATTTTTTAAAGTTTTGCCGACACCGTGTGTCAAATTAATTTTTGCTGACTTACGATTTTGTTGAACATGAAGGATCACTGGGATGGCTGGTGAAATAAAATCTCACTCGGTAAGTTTGTTATAATCTTGATTGAAACAAATGTTACATGACGAGGCGAACAACAGAAATAGAAGGATGCAAGGTTAAAATTAACTTGGTGAATATCGTAAACTCACGCCGTAAATGAAAAATTCTAAATTTATGAGATAATTTTTTGAATTTCTTCCATTTAAAAGGCACTGATTTATTTTTTGAAAATAGCTTAGAGTAGTAGAAGAAGGTTTATGGCCAATGAAAAGTTAAAGTAACAAGCTTACCTTCGTTCATCTTCCTGAATGTGCTAGAAGATTTATAAGTATGACCAAAAAAAGAAACCCTCAAAAAATATCTAACAATGATTCGGCTTGCTCCAATACAGACAACTTAAATTTTATTCTTTTTTCGTCTGCTTGCACTATGAAAGGAACCAACCACGTTCGATTTTAGAATCGAATCTTAAAAATATTGGCTGTTTTGTTGTGGAAGACAAAAAAGGAGAAGACTATGGAGAGAGAAGCTAATAAATAATTTGGAGTGGCTTTGCGATCAGATGTCGTTTTTGTTCAGCGGTGTGGCAAATGGAAGATCAGCTTGACGAATTTTACACTTTTGCTAACAATTTTCTACCCTAAAAAAAATTTTTTTTCGGGTTTTCGAGCTTTTTCTTCCAAAATTACGTCTTTCTTCTCCACCTCGACGGAATTTCTTCTTTTGTTTTTAATTCAAAAGTTTTTATTGCGTAAGTTATTTTAATGTTCATGATGACGTTAAATACAGAAGTGGTTGAAATAATAACTGAAATACGCATTATGACCATAATTTCAAAATAAAATACGTTTTGGTGATTTTTATTTCGACAATTTAGACAATTAAAGCTTTTGAGGCTATTTTCATGAGGGGAATTGTTTTTTTGACGAATGAAGAGCTGTCACGATTCAAGTGCATCCATCATCCATGAATAGTTGATTGGCTCTCTTGTAAGTAACAAAGTGACGGTTTTGTAAGTATTTCATCTTTCACTCTACTCCTTTAGCGCTAAAAAGTTCAAAATGTACCCTTGTTCACTTCACTACTTTTACTTTTATTAATTTTTAAAAATAGTTTTTTTTCAAAAGTAAATTCTGTTCTGTTTTTCGTCTGAAATCTCAATCATTGCAGGCTAACTAGCCAAGCTGTCAGTCACCATAGCATCAGAAGCTTCTTATGCAGCGCACCTTTGATTAGGTTTTGATGTGGTTCTGTTGCGTTTTAATAAATTGGCGTTACAGCAATTGAAGGTTGTAAGTTAACCGTAGGAAGGACATCTAGTATTATTTATTAACGCAAAGCTTACTGACTTTTTGGAAGATGGAACCTTAAATTTATAGGAGAGAAAGAAGCAAAAGGTTGGTGAATGGAACAGATAGAGGATTGGAGAGCTGCTGTTTAAATGAGGCATGAAAAATGATGAATATGAACAGTAGAAGCTCAATCAATTCAAAAACAAGTGGCATTACGGTCTAGTGTGTTAGTGTTGTTATCTATTCATGCTTGTTAGTTGGTAACAGATGACAAATTAGGGAAGAATCGAGGTTGCGAAGGGATAGTCAGTGCGTATAGGGGTTGGCGAAGTGTTTGATGAACTCCCGTTAGCAAGCCAAAGGGGTACGAAAACCTCTCGAACAAAACTCGAATGAAGTATTAAATTTTTTTTTCAATAAAAGTAAAAAAACAAAATAATGTATAACCAATAAAAATTCACTCAAGAGTGATGAAGTGAAGGAGTAAGTGAAGAAGGAGAGACAAGAGAGTGGTAAAAAGCGTCAAATGTCTAAGTAATCGACCTTTTGAATATAAGACAAGAGTCAAAGAAGAGAAATAAAGTTGAGAAAAAACTAAAAATGTTCTTCTTAAGTAGTTTCACTTGATTTACCGTTTTCAAATAAAATTAACTTCACTTTTATATTTTTCGAAATCTCGTTTTGCAATTTTTTTCTTTTCAAATTTACAAGTATTTTGAGACAAAAAAATGAATGAACATTATTAACTGTCTTCTCAACTCAGCCAGTCATAACCTCTTCTCTTTAAGGATTATCAATATAATCTTACTTATGTGTGGATTTCTTTAATACTTATTTACTTCAAATTCATTCAACTACCCCAACTTAAATCGGCATGTGAAAATATATAAATAAGACTGACTCCTGTAACGATAAAAATAATCATTTTTTGAAAAACTTTAAAAAAACCCATTTTAATCCGTTTGATTTTTGCGTTTTTCACATTGAACTTTTCAGTTATTTTGCTCGAGGTATTTTGACTTTTGACCTGTTTTTTTTTATCTGTGGCTTCCTCAGCCGTTGTTTCTTTTTTTTATCCGCTATTAAGTGGATTCAATAATGTTTTGTTGTTTTTTTTTGTTTATCTCTTTAACGTGTACCAAAAATGTGCCTGTTACAATTTTATCAAGATGCTGGCAAAAGTTTTTCTATTTTTTATATTGATAATCAAATTAATTGTATTCTTAGTATATTTTTGTTTATGTTTTTGTTGTTTATGTTGTCATTATCTAAGTTTTTGTTATCTATGTTGTTTTTTGTGTTATTGTTTTTCTCTGAGACAATTTTTGGTATAAAAGGGGTTATTTTTGAAGTGGTAGAAGCAAGAAATAACACAATTCTGTATCATAGCAGCTGGGTGGTTGGCCAAACTTTCACGCAACAAACAGGGGAGATGCAATTAAGTTTTCACAAAAGTTTGTATTTCAAAGCTGAAATACCTATTTTTTGTTTTTTTTGTATGTAAGAAATTTATTTATGATCTGATACAACTATTTGTGTAATGATTAGAATAAATTAGCCGGTCGTTTCAATTTTTTATTCCTGCTTATAACCGTTTTATATTTTAAAAACTTCAAAATTGGAAAAGTTAAGCTTATTATTTGTGTAACTTTGTTTACGAAGTGGTCAAAAAATCCTGTGCTTGTGATCTGTAACTCTCGCCTTTCAGATCCCTTGCTGTCTGTCATTCGCTCCCACTTCGCTCCCACTTCACTCCCACTTCGCTCCCACTTCGCTCCCACTTCGCTCCCATTTCGCTCCCACTTCGCTCCCATTTCGCTCCATAGCCCAGATTCAGCTATGAAGCATACAATCAAGCCCTTCTGCCGCTTGAAACAGTCGCGAATGAGCACAACAATGAAGGGTTTGATGGTTTTCCCAGCCATGGTTCACCACCCAGTCCCACTGTTTTTCTCATTTTCTTTCAATTTCCCTTCAAAAATGCATGAAACGATGGTTTGTCCGATAATTTTTTCTTATAGATTTGTTTTTTTCAACGAGTACTCGGCAGTTTAAACCAGTTATTTGTCTTTTTAAAAATCCTTTAGTTTACTTAATATGCGATTTTAAAATCCACTAAACTTAGCATTTCATACGATCTGAATTTTTTTTGCCTATATATAAAAATCATGTTTTCAAAAAAAACAATTTAAGATAAATAGCATGGAAGAGTTTGAATGAAACGTCCAGAGCCCAAGGCACTTCTGGATTTTTGCGTTGGCATCAGGACATTTTTCTTTTTTCCTAACGTCACTGTTTTTTTTTAATTCTTTTTTTTCAATTTATTCACCAAATTATCTTTATCATTTGTTTTTCGCATTTACAAAACTTCTACAAAACCTTCCCACTCTTCAAATAATTTTTTTTCGCGAAACCTATTTTATCGGACCACCGTAGGGAGAAAAGTGGCAACTACATTATACCTATCAAGTCTTGGCTAGCAAGGCTATTTTTCTTTGCTTCTTCATAATGAATCTTTCACATTTGTGATTTTTCCCACCCATGTGGCCTATCTCACTTTGTTCCTGGCCTTGATCACAATCACCTGATATTTCTTATTAAATTCTATTTTAAAATGCTTCCACTGGTATTCCTGCCTTCCACTTCTCTCTCAGTTTGGTTTAATTTATTTTTTTGTGTTTTTTTTAGTTTTTTCATAGAAAAATATTAAGTTTAACTCTAATCCATTGTTTGTGATATTTAGGCTAAACTGTAATATTGTTGTTTAAATACAACTTTTACAAATATATGCACGCTTATCAGTTTAATAACTTTTTCATTGCACATTTTCGAACAAATTTCTCAAATGGACGATAAAAATGAACAAAAATACCAACGTTCAAACCATCCAAACTTCCTTCTTCTAACACTTACTACACTCCTATCCTTAGACCAGTTGCCGTAGACTTTTTTCATTTAAATCAACATTTTAAATAAAAATATCACAAGATTCTGTAATTTTATACGGCTCCAGTCTTTTTTACTGCAATACCTGATCACTACTGCTCCTCCACCTCCATCGCACTGCGTTTTTATGAGAATGTTTCAACTCTGGAGGCCTTCATTCTAGTCTTTAATTAATCAAGGCTGGCCATACACTCGATATAACTAGGTTTGCTGTGATGGATAATTTGTCCTTCGATACCGATCGAATGTTGGGAATAAAGTTGAAAATAAGTTTTTATATAAGATAGGAAATAGCTATTGAAAGGGGTAGGCAAAGGTCGGGTGTGATGCTTTGAAGGAAGTTGCTTTGACTTGCGAGACGTCATACTAATGCTATCTAAAAGTATCAACACTAGTCAAGCTTTATAGTTTTTAATATAATTTATTCAATCTTATGAAGCAAAAATAAAAGTCCAGCCAACAATGAGGTGGATGAAAGGCGAAATAACTTTTGAACAGGGAAAACTTTTGTAGGATATAGTTTGAATAAACTTGTTGAATGTGAAAAACCTCATATAATTATATCATACCAAACTACAACCTAACAGACTTTTCTACACGGTTATCAAAAAACTGCCTTCACAATATTAAATCCGATATCTATTTTCGTATAAATATCTTATTGGCCTTCTCTTCATGGGCTTAATTGAAGATTTTTTCTTTAAAAATCAATGCAGAACTTCTTCAAAACATTCTTCATAAATCCGATTACTTTTGTTCTTTTAAAAATACATCATAAATTATATATGGAAAATCAATTTTTCACAAACTAGCGAATAGAAAAATCCTTTTTTTTGCTCCAAAAATTTTCATAGAATTTAAATTTTGATTTTTTTTAAAAACCAATAAAAATCCAACCTTCAGCACTTGAAGATTATTTTCAAGTGTCAACTCCTAATTCTGCTCTAGAGTCAGAGTCAAGCTCAATACATGAAAAAAGGCTTAATAAAAACTTGTGTAGTTTTCAAAATTTTAGCATGTTTTTAGTATTATTTTTTTAGACATTTCAAAACCTTCAAAATCTTCTCATCTTATCTCATCAAAGCATTTTAAAACTTCATAATAGCCCTCATTTGGCATTGTGCAACCTCATTGGTCCAGTTTTTCCGGGCCATATACTTTTTGTGCCTTATTTTGGCTTTCCAGCGCAACCATTATACTTGGTAGTGGTCGGAAACATTTGACCTCTATTCTAAGCTAATCAAAGCATTTGCACCTTTTAGTATTTCAGTAAAATAAAACATCATTAAGGAATACTTGATTAATTGAAAAACATTGTTATATGGAAATTTCAGTTTTGCAAATTGAGTGTTTTTTAATAGATTTTGGTAAGATTATTATTGAGTATTATTGTGTTTCTATGTGAAATCTTTCTTTGGTTGTGCACGTTTATTCAAATTTACTCGATAGCTATTTGCTAATTTTTGTAATTTTCAATAATACTATCTTTTTTCATAATATTATAAAGTATTGATGAAAAAAGTAATTAAAAATACATTAAAGTAAGTTGAAAACATGTTGAAGACTCCAGCTATCGGTATCGATTTGGGCACCACATACTCATGTGTTGCGGTATTTCAACACGGTAAGGTGGAGATCATTGCCAATGACCAGGGCAAAAGGACCACTCCTAGCTACGTTGCTTTTACCGAAAGCGAACGACTAATCGGCGATGCAGCCAAAAGTCAGGTTGCCATGAATCCCAGTAACACCGTGTTTGATGCTAAAAGATTGATTGGGAGGCAGTTCAACGATGCATCGGTTCAATTAGATCTGAAACACTGGCCTTTCACCGTGTTGGATGATGGCGAAAAACCGAAAATTCAAGTTGAATTCAGGGGCAGGAAGGTTTCTTTCTACCCCGAAGAAATTTCATCAATGGTGCTATTGAAGATGAAAGAGACGGCTGAAGCATACCTTGGAGAGACGGTGGTTGATGCAGTGGTCACGGTTCCTGCGTACTTCAATGACACTCAAAGACAAGCAACCAAGGATGCCGGCATGATTTCTGGTATGAATGTGATGAGAATAATCAATGAACCCACTGCGGCTGCCATTGCCTATGGCCTGGAAAAGAAGGATGGTCGCAATGTGCTTATTTTTGATTTAGGAGGTGGAACCTTTGATGTGTCTGTGTTGACGATTGAAGGGGGTATTTTTGAGGTGAAGTCCACTTCAGGTGATACACATCTGGGTGGAGAGGACTTTGACAACCGCATGGTGAGCTACTTTATGGGGGAGTTCAAGAAAAAGTACAAGAAGGACATTTCTGGAAATAAAAGGGCCGTGCGGAGGCTGAGAACTGCTTGTGAACGAGCCAAGAGAACCCTCTCGAGTTCAAGCCAAGCTTCCATCGAAATTGACTCCTTCTTTGAGAGCATTGACTACTACACCAGCATCACCAGGGCCAAGTTTGAAGAGTTGAACAGCGATCTGTTCAAAGGAACTCTGGATCCTGTGGAGAAGGCCCTGAAGGATGCCAAGCTGAGCAAGAGCGATATTGACGATGTGGTGCTGGTTGGTGGCTCCACCAGAATCCCCAAAGTGCAAAAGCTACTGCAGGACTTCTTCAATGGACAAGAACTCAACAAGTCCATCAACCCGGATGAGGCCGTTGCTTATGGAGCTGGTATGTTCTATGTTTCATATCATTTTTTCATAGTCCAGACATATGCTGGAAATTACATACATTGGCGTTTCAATTGTTTTTTGAAAATTCAAATGTTAAGATGCTTTCAAACAATATTCTAATGATGTTTCTCATAATAATAATAATAATGTTATGTTTTATTTTATAGTTTTTTCTATGATTTATACATTATTGTTGATATTAGCATAATAATGCTGATGTCATAATTTTTTTAATCGCGTCATCTACTTCACTTTCACACAGCAATACAGGCAGCAATTCTTGACGGCAACAAGTCAGAGACAGTTCAAGATCTACTCCTTCTTGACGTCATTCCTCTTTCTCTTGGCGTTGAGTCAGAAGGGGGAGTCATGTCAACCATCGTCAAGCGCAACACCACCATGCCAACCAAACAAACAGATGAGTTTACTACAGTGGAAGACAAACAAACCCAGATTCTGTTCAAGGTAGTTTGCTGTTTTGTTTGAAGCTTGAATAATTTTTTATTGAAATTCATAAAGCTTTAACAGGCATATAAGAGTTTTTTACTCATTGTTCAAACATTTCTAGAGACCATGCAAGAATTAAGGTTGTTGTGACTCATTGTATGCCATGTTTTACATATTGTGTTTACTTGAAATGAAATGTCTCTTTCGAAAGAATTGAAAATACTGATGTACGATCAAGTAAAATAGAGTTTACAAAAACTACAAACTGCTAAAAGTTCCTTTGAAACTTTCGGTGAGAATGCCGCTATAATGGTATTTGTACATGTTCTTTTTAGTTAGTTAATTAATCAACCACTAAAATTTGACAGGTGTATGAAGGAGAGCGACCTATGACGAAGGACAACAACCTTCTGGGTCAGTTTGAACTCAACAAGATTCCCCCTGCTCCCAAGGGCGTTCCAAAGATTAACGTGACCTTCCAAATCGACGCCAATGGAATTATGCACGTGTCTGCAGAAGACACCAGCACTGGAAGAGAAAGCAAAATCACCATCAAGAATAACAGAGGTCGACTGAGCAAGGAGGAAATCGAAAAGATGGTGAACGACGCCAAGAAGTACAAGGAAGAAGACGAAAGACAGAGGCAGCTGATCGATATCAAGAGTAACCTGGAGAGTTACACCTATAAGGTGATGTCCTCCGTAAGAGATAAGAACTTGACCAGAAAGTTGAGTGAGGAGGATAGAAACAAAATACTTGAGAAGTGTGATGAAGCCGTAGCCATGCTGGATGAGGAGACCAAAACAAAATACGATTATGAGGTGCTTTTAGAGCAAATGGGAAAGCTGTGTGCTCCAATCAGTGATGTAATAGAATGAAAGCTGAGGTCAACTTTATGTTATTTCCTTTTTTATCTTCTACAGATGAATTTTCGTCAAGTTGTTTGTTTTCCACATTTAAAAATTTAATAACTTTGAAAAATAAAGTTGGTAAAAAAAATTTTTTAATACCGATTTGAAATCAAATATGTAATTTAAACTTTGTTGGATAAATGAATAGCGCTACCCCACAAACTGCTAATAAACAGTTACAATTTCCGCATAAGTAATTGGTATTTTATTTATATCGGCTTTGGCCTTTCTACGTCAATATGGTTGGTGTGGCTGATTTAAAAAATTTTAAAACCTGAAGACCGTTTCGTCTATTATTTTTGCAAGTTATAAATTGTCCTTCAAAATAAGTCTATTATTTATCTGAAAAGTTTTTCAAGTTTATTTACATCAAAAAACTAATCAATGTTCCAAATTACAAAGGTGTGTCGCGTATTATATGTCATTCTGGCAATCTGCCTGCCCCACGTAGCTTCCTTTTACGTGCCAGGAGTCGCTCCAAGGGACTTTCGTCAGAATGAAACAGTCGAAATTAGGGTAAATGAATTGAGAATAATACGGTAGTGGTGAAATTTGATAAATTCCCATTTTTCGCGTTAAACATTTACTCAAAAAACCTGTCATATATGTGTACACGTCTTCATTTCAAAAACCATATTTTTAAATGTTGACTAATCTATAATTTTAAATTATTGCTCTAAATTAAGCTAATGTGTTTTTATATAACCATTAGCTTATATGTTTTAAATTCAGTCGTTCAAACTTTCTAACTCATCAATTTCAACCTCGAATTTAAGGCTGTTAAGTTGACTAGTGTCAAGGCTCAGCTGCCATATGACTACTACTCTTTACCCTTCTGCAAGCCTTCAGAAATAGAGTACAAGTCAGAGAACCTAGGTAAGTTATAGAACTTTGTGATAAACAACCTTTCTCCAATTTAAAACAACTGAATTAATCACCATTAAATTATTTTGATCTTAGCTTCCCTGTCTTGTTTAACCTATTACTCTCAGATGCCCTTCTCTTGCTTCCAAAAGTACTTCTTAAACAATACAGGTGAAGTTTTGCGTGGTGACAGGATTGTGAACACAGCTTATGAGGTGAACTATAGACAACTGACAACTATAAATGTTCATGTTCTATGAATCTCAAGCTTTTCATACTAAATCAATTATTTATTGTTTATATGTATATATATATATATATATATATATATATATCCATTGATTGTCAAACAATAACAATAGTAAATCTAATTTTTAAAACATCAAAGTCAATTGCTAAAAATACCCAAAATGCACCACTGTGCAGATTGATTTAATTTGAGATGTCTAAAACTATGTACACACACACACACACACACACACACACACACACACACACACACACACAAAACATACACAAAAATATATATACACACATGCAAACCTGCACACAGGTGTCTATGCATGTGAATGAAACATGCAAAGTGATGTGCAAGGTGTCATTGAGTGCAGAACAGACCAAGAAACTGTATACCTTCATAGAACAGTCCTACAATGTGCATCTGTTGGTGGTGGCGGTGGTGGTAGTAGTAATAGTAGTAGTAGTAGTAGTAGTAGTAGTAGTAGTAGTAGTAGTAGTAGTAGTAGTAGTAGTAGTAGTAGTAGTAGTAGTAGTAGTAGTAGTAGTAGTAGTAGTAGTAGTAGTAGTAGTAGTAGTAGTAGTAGTAGTAGTAGTAGTAGTAGTAGTAGTAGTAGTAGTAGTAGTAGTAGTAGTAGTAGTAGTAGTAGTAGTAGTAGTAGTAGTAGTAGTAGTAGTAGTAGTAGTAGTAGTAGTAGTAGTAGTAGTAGTAGTAGTAGTAGTGGTAGTAGTGGTAGTAGTAGTAGTAGTGGTGGTGGTGGTGGTGGTGGTGGTGGTGTGGATGAAAAAGGTAGTCAAGAATTAATTAAACTAGCTCATGCTCCATACATTGCCAACAACTTCACATATTCTTCTTTCACTTTTCCATCTTCCCTCACACCTCTCCCACCATTTTCCATCCTTCTTCAACTTCCTTCCCACCCACTCCTTCCTTCCCACCCACTTCTTCCTTCCCACCCACTCCTTCCTTCCCACCCACTCCTTCCTTCCCACCCACTCCTTCCTTCCCACCCACTCCTTCCTTCCCACCCACTCCTTCTTTCCCACCCACTCCTTCTTCCCCACCCACTCCTTCCTTCCCACCCACTCCTTCCTTCCCACCCACTCCTTCCTTCCCACCCACTCCTTCCTTCCCACCCACTCCTTCCTTCCCACCCACTCCTTCCTTCCCACCCACTCCTTCCTTCCCACCCACTCCTTCTTCCCCACCCACTCCTTCCTTCCCACCCACTCCTTCCTTCCCACCCACTCCTTCCTTCCCACCCACTCCTTCTTTCCCACCCACTCCTTCTTTCCCACCCACTCCTTCTTTCCCACCCACTCCTTCCTTCCCACCCACTCCTTCCTTCCCACCCACTCCTTCCTTCCCACCCACTCCTTCTTTCCCACCCACTCCTTCCTTCCCACCCACTCCTTCCTTCCCACCCACTCCTTCTTTCCCACCCACTCCTTCCTTCCCACCCACTCCTTCCTTCCCACCCACTCCTTCTTTCCCACCCACTCCTTCCTTCCCACCCACTCCTTCCTTCCCACCCACTCCTTCCTTCCCACCCACTCCTTCTTTCCCACCCACTCCTTCCTTCCCACCCACTCCTTCTTTCCCACCCACTCCTTCCTTCCCACCCACTCCTTCCTTCCCACCCACTCCTTCTTCCCCACCCACTCCTTCCTTCCCACCCACTCCTTCCTTCCCACCCACTCCTTCTTTCCCACCCACTCCTTCCTTCCCACCCACTCCTTCTTCCCCACCCACTCCTTCCTTCCCACCCACTCCTTCCTTCCCACCCACTCCTTCTTTCCCACCCACTCCTTCCTTCCCACCCACTCCTTCTTTCCCACCCACTCCTTCCTTCCCACCCACTCCTTCTTCCCCACCCACTCCTTCCTTCCCACCCACTCCTTCTTTCCCACCCACTCCTTCCTTCCCACCCACTCCTTCCTTCCCACCCACTCCTTCTTCCCCACCCACTCCTTCCTTCCCACCCACTCCTTCTTCCCCACCCACTCCTTCCTTCCCACCCACTCCTTCCTTCCCACCCACTCCTTCTTTCCCACCCACTCCTTCCTTCCCACCCACTCCTTCTTCCCCACCCACTCCTTCCTTCCCACCCACTCCTTCCTTCCCACCCACTCCTTCCTTCCCACCCACTCCTTCCTTCCCACCCACTCCTTCTTTCCCACCCACTCCTTCCTTCCCACCCACTCCTTCTTTCCCACCCACTCCTTCCTTCCCACCCACTCCTTCTTCCCCACCCACTCCTTCCTTCCCACCCACTCCTTCCTTCCCACCCACTCCTTCTTCCCCACCCACTCCTTCCTTCCCACCCACTCCTTCCTTCCCACCCACTCCTTCTTTCCCACCCACTCCTTCCTTCCCACCCACTCCTTCTTTCCCACCCACTCCTTCCTTCCCACCCACTCCTTCTTCCCCACCCACTCCTTCCTTCCCACCCACTCCTTCTTTCCCACCCACTCCTTCCTTCCCACCCACTCCTTCCTTCCCACCCACTCCTTCTTCCCCACCCACTCCTTCCTTCCCACCCACTCCTTCCTTCCCACCCACTCCTCCTTTCCCACCCACTCCTTCCTTCCCACCCACTCCTTCCTTCCCACCCACTCCTTCCTTCCCACCCACTCCTTCTTTCCCACCCACTCCTTCCTTCCCACCCACTCCTTCTTTCCCACCCACTCCTTCCTTCCCACCCACTCCTTCCTTCCCACCCACTCCTTCCTTCCCACCCACTCCTTCCTTCCCACCCACTCCTTCCTTCCCACCCACTCCTTCTTTCCCACCCACTCCTTCCTTCCCACCCACTCCTTCCTTCCCACCCACTCCTTCTCTCCCACCCACTCCTTCCTTCCCACCCACTCCTTCCTTCCCACCCACTCCTTCCTTCCCACCCACTCCTTCCTTCCCACCCACTCCTTCTCTCCCACCCACTCCTTCCTTCCCACCCACTCCTTCCTTCCCACCCACTCCTTCCTTCCCACCCACTCCTTCTTTCCCACCCACTCCTTCCTTCCCACCCACTCCTTCTCTCCCACCCACTCCTTCCTTCCCACCCACTCCTTCCTTCCCACCCACTCCTTCTTTCCCACCCACTCCTTCCTTCCCACCCACTCCTTCCTTCCCACCCACTCCTTCCTTCCCACCCACTCCTTCTCTCCCACCCACTCCTTCCTTCCCACCCACTCCTTCCTTCCCACCCACTCCTTCCTTCCCACCCACTCCTTCTTTCCCACCCACTCCTTCCTTCCCACCCACTCCTTCTCTCCCACCCACTCCTTCCTTCCCACCCACTCCTTCCTTCCCACCCACTCCTTCTTTCCCACCCACTCCTTCCTTCCCACCCACTCCTTCCTTCCCACCCACTCCTTCTTTCCCACCCACTCCTTTTTTCCCACAGCCTTACCGACAACTTGCCCTGTTCCACGGAGATTGAAACGCCCAATGAAATCCAATATGAACATGGCTACCGGATAGGATTCGTTAATCAGGAAAAGGTCAACACCATAACCCCACTCACACCATAACCACCACCATAACCCCACTCACACCATAACCACCACCATACCCCCACTCTCATCATAACCACCACCATAAGGCCTTTCTCACCAAAACTTAGCACTAGCATAGCTTGATTTACCAAAAACTACAATTCTTTTTGCCTCACTTCAATGTCATTTTCAACCCAACTTCACCACCTCATCACCATCATCACCACCACCTCACCACCACCACCACTACTATGCTCATCAGGTGTACGTCAACAACCACATGCGCTTGTTGCTCGAGTACAACCAGGAAGAGACTGCAGACATCTTCCGAGTAGTCGGATTCAAAGTAACCTTTTTTTTCACCATGCATTCCACCATGCATTCTATCATCCATTCCACCATGAATTCCATCATGCATTCCACCACGCATTCCATCATACATTCCATCATGCATTCGTTTGGTCACCAGGTGCAGCCAAAGAGCATTGCATGGGGCTCAGGGGCAGGGAAGAAATGTGACTTGAAGACTGCCTCTGAAAGCCTGGAAGTTCCTTCTGAAGGTTTGTGTGTGTGTGTGTGTGTGTGTGTGTGTGTGTGTGTGTGTGTGTGTGTGTGTGTGTGTGTGTGTGTGTGTGTGTGTGTGTGTGTGTGTGTGTGTGTGTGTGTGTGTGTGTGTGTGTGTGTGTGTGTGTGTGTGTGTGTGTGTGTGTGTGTGTGTGTGTGTGTGTGTGTGTGTGTGTGTGTGTGTGTGTGTGTGTGTGTGTGTGTGTGTGTGTGTGTGTGTGTGTGTGTGTGTGTGTGTGTGTGTGTGTGTGTGTGTGTGTGTGTGTGTGTGTGTGTGTGTGTGTGTGTGTGTGTGTGTGTGTGTGTGTGTGTGTGTGTGTGTGTGTGTGTGTGTGTGTGTATGCGTACCCAAATATAATTTTCCCACCCATCCAAAAACCCATAACGAGCCACCAACCACCATTGAGCCTTCTTCCACTTACTTAACAATAACCGCCAATAACAATAAAATTCATCCACCACCATCCACCCACTCACCACTATCCATTCATCCACCATCACCACCCACCACTATCCACCCACCACCATCATCCACCCACCACCACCACCATCCATTCACCACAATCCACCCACCACCACCACAGGCTCAATGGAAGTGACCTGGACATACGAGGTGAACTGGCTCAAGAGCAAGGTACGATGGGCCTCTCGCTGGGACTCGTACCTCGCCATGAGTGACGTCGAGATCCACTGGTTCTCCATCATCAACTCCCTCGTCGTCGTCCTCTTCCTCTCCGGTGTGTTGCTGTCGCTACTGCTGGTGTTGTTGCTGTTGTGATGGGGATGTTGTTGTAGTGGTGCGTTCTGATCAATTGTTATTATTATTATTATTATTATTATTATTATTATTATTATTTTTATTTTTATATTTATAAAGTTCTTTCTTTAAATCATCACCAACAGGCATTCTGACCATGATCATCATCAGAACCCTCAGAAAAGACATTGCCAAGTACAACAAGATTGACGAAGAGGTGGTTGTGGATGTTGTTGTTGTTGTGTTGTTTTCAACGTGTTTGTTGATGTTTTCGTTGGCTTTTTTTAATTATTTTTCAGTTGGTGTTATAACGAATTCGTTAATGTTGTTTTTGTTGTTGTAACCTCGTATGTTGTTGTTGTTGTACCTTTTATGTTGTTTTTGTTGTTGTACCTTGTATGTTGTTGTTGTTGTTGTTGTAACCTTGTATGTTGTTGTTGTTGTTATAATAATTTTTCTAATGTTTAACTTATGTTAATTGTTATTAACCCTTCCATCCACCCACCATTCACCCTTCCGTCCACCCACCATTCACCCTTCCATCCACCCACCATTCACCCTTCCATCCACCCACCATTCACCCTTCCATCCCACCATTCACCCTTCCATCCACCCACCATTCACCCTTCCATCCACCCACCATTCACCCTTCCATCCACCCACCATTCACCCTTCCATCCACCCACCATTCACCCTTCCATCCACCCACCATTCACCCTTCCATCTACCCACCATTCACCCTTCCATCCACCCACCATTCACCCTTCCATCCACCCACCATTCACCCTTCCATCCCACCATTCACCCTTCCATCCACCCACCATTCACCCTTCCATCCCACCATTCACCCTTCCATCTACCCACCATTCACCCTTCCATCCACCCACCATTCGCCCTTCCATCTACCCACCATTCACCCTTCCATCCACCCACCATTCATCTTTCCATCCACCCACCATTCACCCTTCCATCCACCCACCATTCACCCTTCCATCCACCCACCATTCACCCTTCCATCCACCCACCATTCACCCTTCCATCCACCCACCATTCACCCTTCCATCCACCCACCATTCACCCTTCCATCCACCCACCATTCACCCTTCCATCCACCCACCATTCACCCTTCCATCCACCCACCATTCACCCTTCCATCCACCCACCATTCACCCTTCCATCCACCCACCATTCATCCTTCCATCCATCTCCCATCTATTTCCGCCTTGACAGGACGAGGCGTTGGAGGAGTCTGGATGGAAGTTGGTGCATGGAGATGTCTTCAGACCGCCCCAGCACCCGCAACTTCTCTCGGCCCTTCTCGGATCGGGCATCCAAATATTCTGCGTCTCTTTGGTCGTCATTGGTCGGTGGTGGTGGTGTGATGTTGTTATGGTGGTGGTGTGGTGGTGTGATGCTGTGATGGTGGTGGTGTGGTGTTGTGGTTGTGTGATGTTGTGTGGTGGTGTGGTGGTGGTGGGGTGGTGTGTGATGTTAGGGTGGTGTGGTGGTATGTGGTGGTTGTGGTGTTAGTGCTATGAAGGGTGGTGGCCGCTTTGCTTAGCTGGTTAAACGGCTGGATGGCTTACATCAATACACACACACTCACACACAAACACACAGTCTTTGCCATGCTTGGCATGTTGTCACCAGCGTCCCGAGGAGCTCTCATGACCGCAGGCATCTTCCTCTTCATGTTCACCGGGTCTGTTGCTGTTGTTGTTGTTGTTGTTGTTGTTGTTGCTGTTGTTGTTGTTGCTGTTGTTGTTGTTGCTGTTGATGTCGTTGTTGTTGTTGTTGCTGTTTTTGTTGTTGCTCTTTTTGTGGATGTTTTTGTTACCTTTTTGTAGATTTTTTGTTAGAATTCCCGTTAATTTTGCTTGATGTTCCGATTATCAATGTTGTAACTAATTGTGTCGATTCAAAATAACTTATTCCAATGTCTTCCAATTCAATCACTATGAAAATCATCATCTTCATCATCATCATCTTCATCATCATCTTCATCAACATCATCTTCATCATCATCATCTTCATCATCATCATCATCATCATCATTGTCATCATCATCTTCATCATCATCATCATCATCATCTTCATCATCATCTTCATCATCTTCATCATCATCATCATCATCATCATCATCATCATCATCATCATTACCACCACCACCAGTCTCATAGGTGGTTATTACTCGGCTCGTTTGTACAAGACCATGAAGGGACTGCAGTGGAAGAGAGCTGCATTGCTGGTGAGTGGCTGCAGAGGATGATGATGATGATGATGATGATGATGATGATGATGATGATGATGATGATGATGATGATGATGATGATGATGATGATGATGATGATGATGATGATGATGATGATGATGATGATGATGATGATGATGATGATGATGATGATGATGATGATGATGATGATGATGATGATGATGATGATGATGATGATGATGATGATGATGGTGAATAGAACCACACTACATCTTACCCCACCTTCACCACCTCCACCACAACCACTCCCATCATTTTCACATCCTATTTCACCACAGCCACATCACCACCACCTTCACTACAGCCACACCACCACCACCTTCACCACAGCCACATCACCACCACCTTCACTACAGCCACACCACCACCACCTTCACTACAGCCACATCACCACCACCTTCACTACAGCCACACCACCACCACCTTCACTACAGCCACACCACCACCACCTTCACCACAGCCACACCACCACCACCTTCACTACAGCCACACCACCACCACCTTCACTACAGCCACACCACCACCACCTTCACTACAGCCACACCACCACCACCTTCACTACAGCCACACCACCACCACCTTCACCACAGCCACACCACCACCACCTTCACTACAGCCACACCACCACCACCTTCACCACAGCCACGCCACCACCACCTTCACTACAGCCACACCACCACCACCTTCACTACAGCCACACCACCACCACCTTCACTACAGCCACACCACCACCACCTTCACAGACAGGCATGTTCTATCCCTCCGTTGTTTTTGGCACCTGTTTCATCCTCAACTTCTTCATCCTCGGAAAACATTCCTCTGGAGCTGTTAGTCGCCATCTTCATTGTTTTTTTCTTTCTTCTCGTTCTTTGTTCTTTGTTGTCTTTTCTTTCTTTTTTGCTTTTTATTAGTGTTTTCGTTATGTGTCACAATGTGCTCTTGTATTCTCACTTGGCCTCCACTGCCACAACCACCTCACTCACCATCTTCACCGCCACCTCAACCACACTTACCACCGCAACCATTTCACCACTGCACTTTCACCATTTCACCACAGGTTCATTCACCACACCACCATCACCACCACGCAGGTCCCCTTTAGCACCATGGTGGCTCTGGTGTGCATGTGGATGGGCATCTCTGTACCTCTCGTCTTTGTCGGCTACTTCTTCGGTTCTCGCAAACAGGTTTCCCTTCATTCCTTTTTTTCTCCCATCCCTCCATTCCCTCTCCCATCCCTCCATCACCTCTCCCATCCCTCCATCACCTCTCCCATCCCTCCATTCCCTCTCCCATCTCTCCATCACCTCTCCCATCCCTCCATCCCCTCTCCCATCCTTCCTTTCTCTCCCATCCCTCCATTCCCTTCTTTCATCCTAGCTTCTCCTCTCCCATCCCTCCATCCCCTCTCCCATCCCTCCATTCCCTTCTTTCATCCTAGCTTCTCTTCTCCCATCCCTCCATCCCCTCTCCCATCCCTCCATCCCCTCTCCCATCCCTCCATCCCCTCTCCCATCCCTCTATCCCCTTCCCACCCTTCCTTTTCTTCTCACATCTCTTCTTTCCTCCTCTTTCTTTTCCTCATCCTCTTCCACGTTTCTTTTCCACTTTTTTTCCAACCTTCACCCTTCCTTCAGCCTTTCTCCACTCTCCTTCCACCCAACCCCCCCCCCCCCCTCTTCTTCCTACATGATCAACCAATATCACTCTTATCAACAACTCTGTGTCTCTTGTTAGAGCATCAATTTGTTTATAACATTCATTTTATTCCTGATTCCCATTTAACTCATAATTAATTCATTATAATTTTTAATTACCTTTTTAAAGGTCATCACTCGTTTCTATATGACCCTCAATTATTATATAATAATAATAATGATAATAATAATGATAATAATAATAATAATAATAATAATAATAATAATAATAATAATAATAATAATAATAATAATAATAATAATAATAATAATAATAATAATGGTAATAATAATAATAATAATAATAATAATAATAATAATAATAATAATAATGGTAATAATAATAATAATAATGTTAATAATAATAAGGATAATAATAATAATAATAATAATAATAATAATAATAATAATAATAATAATAATAATAATAATAATAATAATACTAATAAACCTTCAATTAATTTCTTCAGACTTTCACTCACCTCCCTAACTATCCCTGATCAAGCACCATTAACCACACTCGCAGGCGTACGAGCACCCAGTGAGAACCACAAAGATTCCCAGACAGGTGCCTGAACAACAGTGGTACCTCAAGCCGTGGATCTCGTGAGTCTTTTGATTCTTTTTTTGCCTCTTATTATTCTTATTATTATTTTTTTTTTTTAATTAATATCAACTTTTCTTCCTATTATTGATTTTTTTTTAATTTGTTTCTTATTTCATTAGCTCACATATTATTTCTCATTTATTTCATTCGTGATATCATCCTCGCCCTCATTAACATCATTATCATCATTACTGCCATCATCATCATTATTATTATTATTATTCTTATTATTATTATTATTTTATATTATCATTATTATTATTATTATTATTATTATTATTTATTATTATTATTATTATTATTATTATTATTATTATTATTATTATTATTATTATTATTATTATTATTATTATTATTATTATTATTATTATTATTATTATTATTATTATTATTATTATTATTATTATTATTATTATTATTATTATTATTATTATTATTATTATTATTATTATTATTATTATTATTATTATTATTATTATTATTATCATCATCATCACATCCATCCTTGTCCACAGGACACTGTTGGCAGGCATCCTTCCCTTTGGAGCCATGTTCATCGAGTTGTTCTTCATCTTCTCGGTCTGCCTCTCATCCCATTCTTCATTCATCCGTTTTTTCATTCATTCTTCCACCTTTTCATCAATCCATCCGTTCATCCAAATGTCCAGGTTTTATTAATCCATCCATCCTTTTATCAGTCCATTAACTCATCTATCTCTTTATCAATCCATCCATCCATCTATCTAACCATCCATCCATCCATCCATCTATCTAATCATCCATCCATCCATCCATCCATCCATCTAACCATCCATCCATCTATCCATCCAT
This sequence comes from Branchellion lobata, assembly GCA_947562095.1. Lineage (NCBI taxonomy): Eukaryota > Metazoa > Annelida > Clitellata > Hirudinida > Piscicolidae > Branchellion > Branchellion lobata. The sequence continues at coordinate 8,625,528 of OX387254.1, read as the reverse complement.
CCATCCATCCATCCATCCATCCATCCATCATCACAGGCCATATGGGAGAATCAGTTTTACTACCTGTTCGGCTTCCTCTTCCTCGTCTTCATCATCCTCATCATCTCATGCTGTCAAATCTCCATCGTCATGACCTACTTCCAGCTGTGTGGAGAGGTTCACCGCGTTTCTGATTAATAATGAGAATAAAAACAAATGTTATTGTTATTATTTTTATTATTACTATTATTGTCACCATGCAGCCACCACTTGAACACTACCATGCAGGACTACCACTGGTGGTGGAGGTCGTTTCTGGTGTCTGGAGGCTCTGCTCTTTACGTCAGTGTCTACTCCGTCTTCTACTTCGTCACCAAGGTGCTGATGTGCTGTTGCGGTTTTGTGCTGTTGTGCTGTTGTGGTGTTTTGGTGTTGTGCTGATGTGCTGTTGTGCTGTTTTGCTGTCATGCTGTTGTGCCGTTGTGGTGTTGTGGTGTTCTGGTTAGTGTTGTTGAGTTGTTGGGTTGTTGTGTTGGTGGTCAGTGTTGTTGAATTGTTGGGCCGTTGTGTTGCGGCGTTGGGATTTGATGTTGAAGTGTTGAAATTTGTTGTATTTTGTTTTTGTTTTGTTTCTTTACTAGAGTTTGGCTTGGTGTCGTGTTTTGTAGTGCCGTGTTTTTCATCATAAGCCAACCAAAAATCACCTTCATTACCACCACCAACAACAATCATCAAAAAACAACTACTTCCAACAACCACCACCACCAACAAACACCACCACTGCCAACAACCACCACCACCACCATTGCCACCACAGCTGCCAACAATCACCACCACCAACAAACACCACCACCACTGCCAACAACCACCACCACCAACAACCACCAACAAACACCACCACCACTGCCACCACAGCTGGAGATCACTGACTTTATCCCCACTCTTCTCTACTTCGGCTACACCGCCCTCATGGTTCTCACCTTCTGGCTCCTCACAGGCACCATCGGCTTCTACGCCGCCTACTTCTTCATCAGAAAGATCTATGCAGCCATCAAGATTGACTGAGTGTGCAGTGTGGGTGGTTGGTTTCTAGATTGGTTGGTTGGTTGTTTGGTAGGTAGGTTGGTAGGCTGGTTGATTGGTTAGTAGAAAGGTTGGTTGCTAAGCTGGTAAGCTGGTTAGTTGGTTGGTAGGTAGGTAGGTAGGTTGGTTCGTTGGTTGGTTGGTAGGTTGGTTGGTTAATTAAGATAAAATGGGCAGTTGATTGGTTAAGGGCGCGGTGTGGTTGGTTTGTGGGGAATGTTGGATTAGCAGGTTGAGGGTGTAGTGAACTTAGTTGATAGAGGAACTTCGTTTGATTGAGTGGTTGGTGAGGGGTTGATGGTGGGAGGTGGGGGTTGGGGTGAGGTTGATTGATGAGGATGGGTAGGTGGGTGGTTGATTGAGGTGGTGGGCTGGTGTTTGAGGGGTTTATTGAGTGGATAAAGGGGGAGTGAAAGTTGAAGGGGTTGGAAAGGCGTTTTCAATGGTGGATTAATGAAGTTTATTTGGTTGGGATCATGATGTGCGTACTTAAAAATATAACGATGATGATGATGATGATGATGATGATGATGATGATGATGATGATGATGATGATGATGATGATGATGATGAAGATGATGATGATGATGATGATGATGATGATGATGATGATGAGGGTGATGATGATGAAGAGGAGGAAGAGGAAGAGAAGGAGGAGGAGGGGGAGGAGGGGAGGAGGAGAAGGAGGAAGAGGAGGAGAAGGAGAAGGAGGAAGAGGAGGAGGATGGTCGTGATGAGTTAGATGATTTACGTCGAGAAAAGTTGTTCTGTTGATGGATAAGATGGATAATGTCTTTAATAATGGTACAACGTAACGCCTTTACGTTGATAACTCAATATTCTCTAAGCTTTTTTGACCTTTAATTGCCACTGGGCAAGCAATTGAAGAGACTGAACGGTCGACCGGTTGTACATACAACAACTATGAAGAGAGACACTAGGTGGTATAATGTGATAATGTGGTGTCATTAGTTTTGTAATCGGTCTTATTGCTGTGTGACTCGATCCATCACTCAATCATCCACTTGTCTCCCTCCATGAAATCATTCGCTTTTCGAACGCCCATCCATTCCTTTTCCATTTCATTTATTAATACACCCAATTAACTTCGGAATTCAATTATTGCCCACTTAGCGCCGTAGATCATTAATTTAAAAGTTAATTCACGTAATTTCATAGGCGGACAGCTTCAAAACTCGTCGCCAGGTACGCTAGATCTATCAGTGAAGCATTTTAAACATGATTGCTAATTATTTTATTTTCCACAATTTTTGTTTCTTTGTTTCAATAACAAATTTTTAGTGTCATTATTGCTTTTTGTACTTTTAATATTCACCTTCAATGTCGCCAGCTTATCCCGTAATCATTCATCCTCTCATCCTCTCCATCGTCGGTTGCTTCGATGTCATTCGTACATGCACCTTTTTTTTTAAAGAATTTTTTTATTTCCGCTCACCAAAGGTTTTTTTTTGTATTTAACACTAACTAAACGCACGATATTTAATAAATTATTAACTTTTTGTTCTTCACCTATTGACTTTCAACTTTTCTGTTTCATTCACACACACACACACACACACACACACACACACACACACACACACACACACACACACACACACACACACACACACACACACACACACACACGCACACAAACACATACACACACACTTCATAACATACAATTGTAAATTGCACACCTTTATATTGTCTCTTCCCATCTAGATTGATTCGTATACATTGCAACAGGAAACGGTATGAACTTTGGTTTTTTAAAGAATTCGGTTTTAAATCTATTGAATTAAAATTATTTTATTTTCAACTCTTCGAAGTGTAGAACTGTTTAAAGTTTTCGAAGATGAATACGTTACTTTGGTTGATTTTTCAACATTTTAATTAAAATAAAATTATGAATAAAATCGTTTTTCTGATTAACATTTAAGTAATTCTCGTTAATGGCGTTCAGATATCTTTAAAATGCTTTTAATCGCCCGTTTTTTATTTTGTTGGAGGTTTCGGTTAATTTTTCTGGTTTTTTTGCCTGCTGCAGAACGAATATTTTAATCTGATCTACTCAAGGCTTTTGAGAAGCACTTTTTAGCGCTTTGCTCAAAAGTGCTTCTTGTAAACGGTTTTTCTTGCTGAGTGCTACTAGGTGACTAAGCCACTCAAGCGCGGCGTCTGTTCTTTGCTTGAGTTGCCGCTTTCAGAACTCAAACCTGGGCTTGTCCGTTCCATCTTTATAGCCTATAATTTATAATTAGTATTTCAAATGCATTATTGAATTTATTTTTTGCATCTGAATTATAAAATATGATAATGATGCTAAGTTTTAATTTTCAAGTCTCATTTTAAAAGTACTTTATTTGGAGGGATATTTCCTTACATTTACTTTTAAAAAATTAAATTTTCGCTCGGATTGTCTAATTGTTTGATCGAATGTTACACAAATGGAGTCTAAAAAGTTCAAGAATAAATGGACAAGAGACACGAAAAAAAATGTTACCGAAAAAATAAAAAAACAGGTATTTTATGTTTTAAATGTTCACGCATTTTCACAATGCCTTCTTCCATGTATAAAACAGTCTGGGTAAAATCATAATGAATTTTTTTTGTTTTGAAAAGTTATTAATTTTGTACGAAACAGATGGAGTTTTATTTTAGTGATGCTAATCTGCAAAAAGACAGGTTTTTGAAAAAGGAAATTACTTCTTCTGAAAATGGCTGTATGTTTCGTGATCTATGTTTTTAAATGCATAAATTTTTGATAGATCTATTTTTTTATCTCATATTATAATATCTAGTTCAGTTTCACTTACCAGAAGGCCTTAGAATTTTCTACATTTGATCATTTCAGTCGTAGATGTTGAGATGTTTTTGCGTTTCAACAAGATCCGATCTTTCTCTGAAGACCTCGCTGACATCATTTCTGCCATACAATCATCTTCACATATAAAAGTTAATTGAATTGGTTATATTAGATGAATAATCATCAGCATTAAAATGTGCATGGTAATAAATCAACAGCCAAATCAAATCAAAGAATCCCAAATATCCACAAATGAGAACATAACCTCATTGATTGCAATCAGATGGATGAAAGTGGTAGAAAGGTTGGCAGAGTAAAAGAGTTCAAAGAGCCCGTGGATTCGGATGAAAGGACTGTTTATGTGGTAAGTTCACTAGTGTCTCTCATGCTTTTCATTTTTTAAATTTATTTTTTCAATTATAGCTTTCATCATATTAAAAAATTGGCAACCTTAAGGGGCTCATATTCTTTTTTCCAGTTACTTTTCAGTTTAATAATAATAAATAAATATAATAAATTATAAAATAATAATCTTATTATTTTTTGGACAAATCCATCAATGTAACCACAACCTTCCACACAAACACACCATGCTGGTCATTTCAACCACACCAACCAACATTTTTTCTCATTTTTCAGTTTTCTACCCTTCTTACAACAACCAACCTTTTCACTCATCACTCCCTTCATCCTTCCTATTACAACAACCTTCCACCCACCCCCTCAACTTTCCAGGAGTTGTTACCAGCTCATGCGTCAGTCGAATGGGTGGAAAGGGTGTTCCAGGGGTGTGGCAGGGTGGTGTATGTTAGTCTTCCCAGGTTCAAGTCCACTGGAGCTCTCAAGGGATTCGCCTTTGTGGAGTTTGAAAGCAAGCAACAGGCCGAACAAGCCTGCAAAGTCAATATTTTCAATTTTTATAATAATAATAATAATTATTATTATTATTATTATAAATATATTTTGTGAAACGCCAAGTCAGGAAAGTGAAGCGCCTATTTTCGTGTATATCAATTTTATCAGGCTATACACTTGGTTTTTGTATTTAAGCTGGTTATCTGTTCTTTGTTTTTCAAAGTTTTACATTTCGTTTTTTTCTGTTTTTTTTTTTATTTTAATTTTTATCTTTCAATTTTTTAATTTTTTTTTCAAATTATGCATTTTGCTTCTTTCATCTCATTTCCCATTTCATACTTTCATTATTTCCAATCTTACATTACTTCCTCCCCCCCCCCCTCTCCTCAAGACCATGAACAAGCCTCCTGAAGGGGCGTGCAACAGAAAGCCTGGACTCTTCCCGAGGGCCTCCAAGGCGGAAAAACAACTGGAAAAAAAACTCCAAAAAACCGCCGGTTGTTTGCTGAGTTTGTGTGTGTGGATGTGCGTGTGGATATTTGTGTGGATATGTGTGTGGATATTTGTGTGGATATGTGTGTGGACTTATGTGTAAGTGTGTTTGTGTGTGTGTGTGTGTGTGTGTGTGTGTGTGTGTGTGTGTGTGTGTGTGTGTGTGTGTGTGTGTGTGTGTGTGTGTGTGTGTGTGTGTGTGTGTGTGTGTGTGTGTGTGTGTGTGTGTGTGTGTGTGTGTGTGTGTGTGTGTGTGTGTGTGTGTGTGTGTGTGTGTGTGTGTGTGTGTGTGTGTGTGTGTGTGTGTGTGTGTGTGTGTGTGTGTGTGTGTGTGAATTTATGTGTGTGTGAGTGTGAATTTAGTTGAGTGTTTTTGCATTTGCGTGTGTCGCTTTGTTTGAATGTATGTGCATGTGTGAAGTTTTGTATAAATAATAACAAAAATAAATAATTGACCTCGAAACTCTACGGAGCTAATGCCACTCTAGTAATATTCGTGTTTGTATTGTATTGTATTCGCAATTAAGTTTATAAGCGCCAAGGCAGGCAACTGAGGAGCCAGCGGGCTGAACAGCTCATTGTAACTTCAACTTTAACAAAATTCGACCATCCCTTCTTCAAGGAAGGAGGAATGTCAAGGTTAATGTAGCATTGGACGTGAAGGAGGACGTGAAGGAAGAAGGCAAAAGAAACGACGAAAATGTTAATAGCAACCAAGTTGCTGAAAATAGTAACGATGCCGATGTTGCCAAAAATGAAAATAGGGCAGATTCTGCTAAAAATAGTATTGATGATGATGTTGCTAAAAATGGAAATAGGGCCAATGTTGCTAAAAATAAATCTAAAAAGGTTGAAGATGAGGATAAGATGGAAAAAGATCAAGGAGGTGAATATGAAGAAGGCTTCAAGGTGAAGAAGAGGAAGAGAAAGGTAAGTAATGAGGATGGGGAGGGTGAGATGGAGGTTGTTGGAGAAAAGAAAAGGAAAAAGAAAAAGAAGAAAAATGAAGAGGAGGATGTTGAAAAGGTGGTTTGTGAGAAAAAGGGAGGAGAGATGATGAGAGAGGGAGGAGAGAGGGTGATGAGAGAAGGAGGAGAGATGGAAAAAGTAAATGGGAAGGATGACAAGGAAGCACCGTCTTCGGGAGTTGAAAAACAACATAACGAACCCAACCTGTGTGAAGGTGGTGGCAAAAAATCAGAAAAAAAGAAAAATAAAAAAGAAAATAAAAACACAATTGATTTTTCTGATGTGGCTGCAGTTGCTAGTACCGCTACCACTAATACTACTACTACTACTACTAATAATAATAATAATAATAATAATAATATTGATAATAACAGTAGTAATAATATAAATAATAATAATAATGAAATAACCAATAATGCCCACAACAACGTTCTTTGCAAACCCATTCAAGTGCCCAAGGCTCAACTCCGAGTTATTTCCAAGTTCGGTGGTTTTGTCTCATTTGAGTTCACTTTTAAACATACGTGAAAATTCACATTAACTCGGAATTAATTAAAATTCTAATTAATTGAAAGAATAATCAAGTGCCGAATGGCTGTTGTTTATTGAATATCTCAGTGTCGGGAAATAATATCAGCGGTCTGGATGTTACAATAGGTCAACGTTGGTGATACTGGTCTTTGTATTTCGTTGTAATGTAATTTGGTTCTGGATTATGGAAGACGAGTAGAGATTTTTTGGACTTTTCGAAAGCTACAACGCCTTATTAAATAAAATTGCCACAACAACAACACTATGACTCCAAACAACATCACTACGACAACAACAACAACATCACTAAGACAACAACATCACCACAACAGGGCGGAGTGGCTGGGATACAAGCAGGATTACCTGACTGAACAGAAACTCAAGATGACCTTGCTGAAGGGAAAAATAAAGCAAGTACGAGATGTCATCCAGGCAGCTACGGATAAGAAGCTACATAGTCAAGCCGCTGCTGCTGCTGCTGCTGCTGCTGCTGATAATGCCATGGAGGCTGCTGATGATGATGAGCTAGCTGGACGGAAGGAGAAAAAAGAAAATAACAGGGCTTCTCACTCGAGTGAAGTTGACGACAAAGGTCGAGATGAGGACGGCAAAAAAAAGAATAAAGATAAAGGTGATAATAATAAAATTAACAAAAATGATAAAAATATTAAAAAAATTGGGCAAGGAAATGATAATGATGACGAAACGCTAAAAACAGCGCACACCCTTGCGTACACGGAACACTGTATAGTGAAGGTGGAACTGCGTGAGGAGGTCAGCAAAAAGTGCCTGAAGGTTCGATGTTGTTGTTATTTTTTCCATCTTTTCTTCTTTTTCTATTTTCAATCTTCCTTCTTCTTCTTCTTCATCTTCATTCCTCCTTCCCACCCACGCAGGATCTGATGGAAAGAGGGGCGGAGGAAGCAAGGGTAGCCTTCATAGAGCTTCCTGAAGGGTCCCTCGAAGGTGATGCAAGCTTGAAGCTACCTTGATGTAGGCGCATAGAATTATTGTTTCAAGCCGTCCGACCAGTGTAACTTTGACTTGTGTAGGCACATGAAATAGCTGGAAATTTTGACCTCAGCGTTTAGATTTAAAATTGTTCATTTTTACCATCTAATCAATCCTTTGTGACTGTTCATTCAACCATTTGAGGAAAAAAATGTACTGTATGAAGACATAGTCTTTTTATAGCGCTCATTCGTACTGTTTCAAGCCGTTTGTGGTTCAAAGCTTGTATTTTAAGGGAATCCGTTGGTTCGTACGAAGTTGGCGTAGTCGTTAACTGATGACGTCTGGTAGACGTTCAATTCAACGTTTTATCCATCTGTTTTTCATTTTCGTTTATTATTTTTCTACTCCTTTATTGAATCATTTTCAATTTCTTGGTTATACTTTTGTTATTTTCTAACTTCAACTTCTGTCATTTCTTCTTACCATCCCTTCTTCCACCTTCCCTTCAAGGTCACGTCAGAGTCAACCAGCCCAAGGACGCTGACGCCATTGTGGAGATGAGCCTTGATGGCGTGAACTGTTCCATCTTGCGAGGTGGTGGTCGTATTTGTTGTTTGTGTGGCTTTGGTGGTAAGTTGTGGCTTTGTGTGGCTTTGTGTGGCTTTGGTGGTAAGTTGTGGCTTTGGTAGTTGTTTGTGCTGGTTTGTGGTGGTTGGTTTGGTGGTTGTTTGTGATGGTGTGCAATGGCTGGCTTCATTTTCCTTCTGGTCCCATCGTCTTTTTCAATATTGAAAGTGTGGTAGATGGTTGTGAGTAGAGGCTGCTAGTGGCGTCTTGTGGCTGTAGTGGTGTCTTGTGGCTGTAGTGGCGTCTTGTGGCTGTAGTGGCTGTTGATGACGTTATGAAGACACATCTTACAATGAATTTGCTCTCCCATGCTCAAACCTTTAAATTCGCTTCAAATTCATTCATCCCATCCTCCATAGAATATAATGAAGGATGGAAAGAGGTTGCTTTCATTGGCGCTATACAAATTGGATTTATTATTTCATTATTATTATTCTAATTATTATGATTATTTCATTTTATTTTATTTCTTCATAATCATTTTTATTGTTCTTCGTTGCTCCCTCAGGCGACCAAGAGAAGGCATACTGGAACAAAATCTTTGAGGACCGCCACAAGAGACTCACCTCAAAAAGCAAGAACAAGAAGCGAGGGAAGGACAAGGTTGATTTTATTTGCTTATCCATTAATTTATTCATCCATTCATTCATTTATCTTGCTGCTGGGCTACTAGGTGACTAAGCCACTTTCTCACTGCATCTGTCCCTTTCTTGAATTGTTGCTTTTAAAACTCAAACCCGAAGCTACCCGTTCATGCGTTACAGCGGAACAAACTAACCCTTGTAACTGATGTTGTTTCAGGTGGTCAGAAAGGCCGATGAATGTTTGCAGTCTCTTCACAAACACAAGCATATCATCTTCGAATGATAATCCTCTGACCACGTGGATTATCTGTTCAAAAAAGTTCTACAGCGCTTGGGAATATCGTTCAATAGCGTGTCTTGTTCAATTTACTGTTTTGGAGGGTCTCCAAATTATCATTATTATTTTTCTATTAAATTCTTATTTATGTTTTTTAACTTTTTTTTCTTCACAAAACTGTCATTGCTTGTTTTTTTTTAATTTTTTTTTGAGTTGATTAAAGGACGTGAGTCTTCGATTATTTCATATTAAACTTTTATTTTGCACGATTATATACAATCTAATTTCAAAAATCAACAATTTTTTTTAAATATTCACTAAATATTTAAAAAATGTTTTTCGATTTTGTGCAAAACAATTTTCTTCAACCTTTGTGCCTGGTGGGGGAAGTTGGCACCTGTGTTTGCAATTCAGGTGCTTATCACAAACATGCATTCTCATATGAAAGCATACAAGTAACCGTCAAAAGTGAGGCATATCTTTTCATGAGCAATTTTTTAAATTTACAAGCAAAAAGTTGAAACTGCTTCGAGTGTTTTTAATGAAATGACATCAGTTGTAAAGAAGGAGGAATGGAAGTTACTTCCTTTGGCGGTGTTGCTTGGATCAATGGTGTTGATGTTGGGCTACCAAGAAGTGATCGGCAAGAAGTACTTACACGCGTATGATTGGATGACGTACGACAGATTTGACGAGTTGGACGACCGCATGATGGCGGTCAACGAGTTCAACTGTGCCTCCAAGTCCGCCAGTGAACTCAGACTGCCTGCCGACTCAGTGGCACAAGAGCCAATGTTCAACCGTCTTCTCAGCTACATCATCTACCCCAACAGGACCAAGCTCCTGCACACTCACAACATGGCACTTAACAGAGCGTTCTTTTTCAGTTACATTTTCCAAAAACTCGACAATGCTACACAGTTCAACCTCATGCCAGGTTTCCTGTACTATTACTTCTCTACCATCGCCGACGTCTCAGCCAACCCTGATAACATTAATGGATCAGCTGTCTTCTTCGATAGGGATAGTTGCTTTGCCAACTGGTTTGAAACTCTTCCTTTCAATCAGACCTTAAACCTCTTTGGACCGAGGGCTTATCGCTACGACGACTACAATGAGCCCACCAACTGGATCAGAGAGCCTACGAACCACACCATCAACGCCTTGGACTACGGCGCTGGTGAAAATTACACCATAAAGTCCTATAAAATCAACCAATGGTACGACTTATTCTTGCCTGACAAGGCAGCCGACTCTTCGGAAGACTCTAAAAAAAAGTTTCCTTATGGTATCGGCTTGAAATTTTCGAACCAGACGGGAAAGTTCGAGACGGAGGGTTTCCTAGCCACCAACATCTATGGTCCTCCCTCCCCTGGGCAGAAGGACGAAGAACATCTGCCCGTTCGCTTCACTGAGCCCTACTTTGACTGCGGTCGCTCCAACCGCTGGATCGTGTCAGCAGTTGCTCCCGTAGTGGATTTCCTTCCAAGATACCTCAAGTGGTTTCATCTTCGTAGAAACATGTAAGTCATTTTTTGTTAGTGTTGACAAAACTATTTGACGGTTTTTATTTTTTTATTTTTTTGTAATAAGCCACCTAATCGTATGTCTAAAAATAAAACATAGAAAAAAATGTTAACTGGTAGTTTTTATTAAAAAGATTAAAAAAGTTTAAAGCATATTCTATTAATGCAAACAATGCGACTGAGCTTGAGTCCACTCTGCAGGTACACGGCAGTGACGACGATGGACATGGAGTTCTTGGACATTGACTTCAACCCATGTCCCTTCAGCATGGGTCACGTGGGACCCAACTACCTTCACAACACTGCCCGCTGCAAGGACACCACAATCGTGAATAAGCTTTCATTGCTCAAGATTTCATTGCTCAGGCTTTAGTTGTGCTCTTGAACAGTGTGTAATCAGCGCTATATAAACGATTTGATTAGATTAGATTGATATTTATTTGTTCAACAAAAGTTTTTTTAACATATCTTTTTTTTCAATATAACGATTTATCAATTATTTAAAAAAAATTAAGATGACTTTTTTTAATTTAAAAATAGTTTGAGCATGAAATTCTAATATCAAAATTTTACTTAAATCCACTGGCATGGAACAAAGACTTTCCAGACGAGCATAGTCTAATCCCAACTTTTGCTTCAGTTATATGAAAATAGATACAGCAAACACACCTACATCTACTCAGTTATTCATTCATATTTACGCTTCAAGCTTCGTTATACGGTATAATTGTGTCAATCAATCAAAAAAACGTTGAACCAGACAATTACTACCCATCAAGCACCAACTAATCACTGCAGTGTGAGCCTCTGTATGGGTGGGGCTTCAGAAGGGGTGGGTACAAATGCATGTGCAAACCTGGCTACCGACTGCCCCCTTGGCAGATTGGGCCCTTCTTGGGCATTGAGATCGAAAGCGCCACCTATTGGGAGTATCAGAATGGCTTTGATTGCATCCCTGTTGAGTGTTAGTTTCGCTAAAAGTTTTCTATGTGATTTTTCTCTTTTTCGTTTTTCAAAGTAATTTCATGTTTTTCTTTATGTACTTGCTCAAAGAATTGATTTTATTATTTCAATAAAATACTATTTTTTATCAAAAAAAGGAAAAATTATTTCTCAAGTAAACAATCCTCATAGCCTCATCATACTCTCCCCAGTGAGACACGTGATTCCTGTGATAAGAAGCAACAGTACCGAAGGAACGCCTAACTTTGACGTGGACTACAAGAAGAAACGAAAGAGAAGAAGTATAAAAGATGGAAGTTCCAGTGTTGAAGAAGAAGAAGAAGAAGAAGACGAAGATGGAGAAGAAGGAGAGGGTGTTGAAACAATACAAACCGACTTTGGCACCGATCGAATCAGGCCTGAGAGGCTGAGACAGACAGAGCGAGCTATGAGAGAAGTTCCTGAAGAGGTGCACCAGTCCAGGGTTTTGAACAAAAAACTGAGGTTACTGCGTCTCTTCAACTTGAAGGAGAGTGGTGTGGAGATGGAGAGCGTGGGTGTGCACGGAAGCACCAGAAGTGTTGTGCAGAAAGTGGTGCCTAGAACCTCTCACCACTTCCACCTCCAAAGCTTGACCAACAGGAAAATACAGTTTGTTCCAAGGTTTGTGGCCATTGTGCTCGTATGCTGTGTGGTGAACAAACATGCAACAGATGAAGAAGACACAAGTTATGTAACGAAAGGGTATATGTTGATTTTAAAATCAAGATTCGACATTGAAGAATCACTAAAAATCTGTTCCACTCACAGGTACGACAAGCAAAGCGTGAAGAGGAGGAGGATGAAGAGGCAGGCATTTGACGAGGGAGCCCACAACAGGATGACCGAAATCCTCAACTTCAAAACGTCGGTCAACCGCAAGACGTGCAAGAACTTCAAGAAGGAACAGCTGTACCTTCCAGGAGACGTGGGCTACAACGTCGACGAGGTTTTCGGCAACCAGGCCAGAACCGCTCTGCGACTCTCCCACTTCCTCAGTAACTTCCTCCAGAACGTTGATAAGTACGAGGAGTATGGTAACCTCAGAGGCGATCGTCTCCTGAATGTGGAACAGGTGATGCACCTTTAAGAGCTTCAGTCGCTTGCTTTGATGCCTCAGAAAAATGATTTTATCATTAAAAAAATTTTCTTATTATAATTGAACTCTAAATATTTCTATGGCGCTGCCCATACCGTACAAAACTTTTACTTTCTAAATTCCCACCAACATCGTCATAGGTTTTTGAGCTAAAAGATTTCGTGTCTACGAATTTGTATCAAGAAATTCAAAAGCTTTTTTTCGAAAATTTTTACACCATCTTATCTACCCGCCACCACTAGATTTTTGGCGAAGTGTTGGCCAACACGATGGGAGACTTGAAGATAAAGGGAAGTGGGGTATTCTTTGAGTTGAACAAATTCGTCAACCAGGAGGGCGTCAGCAGAGAACTCTTTGGGCCTTACGCCTACAGGAATGAGAACCCTTCAGACGAGGATGATGACAGCAACAGCAACAACAACGACGTGGCAAACACACAGTTCAGGGCCTTTGACAAGGCTGGCCTCCCCTCCAACTATATGGATGAGTCCTGGTTCAAAAACATCAAGGAACGTTGGCAGTCCAACACTCTTGGCCTTTCGAAGTTCCGAGAGAACTTAAGGATTAGAAGTGGCAAGAATGGAACAAGCCAGGTGGACTGTCGTTTTTCATAATCTAATCTAATCTTGTCTAGCTTCTACCTACTCTAAGCTCATCGCTCTAATCTATTCCACCACAGATTGACTTCCTGCTCTACCCCATGTATTATCAAGCGCCCAGAGTGGAGGACGGACTATGGTCAGTGCCTTACTTTGCCTGTGACGGCGACGTTGATGAGTGGGTGGTGACGTACTCCACTCCTTTCTTCGGACTCAACTCTGTGGCAAGCGACATCGAGTTCAAGTGCGTCTTAGCTGTCTTTCCTTTTATTATTTATTTATTTATTTATTTCTATTTTTATTTTTTTATTATAATTATAATAATAAGACGTTTTGAGTGGCCTCGGAACTCTAGGGGGTTAATGCCACTCCATTAATATTCGTATTTGTATTGTATTGTCTTTCTTCGTCATCAAGCTTGTGACGCTTTGAAACTATTTTTTGCTTCAATTTCTTGCTTGAGTATATTTTATAAATTTAAATTAAATGACTATTCAGTTTTTTTTTCTTTTCATTTTCATTTCAGCTTCAAACTCCTTCATATAACTTCCCTAAAACTCCAGCACCAACACTCCTCCAGTTTCTTGCTTTGGCGCTTCACTAATAAGTTTTATCATAATTACTAAATATTCTCATCCACTCACTCCAGAGGAGTGGTGACGGTGGACGTGAAGTTGGATGAGTTGGACATAGTGCAGTGTCCCCAAGACTATTTCGTTCCCAATGCTTTCAAAGACACCGCCAGATGTCACTACGAGTCTACCTACGTCAGTCACCTTATTGTTCTTATAATGTGATCTTTGGTAGGTGAAAAACATCTTTCCCTCCCGTGACAACTTTTCTCCATCACAACGCCTCCAACCTCACTCTCTGTCAAACCACCCACAACCCATCCAAAAGTTCTTGCCAGCAACTCAACTATAATCTTCTCCAACAAACTCAACACAAACCCACTGACATTCATTCAAAAACCCCAACCACTCACAACCCACCTACAAACCTTAACAATTTATCTCCGATACAATAAAATGCAATATAGTACAACACAATACAATGAAATACAATAAAAAAACAATACAATACAATGCAATACAACTACGAATATTATTACGGTGGCATTAACCCCTCAGAGTTTCGAGACCACTCAAAATTTATTTATATTACTATAACTGATGATAAAAAGAACAATAAAAATCACAATAATAACCATAATAATAATAATAATAATAATAATAATAATAATAATAAATCAAGTTTTAAAAGCGCCAAATCGAGCAACTGAGACGTCAAATTAACCAACGCCCTCACCAGCCAATCAATTTACCCTCCCCCTCCCCCCACCCACCCACCTACCAACCACCCACCCGCCTACCAACCACCCATCTACCTACTAACCGCCCACCCACCTACCCACCACCCGCCCACCTACCCACCACCCGCCCACCTACCCACCACCCGCCCAACTACCCACCACCCGCCCACCTACTCACCACCCACCCACTTACCAACCCACCCACTACACACCCACAGTGTGAGCCGATACTGGGCTGGGGCTTCAAGATAGGAGCGTACAAGTGCAACTGCAAGGTGGGCTATGAGTACCCCTTCAACGACAACCAGTGGTACTTCGATGGCCAGACGATGGAGGAGGAGTACCGAAAGCTGATGGTGGGAGACAAACAAACAAGGTACGCAAAGACTAAGGCTGGATGAAGCTTTCCAACGCTTGCGAAAAGGCGCTATACAAATTCATTGAGTTAGATAGATCTGCTAAAATGCAGAATTTGATTTAAAATTCATAAAATAATTAGAAATGGCATGAAATGGAAGAAAGTTTATCGAATGATTTTTTCATGCATTTTTTTGCATAAATTTAAAAAATTTTTTTAGCGATGCAATCATTAATACAAGCTGATCTATTCTTAGGAGAACATTTGTATAGCGCTGAGTACATAAACGACAGCTATAATTCTACAACACCTTTGAGTTCATAACACCTAGTACTGCACAACACCAGATACAACAACCTGGTGTGTCGAGTGTCCATTTCATCACACCTCTTCTCCAACCTGCCCTTTACCTTCATTCTCATCACGCTCATCTCTTTCTTACAACACTTCATGTACTGTTTTTTAATTTTTTAATCATTTCTTTAATAACTTTTTTTTTTTCAACTTTGAAAAATTTATTGGTTTTTTTAGAGAGTTTTTTTTTAATTTCTAATGCATATTCGTGTTTGTGCACAACACCGTTCGTATAGAATTAACAAAAGTTTACTTATTAATGCTTTTTTCATATTTCATAGTTTCCGAATGCTTTTATGAAACATAACAAAAAATCTTTTTACCTGATTTCAAGATTTCATTCAAATTGTAATTTCATCCGAATCTAACTATTTTTGCCTTTAATACGTTTAAAAAAATTAAAAATTATTTTGAATAATTTTTTATAGCTAAATTAATCAACTTGTGTTCGTATAGTTGAAAAAACAAAAAAAGTTTTGAAAATTTTAACAGTAACATTTTTCATTACCAACGGAAAT
This sequence comes from Branchellion lobata, assembly GCA_947562095.1. Classification (NCBI taxonomy): domain Eukaryota; kingdom Metazoa; phylum Annelida; class Clitellata; order Hirudinida; family Piscicolidae; genus Branchellion; species Branchellion lobata. Next base: position 8,609,618 of record OX387254.1, on the reverse strand, counting down.
TCCTAAAACACATTCAATTTTGAGTAAACTAAAATAAAGAAAAAATGCTGCATATTCACCAATTTACTGAACTTAAGTTATTAAATTTATAAATTAATTTATCAATTTTAAAAAAATTATTTATTAAAGTTAGCGCAAAAGAAGATTCCAATCGAAGTTGATTATGACAAGTATATAGCGCTGGTGAAATTAAAATGGTTTCAGAAAATAGGATTCATACTATTGACAATTTTAGTGTTGCAGAAGTCATAGTTGCACGTGCATATGACGCCAGGCGCGAAGCCGTACACCAGCTCACACCCCAGCGCAGTCATGCTTCTGGCGCACGCTCTGTGTTCCATCCCATTCAGAGCTTCGAGGGTTCATAGTTAAAAGGTTATACAGAAACTGAGTATTTTGTTCACAAGCTTTAGCTTTGTCACTTTTTCGTGTCAATTGTTGCTGAATTACTTAATATAATCATATTGTATAGCTTTTTATTATATTTTGAAACTAATCAAGTCAATTCATTTTTAATGCGTCTTTTAGCCAGAAATTAAATGATCTTTGAAATGTAAACTTTTCATCTCACCGGAGACGTAAATCACACACATTGATGTGTCTGTGTCACAAGCAACAACCTTTGTGAAAAACTCGACGAAGGGAAAATGGCAGGACATTTTGTCGATTGAATAAATGTCATTTAGACCGCATTCATAACACAGAATCGATGAAACAGACTTCATACATAAACAAGTGTAAACCAAGAAACAATTAAGTAAAATATCGTTTGGAAATCTTGGCTTTTTTGAGAAATTTCTTAATAGCATTTTTTGCATGTTTAAAAAGTTTCCGAATACAAAAAAACGTTAAAAGTGAAAAACAGATTCATTAAAAAATAAACATTTTCTTGGGAATAACTCGTAAGAACATGAGAGACTAACGTGGAAAGAAAAGACACAATGAGAAAGAGGTGACATCAAGTATTCCTTAAATTTTGGTTTTATCTATTTTTTGTGGCATTTTCTGTAACACAAAACTTTTTTCAATAGTTTTTTTATATGACTATATGATTATGAGCTAAGTTTCGAGTCTAAATCTTTGAAGTTCGTTGATTTGATTCTATGGTCAATTTTGATCATTTCTTGTGACATTAAAGTTTTATAAAAGCGTGGACGGGTAGGCTCAGCTTTGTTTTAAAAGCTGCAACTCAAAGAAAGAACAGACGCTGTTCAAATGTTCTGGTTACTGGGGAGCCCAAAAAAGGGTAAAACCCTTTTCTCTGAGAGCGTCTTTGGAAAGTGATAAAAGGCGCTTAACAGAAGCTTTAGAACTTTTTGTAAAAAATTTTCAATCTACTATGATGAATGTTTTAAATTTACTAAAAAATTCAAATATATAAGAAGAAAAATATAAATTTTAAAATACACTAATAAACCAAGTTCAAACTTAAATTTACTTTTATGAATATGTCACTTTTCTCCGGAATCTTGTATCTATATTTATATACCAAGCTTATAAATTCTTGTAAATAGACTAAACACAAAGTAAATGTTGAAATTTAAAAAGTTACAGAAAATTTGTTATATCAATGTATTAAGAAATATGCAGGTTTGCAAAATTTTTAACTAGTTGAATAACAGCTTTATCTTTTTCTATTGGGTTTAGAATTATAATAAATTTAAAAAAATATTTCTAGACTTTTGCAGGACCAGTTTTTCAGTCAATTGATAAAAAGCTGAGATCCCATTTGAATGTAAGAAGTGTGTTTTTTACTGATTTCTCATTAATTTTTCAATTTTCTATTACAGCCTTCACATTTGGAGATACTGAACGAAAGTTACAAACATAAAGTTCCAAAAGATTCAGAAACCCATTTTAGAATCGTTGTTGTTTCAGAAAATTTTAAAGACTTAAGCTTACTGAAGGTGATTTGATTTCATTAATATTGCAAGAATTAATGTACTAACAAGGCTTTGCATAACTTAGGCCAGTCCTCAAATATATAATAACAAATTTTCATAATTTTAAACCTTTGTTACATGTTTTGTAGCGTCACCAATTGGTTTATGATGCTTTGAAGGAGGAGATGAAGGAGGGTGTACATGCGCTTTCAATTGTGGTAGGCTCTAAAGCTTTTGTATCATGATTTAAATGCAAATAATCCACATTCAGCACTTCATAAAAGTTTTATCAATGCTTGTTTATGGATATTTGTGCTCAGTTATCGCTCTTGTTATTTTGCTACTGTTCATTAAAGGTTTTTGGTTAGCTTCCGATCATGCTCTAGTTTTGAACTTTTATTTTCATTATAACTTCCACCAAGAAAGTTTTTTTCTCACATTTTTTTGAGATTTTTAAACCTTTTCTTTTTACTTTTTTCAAGCTTCACTCATCACTTATCGCCACATCCATATCTTTTTATTAAAACCTTCTATAGCGTAATGAGCAAAATTCTGGTGCTTTACATTCCCAAATTTAATTATTACACGTGCCGATATTAACAAAATCTTTCGAACATTTTGGGCACTATGAAAATTTTGATTAATTTTTTTAATAATTTTGGTTTTTTTATATACTTTTGATAAGTTGTTTTCTTCGAATTTAACACTCATTGAACTGTTCATTCAGGCAAAAACGGACTCTCAATGGCAGCAGTCCGACAAGCAATGTGGCTCTTCGCCCCCATGCATGGGTGGAGAAAACAGATGATGATGAATATCATGTTATACTTTTTATGACTATTTTACTTTTTGCATCAAAAAACAGCTTTTAAAAAATTGAATTTTTTTTAATTGATCGCCACATCATTTAAGTTTAAATCGTTGTCTGTTGAAAGGCGTTTTTCACTAAATTAAATTTGCCGAGAAGTCAATTGAAGATGAAAGTCAAATTCAAAGTTATTTCGATTTTATATATATATTTAAATGTTTTCATAGATACACTAAGTAGTGTCAGTATATTTTGGGCAGATGACATTTCTGAAATATTACACGATATAATGAATTTTTATTCTGGAGAGGAAGCATTGCTGAAAGAATTGAAAAACTGGAACATTAAAAAAATAACTTACGATGCCGATAAAATGCTTCAAGATGAAGCTGAAGCATTAGGTTACAGAATGTCTCATTATTTAAAATTTTATATTTCAATATTAATTTAAATACTTAAGTTTATTAGTGAACTTCATTAACTTGCGATAAATTTTGGAATTTAAAATGGCAGATAAAGCGTATGAATCAATTGATGGCATATTTGAAACTTTCAAGAAAGACGTTGATTCCAAGTTGAATGGCAGCAAAAAAACTGGCCAAGTGACAAAAAAGTGGGACTTTTGTTATGAAAATGACAATTTCATTGTTCAATTGGTTCAGAAAAATGTGGTTTCAATAATTATAATCTATAACAAAGTTTGTAGTTTAGATGACAGCTTGATAAGTTATTCAAAATGTACTTGAAAGACCATTGAAAAAATCAAATTAGACTAATATTTCATACCAAATTATATTTTAACTCAACCTACCTTCTATCAACATATAACTTACCAACTCATAAAACTCAAACCTTGAATAAACTCACCCTATAAAGTCCTGCAACGAGCTTCCTTGATAACAGCAATGGCAAAGGGTTTACCTATGGTCTAAATTGGACTGCAGCTTTCAGTGCCACTATGGAAAATATACACACGAAAGCTCCCATTATAAGTGTTTTTTATCGGTTCTATTGTGTAATGTTTCAAAAATAATTTGCATAAGTCCTCAAATAAAGAATTTTCATTACTGAATAAAAATGCTCGTAACTAAGTTGAAGTTTTTTAAAATAAAAATACAAGTTTAAAAGTAAATGAGAATATTTTGAAACAAATAAAATTATATATTGCTGGAAAAAAAGAATTCATCGAAACCTGTTCTATATAAAATGAAATTTGAAGTCAACAAAGTATAAAATGTTTGAAGAGTCTGAATTCAAATAAACAAACAATATCACTTCATCAGTGCCTACCTACCTACCACCTACCTACCACCTACCTACCTACCTAGCTACCTACCTACCTACCACCTACCTACCTACCTAGCTACCTACCCAAATACCTATCACCTATACAGCAAGGTATTCATAGGGACACACGAGGGTGTTCTTAGGTCATATCCTCCGCAGCATAACTACCTCAAAGACAACGATGCCGACTGGAAGGAGAAGTCGAAAGGCAACAGGGTGAGTAAGAAGGAGGAAAAGTTCCGTAGAAGAAGTCAGGTGCCTTGGAATTTCTTCGTCAACGACGAGATGACTTCCTATCACGAAGGTGGGTGCAGCGCCCATATTCGTAACGTCCCAGACAGCCCCTATGTGTTCCATGGGTTTAGAAATAGTACATGCCTCTATATGACTATAACACATGCCTCTATATGACTATAACACATACATGCATAACTCTTCCACATGCCTCTATACACACTCCACATCAATTGTCTCCTCCTTTGTCATAACTCCATCTTAACGACCACAGATGGTTTTGAGGCAGAAGAGCACAAAGCTGAGGATGAGAAGGAAGAAGATGAAGATAAAGATGATAAAGAAGCAGAGGACGGAGAGGAGGTTGGTAGGAGTGGCGTGTCAGCATGCAGCAACCAATGGATGCAGTGTGGTCCCTGTGTCATTTTTCGTTGCACTTTCATTCGCGCCACAATAACTTTCTGAAAGCTACTTTGGAGTTTTGCTCCACTTCCAACACCCCCTATGAACGTCACCACTAGCAACACAACCACCACCACTGACGCAGTTGTTAGAGGACCAGGCGACTTTCCGACTGGAGTCGTGGTTCTTGGGCAAGCCTGTGAACAAAGACGTGGTCATCATAATTGACACCAGCGCCCCCGCCAATGCCAAAAAGAGCAAGTCAGTGCAAGGAAATATGTTGTTGTTATTGTTGTTTTTGTTGGTGGTGTTGTTGGTGCTGGTGATGGCGTTTTTGTTGTTAATTTTGTTGTTGTCGTTGTTGTTGTTGTTGTTGTTGTTGTTGTTGTTGTTGTTGTTGTTGTTGTTGTTGTTGTTGTTGTTGTTGTTGTTGTTGTTGTTGTTGTTGTTCTTAGGGGTGGTACTTCCTTCAACTTAAGTCACACTTTTTACCAGTATAAGTACAGCATAAAGAACAGGGTAAGTCACTATTAAAAGGCCGAATGGCTTCTCTCCAGACAAGCTCCAAAGACCCTAACAAGCGCCATTGTGATTGAGAGTAATCCAACCACTGTGATATGCACCTTTTGTGAGGCGCTTATTATCTTAGGCACTTTGTAATATTAATGTATTAATAATAATAATAAATAAATATAGTTATTCATAACCATCATTATCTTCTGAGTTATTCACATCTCAAGAATCGGGAACAAACGAGAAAAATAATACAATTGAAAAAATAACAAAATTGAAAAAAAAACTAAATTAATAAAAGATATAAATAATTGAATAAAATATATTCATACATAATTAAATAAAAAATATACACCTAAAAAAACTTTTCAGAGAAAATTTGTGGAAAAATTTTTACAAAAAAATAAAAACAACAATAAATCAAAAGCAATCAGAAAAAAAATTAAAAAATCCCAGCGAGAATTTGTGGAAGAAGACAGCGGAGGCGTTGATTGGTTCGTTGAGCGAATGGACCTCCTTCAACATCATCTCCTCTTCCTCCATGGTCTGGGACCTCAAGGGTACTAAATTTTTTTAAATAATTTTTTTTTCTTTTTTTTCTTTTTTTCTTTCGAGCATATAAGGATTTTTTTTTCGCAAAAGTTTCAGAGTTTTTTCAATCTTTGAATGATTTTTTTTTCTCCAAAACTAATGGTTTTTTCGTTTTTTGAAATTAATTTATTTTTTCTTTTTTTTTCTTCTATTAATATAAGTTTGTCCATATTCACCACTTACCTTATTACCTTCAACTACCACCTCACCAGCCAATTTACGTTGCAATTGAATCATCAATTATTTATGAGATTCACTAATCATAATAGAATTAACCAGATTCACTAATCAGAGCTACTAAGTATAAGTATGAATCGGCCTCATCCACAAGCTACCCCCTACAGGCAAGATAATAGAACAGACCACAAGGGCCTTGTTATGCCAGCCATCCAACAACTGCAGCAGTGACTACAACAGCAACTACCTCTCGTGCAGCTCCAAAATTGACGCCACAACCACCACCACCACCTCCGACGCCACGTGTGGCCTGCACCAAGCGAACATCTTCAATAAGAACTCTGCCGTCAGATTGGTGCGCAGACTCAAGACCAGAGGAGGACCCGACCTGCAGTTCAGGAGCTTTTTTGCTTCTTTTATTCTTATTCTATTTATAGTCTTTTCATAGTTATTTTCATTTTTGTTGTTACTTTTAATATTTTTTTAATTATTAATTGTGTTTTTTATCAGTTTTTTTTCTATTTTTTTATTTCCATTATTATTAAGAAGTTACTAGAATGGGAAAATTTATATAAATATGACTTATATAAATAAGATTTTTTTATTAATAATTTTTTTAAAAGAATATTTTTTATAAACAATATTTTTTACTTAGAAAATAATTTTTAAAATAATTTTTTATAATCACAATTATCCACAATCAACATCCTCTTCCATTCCAACCCGCCATTGCGCAGTCGAGCTTTTGAGATGGCCTTTCAGATGCTGACGGCAGGAAAGAGTTGCTCCAAAGTGGTGTACCTCATCACCTCCATCCACCCCTCTGACAGCAATCTGCGCTGCAGCTCAGGTGCTCTTATTCTTCATTTATTTGTTGTTGTTGTTTTATTATTCTTTTTTTAATCCACCACCCTCTCATTACTATCCGTCACATTGACAGCCATCCATCACCACCCACCACCAAATCCACCACAAATTTCTATTACCACCATACCTCACATTTTTCGTCATCAAACCACACCAAAAAAACACACCACACCACACCAACAAACCACACCACACCACACCACACCACACCAACAAACCACACCACACCACACCACACCACACCACACCAACAAACCACACCACACCACACCACACCACACCAACAAACCACACCACACCACACCACACCACACCAACAAACCACACCACACCACACCACACCACACCACACCAACAAACCACACCACACCACACCACACCACACCAACAAACCACACCACACCACACCACACCACACCACACCAACAAACCACACCACACCACACCACACCACACCAACAAACCACACCACACCACACCACACCACACCACACCACACCACACCACACCACACCAACAAACCACACCACACCACACCACACCAACAAGCCCCATCACCCCACCACAGGCAGCAACATATACAGGGAGATGAACGAGAGAAAGTTCAAGCCTGGAGATTTGTGCGACTTCAACACAGACCGCCTCGTCATGGATGTCTCCATCATGCAGTACTTCATCAACCACACGGTATCCCCCTCCCTTGCACCTTCTTCCCTCCCCTCCCCCACTTTATCTTCCCCCCCCCCCCCCCCCCCACACAGCTTTAAAAAAAATCTTATCCCACCCCATCCCCCTCCCCCCCACTTCTTCATCCTTATACCACCCATTCCTCTTCACCCCAACCCTTCCTTCCCATCTCACCCTTTCCCCTCCATCCTATCCTTTCGTCATCGTCATCCTCGCATAAATTCAAATATTATCATTAATTAGTTTTCATTATAAATAATAATTATAAGTATAATGATGATGATGATGACAATTTTGATAATAATCCGTATTTTTTAATAATTTCTTGGAATCGTGTCATTGAATGGCTTGACGCATATCATGAGGTCAGTTGACGCATATCATGAGGTCAGTTGACACACATCACTGCGTCAGTTGACACTCGTCATTGTGTAATTTTCACGCGTCATTGCAGATCGACGTGCACTTGTTTGCCACCACCAAGTTATACTTCCGCTACGACAAGTTGGCCTATCTGGCGTGTCAGAACGGGGGCGTGGCATTGTGGGTCAACCAGAGCTACCACCTCGTCGACAAACTTGATCTTTTCAGCCGCCTCATCCACTACTCCACGCCCAGGACTCAGCGCTCCATCCACATGACTCACTTTCTTTCCACAAGTATCCATCCGCAACTTTACCTCACCGAACCCCTTTACATTTCCAAGTGGGTTGTTGTTTGTTTGTTTGTTGGTGTGATTGTCGTGTTGGTGACCACAACAAACAACGCCACAACAAACAACACCAAAACAAACAACACCACAACAAACAACGCACAAAAAAACAATGCCACAGCAAACAACACCACAACAAACAACACCACATAAAACAACGCACAAAAAAACAATGCCACAGCAAACAACACCACAACAAACAACGCACAAAAAAACAACGCCACAGCAAACAACACCACAACAAACAATACCACAACAAACAACACCACAACAAACAACGCCACAACAAACACCGCCACAACAAACAACGCCACAACAAACAACGCCACAACAAACAACGCCACAACAACAACGCCACAACAAAAAACGCCACACCAACACAACCACAACATCCTACAGCGACAACCCCCTTTCCAAAACCGGGGACGAGTTCGTGGGGGTGGTTGGCTTTGAGTTCAAGTTTGAACACCTCTGGGCACGCCTCAGCGCCTCTCTTGCCAACCGCTTCGATATCTTCATCGTCCAACCTTCCACCCTCACCATCCCCGTCCATAGCACCCTTATCCCCTTGTTCCGGGTTAGAGGGTAGGGAGGAGATGTGAGTGATGAAGGTTGTAATGATGATGATGAGGAGGATGATGAGGATGATGATGATGATGATGATGATGATGATGATGATGATGATGATGATGATGATGATGATGATGATGATGACGATCCATTCAGAGGTTTTTGCTGCCTCTGAAGGTGTACATAGATCCTTTGGGAAACTTGAAGAACTATCAACAAATCGAAAAGGTTTCCATGAAATTTTTTTTCATTAATATTAAATAACAAAAAAAACACCACCAACAACAACAACAAAGATACCACCAACAACAACAAAAATACCACCAACAACAACAAATACACCGCCAACAACAACAAAATCACTACCAACAACAACAAAATTACCACCAACAACAACAAAATTACCACCAACAACAACAAAAACACCACCAACAACAACAAAAACAAAGGCTCTTTTGAGTCGAGTGGGGGGCAATGGTTCCACGTCAATCAAGGCTATGGGAGCCAATCAGGCAAGCACCTTTATTGGCCACGGCATTCTGATGACGTCATTCACCCCTTCAGCCCCTCCCCTCGTCTACACTTTCGCACCCATAAAGAGTGAGTGTTTGAGTTTACATGGGGGTTTGGTAACGATGGTGATGATGAAAAGGTAATGCAGATCAATGTTGCCTGTGCGCAATGACGTCACTTACTCATTCAATTACCACCCTTTGCACTAAAATGTTCTCGCAACACCACACCACCCTCCAACAACACCACACCACCCTCCAACACCACACCACCCTCCAACACCACACCACCCTCCAACAACACCATACCACCCTCCAACAACACCACACCACCCTCCAACACCACACCACCCTCCAACAACACCACACCACCCTCCAACAACATCACACCACCCTTCAACAACACCACACCACCCTCCAACAACATCACACCACCCTCCAACAACACCACACCACCCTCCAACAACATCACACCACCCTCCAACAACATCAATCGCTTCAATTGCTTGCATTGGCGTTTTACAAATTATCTATATTATTGAATATTTTTTACATATTGTCAATATTTATTATTTTTGTTATTATTTATTAGTTTTCATTATTATTTACTATCATTTATTATTCATTCATTGTTCTTTTCATTTTTATTATCATTATTTCTATTCTTAAAATTTGGTATGCAGGCTTGAACCTGGTGCTGGGCATGGTGAGTCGCACAGACAGTCGTCTGGAGGTAGAAGGCCAGTCCTCCAGCAAGCAGGCTATCAACTACCTTCTGTCCTCCCTCAAATCCCCTATGCAACAAGCTGTGCCCGAGAGCTCCATGGGGGAAGAAGGGAATGCCAAACTCCAACAAAATCCTTCTTCTACTCCTCCAACCAATCCTTCCTCTCATTCTATAAATCCATCCGCTAATCCTGTTAATCCTACACCCACTAATCCTGCTAAGAATCCTTCTTTTGGTCCTACCACCAAAGCTGGTTCCACGTCCAAGAGCTCGTCGAATGTGCCAAGAGACAAGGACAGCGTGGGCGTGATTTTCAGTGAACGGGCCTTCCTCAACCGCAATGATTTCAACCAGCAGTACCAGACGGCCTCTATCGAAGCCATGCACCAAAAACTCAAAAACAACCCAGCCAAACTACTCACCCCACAAGCCATGTATGTCGTGTGAGGGAGTTCTGATGGGAAGGGGGGGGGGGGAGGGGGAGAGGGAAAAAGTGATGGTGGCGAGGGTGGTAGTGACTGTGGTTGAGGTGTGTTGTCTTCATCAATTGGTTAAAGTTCACAGTGGTTCTTGTGGACTTGCTCACTTAACGAATTTTGCAATGATCGCATGTAACTGTACGAGCGTTCGAATGCATCGTGAGGTGCAGCAGCCATTCATCCACTCTACCATTCACCCATTCAATATAATTTACCGTGGTCGCTAAATTTATTCAAAATCCACTTATCAATTAATGTTCCTTATTAGTATTATTATTATTATTATTATTATTATTATTATTATTATTAGTAGTAGTAGTAGTAGTAGTAGTAGTTGTAGTAGTAGTAGTAGTATTAGTAGTAGCAGTATTATAATTATCATAATAATAATAATAATAATAATAATAATAATAATGATAATATTAATAATAATAATAATTATTATTATTACTACTATTATTATTATTATTATTATTATTATTATTATTATTATTATTATTATTATTATTATTATTATTAATGACGTTGACAGAAACGACATGAGTTTGACGAGGGGCTTGCGGAAGAGTTGGCGAGAGTCCCTGAGTCGCTCGGTGACGACCCACTCAAAGATCGACTTCTCGGACACCATCCTCTCGCGTAGCATCATCACTTCCAACGGAGTCTACCGAACCTTCCCAGAGACCTTCATTCCAGAGGCCTTCATCCGTTCTGTCCATCAGTGCGTTGCTTATTCAATTCTCTGGAGGCGAAAGAAGCCGCTATGCAATTGCTCGTTCAAAGGGTGAAAGCCACTAAAGCTACATGCAGTTTGAATAGGATTGAGTACAATGCAATACAAATATGAGCATTATTGCAGTGGTGACATCAGCCCCGGGGAGTTTCGAGGCCAAACCTTGAAAGTTACACCTGAAACGTCTAATACAATCTTGTCATTTATGAAGCGCCTTTTGGCATTTTTTACAAAGGCGCTCTCAGAGGAACGGTTGTAGCTACTGCTGTGTTTAAAATCGCTTCAATTGCTCTCCTTTGTCTCGGTTGCTTGACTTATCGCTTAAAAGTTTGATTTATTGATATTTCTTTTATTTATTTATTAACTTACTTCCCATTTCTCTGTGGTTTCGAAACTCTCCGGGGTAGATGCCACTCTAACGGTATTTGTTCCTTATTGTATTGTCATGTGTTGCATACTCCCTCCAGTCATCGCTGGTACCACGATGCGGTCTTCAACTCGAGCAAGGTCTCGGCCACGGTCAACTACAACATCTTCAAGAAACACTCCGTTTTCGGACCCACCATCACCCTCAGCAAGGTCCTGCGTCTGCCCTGTTCAGGTGCTTTGGTGGCTACTCTGAGGCGTTGTGATATCTACTTATAAAAAATAATTTCGAAAAAATTCGGAAATTATTTTTATTTCAAATTAGAAAAAAAATACTCCAAAGATAAATGATTTATATATTTATAATTTATAATGCCTCTAATGTAACCTACTCCAAAACATTGGATTCCGGCCCAGCCCGTTTTATCATTGGTGGTTTCTTTGCGGTACGCCACGCTTCCATGTCTGAGCGTTTTATATAAAATTTTATTTTTCGTTTATATTATAAATAAAAAAATAAAATATAATTATAAATAGATGCCGAAGTTTTAATATTTATTTCTGTCGCCAGGGAACGAGTGTTTGGACAGCATGTACGGCGTTGTGAATGTGAAAATTTCTTCCAAAAAATTCATCAACCGGGTCACCTCCTTCATCAACCGGAAGTACATCGGCGGATGTGGCACTGAGTCGCAAAGGTGGTTGTTGGTGGTGGTTGGAGGTGGTAGTCGTTAGTGGTGGCTAGTAGTGGTTGTTAGTGGCGGTTGTTAGTGGTGGTTGTTAGTAGTGGTTGTTAGTGATGATTGGTGCGAGAGGTGCACACGAATGAGAAGTTTTGTAAATTTGAAAGCAACATCTGGAATAGAGTGGGCGTGTTTGAAAGGGGTTAGCGTTATTAATTTAGAATACATACGTGAAGATGGAAATTATATAAGTTGCGCCTTGGTTGCTTGCCTTGGCGCCTTGTAATCCGGATTCATCATTATCATTAAAATGAGTGGATGACTGAGCTGTAAATGGTTTTGATACATCGGATTCCTATTCATTGCCACCTCAACCTTTTCAAGGTTTAATTTTAATTCTCATTATTTTCTAAATCATTTTTATTTATATAGAATTAATAACTAATTCATTCCAAGGTGTCTTCTAGTTAGTCAAAACCTGGACATAGAGATAGAATTAAAGAAGAAAGGCTCCCAAGTGTTCAACCGCGTCACCAACCTGGTCACTGAGTTTCCTGACGAGTTTCTGACCATGAAGAATAAAAGAATAGTTTTGCCACAAACCCTTTACAAACTCCGCCTCGATTGTGCCAACAATTATAGTGACATTTACGCACCGGATGAGGAGTACATGTATAGTTTCGAAGAGGTGGTAAATGATAATGTCCAAAAAATAAATATGTCAATTTATAAATAAATAAAGCTGATTTAATCGCTGTAACTAGGAGCATAAGGTTGAAGAAGAGTATTGAAAAGTAAATTTTTAAACTTTTGTTTCAGATGAAAGAAAAAATGCTGCCTTACTGGATGGGTCCTTGCTTGCAGGCGTCTGATGAGTGGATCTTGAACAGAAGGGTGGGAGAGACGATGGAGGTGGCTTTTGAAACAAAGACAGACTGTGCCAGAAGTGTCACCAAAGTGATGTCCGTGATCAACACAAATCTCGTGTTCGTGGTCATAAAATTGTTCAACATTTACAAATGCGGTGGCATTTATAAAATGTCTCGAGAGAGCGTGCACAGCCCTAGCACACATGCCGAATGTTACAGACCCCTGAACGCTCCTATTCCGTGTTCTGTTTCACGTTTCAATCACATTCGTCCACTTTTGTTTTTGTATTTAAACATCTTCCACTCTATTAATTCAATATTGGCGGTTTTTTTTATTTTAATTTAGTTAACTTGTTTGAAGGGTTTTAATAAATTTATGTGGGTTTTTTTTATTCAAATCAAAATTTATGCTTGAAAAAATCATATTAATAGAGTAGTCGTTGCTGACGTTATAACTGTTTTTTCTTATGATTTTTGTATAGTCGTGTTTACTTTTATGCACCACTTGAAGATTTTCCAACCGATTCTTGCAGAGTTTATAATTCACTTTCAAAGTTTATTTATTTTTAATTTATACATAAAATGTTTTGAAAATAGTACCACGAGATTAGATGACAGTTTTATGTTAAAAACATTGCAAAGATGAACAATAGCTCTAATAATTCAACACTTAGAGAAAGCCCTCTCGGTTCTAACCGTTCACAATCTGCTCCTAGGACCTCTTCGTCTATCCCTCGCTCCAGTTCTTATCCACAACTATCATTTCGATCTAATATCGACGACATAACCAAGCCATTGACTCCCGAATTGGAAAAGAATTTTGAACCAGAGAGAACGAATTTACTTAAAGAAAGTACCGAGGAAGATATTGGTGATGAGGTTTCAAGCACTGAGTCACCCAGAAATATGGTAGACAGTGACGAACTGTTTATTCCTGCATACTGCATCGGTTACACTAGCGATGAAGCTACAAAAAGTAATCCAAAAAATAAAAACAAACCAAAAAAAATAAACAGTCAAGCTAAAAATTACGTAAACGATTCTTCTCTTACCAGTGTGAAAGATTTAAAATTAAATGAAACTGAAAGAAATTGGCAGAATAAGAAAACAACTTTGAAGGAAAGACTGGCATACATGTTCAACAATGACTTGCTAGCAGACGTCAATTTTGTAATAAAAAACGATAAGAATGAAGAGCTTCCTAAGATAGTCATTCCAGCTCATAAGTTTGTTTTATCAATCAGCAGTTCTGTGTTTGATGCCATGTTTAATGGCCAGTTATCTGACCAGTCAGGCAAGCTTGAGACCATAGAGATTGTTGATATTGAATCCAATGCTTTCATGAACCTTCTCAAGTTCTTCTACACCGACCAGGTCACTCTATGTCCAGAAACAGTGATGGCTACACTATATGCTGCCAAGAAGTATGCAGCAAGTGTGCTTGAGTTTGCCTGTGTGGATTACCTGGAAAAAAATCTTAATGGAGATAATGCCTGCATGCTTTTGGCTCAAGCTAGGCTTTTTGATGAGCCTCAGCTAGCGACTCTGTGTTTAGAGGTGATCGATCATTCAACCCTAGAAGCTGTTTCTGCTGACAGTTTCATTGAAATTGATCTTGAAACCCTTTGCATCATCCTGCAAAGAGATTCTTTGGAAATTCGAGAGATGTCGCTTTACACAGCCACACTCAAGTGGGCAGAGGCGGAGTGTCTTCAAAGGAATTTGCCCAACACCTCAGAAAACCTTCATTTCGTCTTAGGCAAAGCTCTTTCCCTCATTCGATTCCCTCTGATGTCTGTGGAGGAGTTTGCATCGGGACCAGCCCAGTCAGGACTGTTGATCGATCGAGACGTGGTGCAGCTCTTCCTCTACTTCACCGCCCATCCGAGGCCTGAGGTTTTGTTCTCTGATGTTCCTCGCAGCTTCACCATTGGCAAGGAAGAGTGTGTCAATAGATTTTTGAAGGTGGAGAAGCGTTGGGGATACAGTGGTCATTGTGACCGCATCATTTTCATGGTCAACAGAAAGATATTTCTCACAGGCCTCGGTTTGTACGGCTCTATCCACCCTGGAGGTAAGTACCTCGCCAACCTGCAAGTCATCAACTCTCACTACCACACCATGCTCGGCAGCAAGGACGTGACGTATAGCAGCGACGGAGCCACCTCAACCGTCAAGATCACCTTCAAAGAACCCATCGAGATTTGTGCCAACATCAGCCACACCATTTGTGCTACCATTCAGGGACCCGACTCCTATTATGGCTCCAAGGGAGTTCGCAAGCTGATGTCAGGAAAGACTACCTTCCAGTTCTTCTACAACGCAGGCCACAACAATGGCACCTCCGTAGAAGATGGACAAATTCCTGAACTTTACTACTACACCTAGTTGCATTAATAATTTATCGCTCTTCTTGTGCCCGTGTGTGGGCATCTTGTTTCGACCATTTTCTTTCTTTTTTTTTATTTTAAAAAATTTGAAAAAAATAATCAAATTTATTATTCTATTTATTTAATTAAAATATATGTCAATTTTTTTTATAATTCAGTTATGGGTCTTCATTTCATTGTATCAAAGGGACAATTTTTGAAAACATATCTCCCCAGTAAAGTTTGAAATCGTTATTTCAATATTTCGCTGTTTTGTCGCCTATACCTCGTGTAACGATGAAATATTTACTCTTGAAAGAAGTGTCAAAGTTAAGTAAGTGTCACTTTTGTCACTACTCTCCTACTTAATTTATTGTCAAAATGAGTTGAAATTATCTATTAATATTGTTACTATTATTATTACTGTGATTATCTTTATCATCATAATCATTATGAGTTTTTTCTCGGTTTATCTGTCAGTGCGAAGTATTTAAAAAAGATTTTCAAATGTTTGACTGTTATAGACCGCCTCACGATCTTCATAAATTGAAGCTTGTGTACAATGGCCGATTCAAAAAGAGAAAAATCAGCAAAGAAATACATGAGTCTTGAGATGCCCATGGTGTTAATTCTAATAATCAAAAGTCTAAGAAGATTATCAAAAAAATACTTTTTCGTTGGAAAAATAGTTTATAAGCACTGAATAAGGGATGGTAAACCGGTTATGAATGCGTCTGACTTTAAATTACACTCGAAACAAACAATATAGAACGAATGCTGAGGTTTGTCAAAAACAATTAAAAACCGTTCGAGCAAGCTCACTTGCGTCATTCGGGTATTCATTCATTCATCAGGATTACTGCAATAATATAAAAAAACAGGCATTTTTCGCAAGTTGTCAAAGTTTTGTGATTATTGATTCAAAGTGGAAATTTTTGACTTCATCATGTTA
Organism: Branchellion lobata; assembly: GCA_947562095.1. Taxonomy (NCBI): domain Eukaryota; kingdom Metazoa; phylum Annelida; class Clitellata; order Hirudinida; family Piscicolidae; genus Branchellion; species Branchellion lobata. The sequence continues at coordinate 8,593,197 of OX387254.1, read as the reverse complement.
ATCCCAGTGTGGCAATAGAGGATAGAAGAGCGTTTTATTTGTAGCTGTTTGTAAATCAACCATTTGGAACTCAGTTTGGCCTACATTTATTGAACCGTAATAACCTAAAGTTGAATAGAGGGTTAAAAAATAACAATAGCTGTTCTTGTAATAAACTACACAATACTGAACGAATCAATTGTAACCTTGTCGATGATTTTGTATAATGTTCATGGCATTCAAGGGCCTAAACAGAGCTGATAGCCACCTTTTTTGAGCTCATAGTAAGCAACCACAAGAGATTGTAGAGCTGCTGAAGTAGTTGTGTTGTTCGGAGTTTTGTTCCTTTCAATATGTTTTTCTCCTTCACTCACACTGCTTCCGTGCTCCAAAGAATCGTTTGTAGTAGCCTACAAAAGTCGCATTTTTGTTAATGAAAAAGACATTACAGACATGAAACACAGCCACTCCAGCGTCTAGCACCTTTTTACGAGGCAAATTATCTCATTATTTTTCCATTTTTTTGAGTACATTCTAAAAATGACTGCTGAAGGGAGTTACAGTGATTTACGGTTGTTAGGTAGCGATAAAAAATGCATTCATCAATATAAATGCCAAAACGCTGAGCGCTTTGGGAGATGAAGTAAGAAAGTTAAGGGAAGGAGCTGGTGTTTGTATTTGAATGAGGACTGTGGGCTGGTGTGTAGAATGAACAGTCAAACATTTGTGAAAAAAAAAGAGAGAAGCAAAAAAACAAATCTCGAACCCTTTCCGCACTGGTTCTTCCCAAAAAACTCATCTTTCTCTTGCATTATATACATTTCTTCTTTCTCTTATCTAATCTAATCTAATCTAATCTAATCTAATCTAATCTAATCTAATCTAATCTAATCTAATCTAATCTAATCTAATCTAATCTAATCTAATCTAATCTAATCTAATCTAATCTAATCTAATCTAATCTAATCTAATCTAATCTAATCTAATCTAATCTAATCTAATCTAATCTAATCTAATCTAATCTAATCATTTGTATAGCGCTGATTCCGCACTGTTCAAAAACGCTCCTCTTCGTGTATATTCTTTCGTTTTCACACACGGTACATTGAAATACCAATGCGGTGCATCAAAACAACAACCTTACGTAGGGGGTAGGAACACTTTAAAGCGATTTATATATTTTTTTGGTCTTAAACTTTTTGAAAAATACGAAATTAGAACCATTTCAAAATAAGCTATTTGAGTTTTTTTTAATGGAATTTTGCACAAAAATTTCATGAATAAGCATTTTTTTAAATTATTTTAATTTAAAATTAACTTTTGTTTCTTTCGATGATCGATGTTGGTAATGAAAAAGTTCGTAAGATGCTTTATTAATTTAAAGTGATGTACCAGAGATGAGATGAAACGAATACACCAAGAATCTGGCGGCATAATCAATAGCTTCTTATTGCTGTTTAATCTAGCGAAAAAAAAATAAAAAAATAATATCAAGAAATTAATATAAAAAAGATATTTGAAAAAAATACACGTTATAGAGAGCACGAGACGAAGAAGAATACTACATTGTTTTAAAGATTGGTGCTAAGACGAGAATGAATATTGACCTTGTTACTATGACCCTAAGGCCAGTCTAATGACATCATGAACAACAAAAACAATAACAACAACAACAACAGTAATAATAATGAGAATAACAACAACCGCTGCAGCAACAACAACCACTGTAATAACAACAACAACCACTGTAGCAACAACAACCACTGTGACAACAACAATAACCACTGCAACTATCACCAACACAAGGTCACTTGGACGACACAACAGTAATCTAGGCAGTGGCAACGGGTGGATATGACCTGATATTTTATTTCCATATGTAACAATTTTATTTTTAATATTACTTTTATGGTTTAATTATCAATAGTTTGGAAATAACTGTAGAGTTTTACTTTTAATAGTCTAAGCATTGTATACTTTTAATCATTTTGTTTTTTTATTATTTTATGTTTGATAAAAAGTTATATTCAAGTTTGAATAATTTTAAAAAAATCAATAAGATAGTAAAATAGCGGAATTAGGGCTATATAAATGCATGCATCAAACTACACAAGACTCATACGCGGTCGAGAATCTCGAGCAAAAACCCAACGAGAACAATGGATGTACTGTAAAAGGTGCACAAACGGTTCGTACCCGTCCTTGGGCAGATGCTGAGGGGTAAAGAGAGATTTTTTTTAGTAAAAAAACCAGATTTGAAATGTAATGAAGAATAAAAAATGAATGAAGCTCATAAAGTGGCTGAAGTCTTGTAAAGCCGTTTGGCAACGACATTCGGCAAAGAGGTGGAAACCCCTCAGGGTGGCGTAATGGAGGTGCCTTGGTTTTTTGAGCAGGACACTTACTTACAATATCTACAACAACTTAAGAGAGAAAGCAAAAACCACATGTCTGCTCATTCAAACATAATAACTGTATTCGAGAGAAGTGTAAACGAGAGAAGTGAAGTAAAAATAATTGCAAAAAGACTAAAAATATTATTTTCAAAGACCCTGTAAAAACTACAAAGTTTTCTTCTTCTCCACACTCTCGAATTGTTCGGGTCTTACAGCACATTCCGGTCAATTAAAGAATTGAATAATTTATTTTAAAGCGAAACTTTGTATTGAAATAAATTATAAAAAAAATTTATACGTTTGGCAAAGGGAGCTTTGAAATTCCAAATTAAAATGTCGACTATATAGAGCATTTGATGGGCCATAAACTTATGCTGCATGAATACATCGGGAACGCAATGTAATAAAAACTGAAACAACTTTTTCAAGGACATTTATATAGATATGCGTGTGTGTTTGTGTGTGTGTGTGTGTGTGTGTGTGTGTGTGTGTGTGTGTGTGTGTGTGTGTGTGTGTGTGTGTGTGTGTGTGTGTGTGTGTGTGTGTGTGTGTGTGTGTGTGTGTGTGTGTGTGTGTGTGTGTGTGTGTGTGTGTGTGTGTGTGTGTGTGTGTGTGTGTGTGTGTGTGTGTGTGTGTGTGTGTGTGTGTGTGTGTGTGTTGTGTGTGTGTGTGTGTGTGTGCGTTCGTGTGTGTGCGTTCGTGTGTGTTTGTGCTGTTTTGAAATGGCCCACAGTCGATAAACTTAAAAACCGGGTTTGGCGTGAAGTGAAAAGCCGTTGAGAGTTATCTCAAAGGAGATTCTATGTACATGGGAGCCATAAAAGGACAAACTTTATATGGTCAAATAACGTTTAAACATCACAATTTTCAAAAATTTCAAAAATTCGTTGAATGCATAAATGGACAGTTGAAATTAAATTTTAAATTTAAATGGGAAATTAAACAATTGAAATGCTGTCACCGTCAGAGAGATGTCATGTAATGCCTAGAAAAAAGTGAATTCAACTCGCGTGGCTAGTATGTTCATCTAACTATTCTAATGCACAAAACTTCGTGGAATTCGTTCTGAATTTTTTGGCTTAATTGAATAAAGAAAAAGATCGATTGAAGAAAACAAAAGTAACAAGGTAAAAAAATTACTCCGGTGTGCTTGAAGGTGTGAAGTGATGGACAAAAAGAAAAAATCATTTATCTTTTTGTTCCAATTCGAGAAAATTTGAAAAAGGTAACAAGGAAGCCATGTTTTTCTATTTACAATTGATCCTAATTCTTTTCAACTTACCCAAAAAACAATTTTGAAGAAAAAAAAACTACGAAAAAATCTCAAAATTTACTTTTTACCATTTTTAGACCGGATTTAGATTGAAAATTTAAAGCAAGGCTTAATGTTGAAGAAAATTTTGGAAAGAATTATTGATTTAAAATTTTTCATTTAACAAATTTCTGTTCGCGTGAGCCAACGCCATGCAATCTTTCTAATGGACGCTTTATTACATAGAAACGAACGCATTCAGCGTGTATTACATCAAAGGTTACATCACAGCTTACATCACATACATTCACAGGACTGCAATTTCAATAAAGTGTAAACAACTAATGTGTTGATTGAAAATACAATCACATACAACTTGAACCTACAAAGATACGCGTGCAAGCACTAACACCTCTCCCCCCCCCCCCCCCCCCCCACACACACACACACACACACACACACACACACACACACACACACACACACACACACACACACACACACACACACACACACACACACACACACACACACACACACACACACACACACACACACACACACACACACACACACACACACACACACACACACACACACACACACACACACACACACACACACACACACACACACACACACACACACACACACACACAGACAAAACAAAACCCTCTCTATACAAATCTCTTCCCGCCCACACACAAACACGCAGAGACGCTCAGATATCAAAGTATTCGTTGAAGAGAGGGGGCAGAGAGCCTATGCGGAGGGTGAGTTTGTAGAGGAACTGCTTATGCAGCCAGCCGATGGTCCTCAGCATGGCAAGCTTGAGAAGGAGGTGCGCAAGGTAGATGCGGTGAGACTTGCCCCTGCGCAGGAAGATGTACTGAGTCAAAACGTCGGTGTATAACTCCTGAAGGCGCTCCACTATAGCCACCTGCTTCAGGCCCGGTCGCACTGTGAGGGTTTGTTTGTGGTGTGTTATGGTGTATATATGTGTGCGTGCTGTGTGTTGTGTGTGTGTGTGTGTGTGTGTGTGTGTGTGTGTGTGTGTGTGTGTGTGTGTGTGTGTGTGTGTGTGTGTGTGTGTGTGTGTGTGTGTGTGTGTGTGTGTGTGTGTGTGTGTGTGTGTGTGTGTGTGTGTGTGTGTGTGTGTGTGTGTGTGTGTGTGTGTGTGTGTGTGTGTGTGTGCGCGCGCGCGCGTGTGCGTGCGTGCGTGTTTTGTAGTGTTGTGTGCAATTTTAATGCGTGTGGTTCCCAGTATGGTGTAATGTTTTTCTTAATGGTGCGGAAGATGGCATGTGTTGAGTACTGCTGTATTATGTTGTATTATGTGTATTGTACTATTGTATTATGTGGCGTGGTGGCGTATTTTGCACAACTTGGGGCAATCTCATGGGAGTTGCAGTGAGGTGACTGGAAATGGGCAGGACCAGGCTTTATTAGTTGTGTTATTAATACGTCGGAACTCCTTTCATAACCTATTTTCATAAACTTTCATAAACTGTTTTCATAAAATTTCATAAGCTATTTTTACTTTTTCCATTTCGCTTCAGCAAAACGCGAAGAACGTTCGAAGTGGTCATTTGGTGTCGTTTTGAGGACTTTATTGAATTTTTTATAAAATATTCTAAAAATTTGTGCAATCTTCTCGAAATACCAATATGTCATGTACGTTTGTATCAGTTCATAATGGACAGTGTATGACAGCAATCCTTATCAATGCTTTAGGACACAGTCACATTGCTCTTGACTCTGGAAACTCTCACTCAACGAATACACGCCATCCTTCGCAATTCCTGCTACAATGGTTCGGTTTATTTAACTTTATAGGTGCAAATGCACATCTCGCTGGAGTTGCAAGGCGTCTGGTGTATTCTGATTCAATCTATTTCTGAAACGAATCGAACAAGAACGAAGCTTAACCAAGGGTATTCTTTCGACGCAAAAGGATTTTGTTAAACTGATGATCGAAAGTTGTCGTTACGGGCGTTTGTGTTGTTTTTTGTCGTATTTTTATTGTTGTTTTCGTATTTTTGTTTTTTCTTTGATTTTATTGTTATTTTCGTTGTTTTTAATGTATTTTTGTTTTTTTTTGTTGTTTTTATTGCTGTTGTTTTTGTTGGTGTTGTTGTTGCTGTTGTTGTTTTTGTCGCTGTTGTTTTTGTTGGTGTTGTTGTTGTTGCTGTTGTTGTTGTCGTTGTTGTTTTTGTTGCTGTTGTTGTTGTTGTTGTTGTTGTTGCTACGAAACCACACTGACTAGCCAACCAAACAAACCGCTCTTCAACAGCATCGTTTCAGGGCTTTTTAAATCGTCAACAAGTTCGTTCATTACAAAATTGAAACTGTGAGATGATTATTCCCTGGCAACATCCTAGTACCACCACAGCAACAGCATAGCAACAGCATAGCAACACCATAGTGATTCTATTGAAAGACTCAAGTGGGAAATCAAAAAAGCATAATTAAATTTTTTGAAACCGCAACTAAGTAGTTTAATCTGACTGAAAATGAACAAGTGACATAAATATTCAATTGAAAACAAAATAACAACTATTTTTAAGCAAAAGTAATATCACCCGTTTCACATTGCACGACCTTACTAAACTTCAACAATATTTTTATTTAATTTTCTATTCGCGTCTAAGTCTGTCTGAAATTTCGGCTTCTATTCAAGGACATTCTTAGCACGTCAATTGGATAAGAATATTGAAAAGAATTTCGGCTGATTAAAAAATTTAATTTCCGTTGGAATTAACGTGAGAAACACGAGTCTTATTTTTGTTTCACGATTATTCCTTTGAACTCTTTCTCTCCCTCAACTACTGAAGCAGAAAAAGATATTTTTAGAAAGTTGTTTATCTTGTTAACCTTATTTTTGTTTACCATACTACAAGACATTGACGAAGGAAGATACACCCCTTGCTATGAAGGATCAAAGAAATGCGAAAAGAAATGAGGTCACACTTGTGTACATAGCTACGTAGGTCTTGAAGTGTCTTCGATGAAAACCAATTCTAATATATAGCGCTATACGAAAAAATACCAATGAGGGCAGTAAAAAGTGAAATAATAATTTAAAATAATAATTTTTAATAAATTGAAGATAAAATGAAATTATATAAATAAAAAACCTTATATAAAAAATCCTATGGAGCCAAGACGAGCGAGCGAGGCCCGTAATCACAATCACCACACGAGGCCACTCTACAAGGCCATCAAATACAACGTCTCTAGTTTAATTGTTATTTCACTTCTGATATACGTTGCTTCTAAATTGCTTCTATATATTTATATATATATATTTATTTATTTATATTTATATTCATTGGAATTTTTTTTATTAATTCCAAATATTATATTTACTTTCTTGCTTTAATCGCTATCATAAATTTTATTTCTAACGAACTTAAAACTTTTCTTTTTTTCTTTTCTATACTAATTACTAAATTCTGAATAATTTTTCAAAATTATAATTCAGGGCTTGTTAGTAGTATAACATTGTTAATTATAACAAACGACTCGTGAATATGTTATTTAGCGTACATTCATCAAAGGACAGCGACTCGAGGCCTTCAGACCGGTGACACTTTATACCATTACCCCTACAACTATCACTCGCCAACTCTGAGGCACCGTCACGCCAGACAAGAACACCTCACGACCCACCTACAACCTACCACAACGCACTCCATACATCACAAATATGACTACGAACATACTCTACACATCACAAACACACCGACAAACACGTCCCAAACGCCCACAAACACCCACACAACACATCACAAAACATCACAAAAACATCACAATACTTCACAAACACTTCACAAACCCTCACAAATACATCACAAAAACTTCAAAAAACATCACAAACACCCACAAACACTTCACAAACACATCACAAAACCTCACAAACACATCACAAACGCACCACAAAACCTCACAAACACATCACAAACACACCACAAACACATCACAAACACACCACAAACACACCGAAGCCTCACCACGTTTCTCGTCAAAAGCCTTTTCGAAGCAAGCAGGGTGTGGAGTTGAAGTGGTCAAAAAGGTCCCCAAAACCAGTGAAGACTTCCCCATCACGTGAAAAGTGAACTTAAGAAACCCGCCTTAATGCTCTACATATAAACTTTTACACTTCAATTTTTATTGTATTTTTTTTTCATTTTTTCTTCAATTTTTTTATTTTTTCTTAAATTTTTTTTTCAATTTTTTTTGTTTTTTTTTATGTAATTTTTTCCTTTTCATTGTAAATTCTTACCTATAACTCATTGATTTATTAAAGCCGAAATTAGAGCCAGTTTTTAGACGATAAAAATCGTTTTTACGAATGATTAATTATATTAATCACTGCTCTGGCTCTAGGCAAAGTCATTTTGGATTGATAAACAAAAAAGAACTTTCTTTTTTTCTATTTTTTTCAAAGGTAATTCATTTTTTTTTTTTGACTGGAAGCATTTCCAGTTTATGATTCGATGAAAAGTATGGAAAATTGGAATGCAAGAAGGAACGAAGTATTCAATGGCGCTTGCCGAGGTGAAGGCTTGCCGTCCTGGAGGTCAAAACTATTTTTCTAAATTATTGAAACGATCGAAAAGTCATTGAACTCTCAGCATGAAGATGAAGTACGTAGCATCGCTGGAAAAAACGGACGCGGGTCACTTTTTTATAATTTCTTTTATTTTTATTTTCTTTTTTTTTATTTTTCGTCTCTTTTTTTTTATTTTTCTTCTCTTTTTTTATATTTTTCTCTCCTTTTTTAATTTTTTTTTTTTTAAATCTCATTTTATATCTACAGAGTGAGTCTTTTACAATATCTCATTTCTGACATTTGACAGAATGTTACTTTTTTTATAGTTTTCATTGGATCAAGTCCACACATACGCTGGAAATGTTACAAAAACACGGCGAATAGTCGAACTAAAAAAGAAAACATTGAAATATACGAGAACAGGATGTTATCAGTCATAATATTCCTAGATTCATTCAAAAAGTTATTTTTTATCACCTCGAACTTTTGAAAAACTTTTTTTAACACGAGGTTTCCTAACAGACCAGTTGAGAATTTTCAACAATCCCTCAGTGAAGAAGGCAACAAGAAAAGAGTCCGAACGCAGACGCTAAATCGAAATAAACATTTGAAAAAGCTTTCTGTCATAAGAATAAACAGAATTGCGATATAAAAATAAATTATTCCCGCCATGAAAATAAAAGTAGACGAAGACTCGGCAATAAAATATAATGAAAAATATACGTCTGAATATAAATGCCGGCATAGAATAAGGATGACGCAAAGTCGGAGCAATAAGAAGGGCTATAGATAAGATAGGGGACTAGCTAACCTATTCCAATGTTTGGATCAGATACGGGCTCAAAAACACAAGGAAAAAAAAGTAAAAAGTTTGGTTCAGTGTTGGGTTGGTAAACGTGAGGCCCGGGGTTCGATTCCCGGCCTAGCTTGGGTTTGAGTGGTGAAAAGCGGCAAGGAAGTGGGGGAAGAATGTAAAAAAGGCCTGAAAGCTCTTGGTGTTGCATTCCATGAAACTCTGGATGAAAGCACTAAAAGACAAAACAAACAAAAATGAAAATGAAAACTAAAACGCAAAAAAAACAAAATAACAAAACGAAAAACTCAAGAAAACCAAAACAACCAAAAATTTTTAATCAAAAAATGAAAATAACGGGAAGAAAATTTAAACAAAAAAACACACAAAAAACACAAAAAACTAAAAATAAAACAAAAAAAACGGTAAAAATACAAACAAAAGAACAAGGCACCGACCAGAAAAGATGCAGATGGCGACGAGAAGGGCGTATTCAGAGTCGTCGACTGAAAACTTGGACATGACTCTAGAAAACTCAAACATCCCTTCTGCTCCTCCCTTTAAACCCAGCGCTTCCATGTCGCTGTGGTGGCGTGGTTGGTGTGGTTGGTGTGGTGTGGTTGGTGTGGTGTGGTTGGTGTGGTGTAGTTGGTGTGGTGTGGTTGGTGTGGTGTGGTTGGTGTGGTGTGGTGTGGTGTGGTGTGGTTGGTGTGGTGTGGTTGGTGTGGTGTGGTTGGTGTGGTGTGGTTGGTGTGGTGTGGTTGGTGTGGTGTGGTTGGTGTGGTGTGGTTGGTGTGGTGTGGTTGGTGTGGTGTGGTGTGGTGTGGTGTGGTGTGGTGTGGTGTGGTGTGGTGTGGTGTGGTGTGGTGTGGTGTGGTGTGGTGTGGTGTGGTGTGGTTGGTGTGGTGTGGTTGGTGTGGTGTGGTTGGTGTGGTGTGGTTGGTGTGGTTTGGTTGGTGTGATGTTGAATAGTATTGTAGTAATAGCTGTAGTAATAGTAGTAGTAATAGTAGTAGTAGTAGTAGTAGTAGTAGTAGTAGTAGTAGTAGTAGTAGTAGTAGTAGTAGTAGTATTAGTAGTAGTTATAGTAGTAGTAGTAGTAGTAGTAGTAGTAGTAGTAGTAGTAGTAGTAGTAGTAGTAGTAGTAGTAGTAGTAGTAGTAGTAGTAGTAGTAGTAATAGTAGTAGTAGTAGTAGAAGGAGTAGTAGTAGTAGTAGTAGTAGTAGTAGTAGTAGTAGTAGTAGTAGTAGTAGTAGTAGTAGTAGTAGTTGTTTTCCAGGACGACTAGTATCAGCATAAGAAGGTTTAGAAGGTGCCAATTTTGGTCTGGAGGGTTCCTAGCTATTGATCAAACGCTTCTCATCAAAGCAGTTTGATAACACCGAAATGAACCATTCCAGAACGCATGCATCAGACAGTTGCTATTCGGAATGAAAGAAGAATGTGTTTATGTACGAGTGGTTCCTTGAAAGACTGAAAAATAGCGCCAAACAATAAAAGAGTGCGATGAATGGAGTGTTGGAGGATTGAGTAACTGGTCAAATACTCCACTCATCTATCCATCTTTTCATCCATCCATCTTTTCATCCATCCATCTTTTCATCCATCCATCTTTTCATCCATCCATCTTTTCATCCATCCATCTTTTCATCCATCCATCTTTTCATCCATCCATCTTTTCATCCATCTATCTTTTCATCCATCCATCTTTTCATCCATCCATCTTTTCATCCATCCATCTTTTCATCCATCCATCTTTTCATCCATCCATCTTTTCATCCATCTATCTTTTCATCCATCCATCTTTTCATCCATCCATCTTTTCATCCATCTATCTTTTCATCCATCCATCTTTTCATCCATCCATCCATCAATCCATCCATCCATCATTTCATCGGCCCACCCATCCATTCAGTCATTATTAATTATTAAAATAAACACAACGCAGTGTTGCAAACAAGAAGAAAAAAATTTGTGAGAAGAGAAATCAGAAAGATTCAAGCTGGCATTCTTGAGGGAGGCAATGCTTAAAATAGAAGGGGCAGAATGTTGGCTGTGGATGGTGTGTGGTGGGTGTGGGTGTGGGTGTGGGTGGTGGGTGTGGGTGGTGGGTGTGGATGGGGGTGTTGATGGTGGGTGTGGGTGGTGGGTGTGGATGGGGGTGTTGATGGTGGGTGTTGATGGTGGGTGTTGGCGGTGGGTGTTGATGGTGGGTGTGGGTGGTGGGTGTGGATGGGGGTGTTGATGGTGGGTGTTGATGGTGGGTGTTTATGGTGGGTGTTTATGGTGGGTGTTGATGGAAAATAAAAATAGGACATTTTTAATGTTGACTGTAAAATTATGAACCTGAAGTGGTGAGTTTAAAACAGTGACAAATATTATCACGCGAGTGAAGTGTTGAAAACGTCAAAATTGTGAAATTTCAAAATGGTGAAATTTTAAAAGTTTGGAGTATCAAGAGACAGATGAGTGACACGTGACTCACTCCAGCTTGAAGGGCATTTCATTGCCGAAGACAATGGAGTCTGACTCGTGGTCATACCTCCTGGCTGCTCTCAACATCATCACCTCCGAGGAGGACGCCTGTGGTAGTTGTGGTGTGGTAGTTGTGGTGTGGTAGTTGTGGTGTGGTTGTTGTGGTGTGGTTGTTGTGGTGTGGTTGTTGTGGTGTGGTAGTTGTGGTGTGGTTGTTGTGGTGTGGTTGTTGTGGTGTGGTTGTTGTGGTGTAGTTGTTGTGGTGTGGTTGTTGTGGTGTGGTTGGTGTGGTGTGGTTGTTGTGGTGTGGTTGTTGTGGTGTGGTTGATGTGGTGTGGTTGTGTTTGTGTGGTTTTTGGTTTTGGGGATGGTTCTGAGGTTTGTGTTGGTGGCAGTTATAGTAGTAATGATTTTATGGTAATTTTGAAACTCAATATGAAGAGAAAAACTTCTTATTTATTTTTATACACTGCACAGATGTACCAACGAATGAAACTGCTTCACACAACACACACAACATAAAATACTTACACAACACACACAACATAAAATACTTAAACAACACACCCAACACATAAAACTTACACAACACACCTAACACAAATCACACGCAAAACACTCAAAACATAAAATACCCATAAAACACCCAAGACATAAAACACACCAAAGACATAAAACAGGTGAAGCATCAATGAAGCTCTTTCATCACTATGGTACACCGACTCACTTTGACGTCACACCTAGCAACAGCTCTGTTTCAAGATCAAACCACGTCATTACACAATCGCATTAACATTGCAAAAAACCATCAACCACCATTGACCAAAAAACCACCATAAACACAACACCACTTTAAACTGGAGAAAAAACTGATACCAACAACA
>OX387254.1:8570863-8573363 GCA_947562095.1 Branchellion lobata | reverse complement strand
CTCATCAACAGCCGCTAAAAATTGTATCATCACTCGTTGAGGAATACTCAAAAAACAGATGAAAATTATTTGCCAAAAGATCAGAACCAAGGGAAACATTTTAACTGTTGATATAAATTCTAAAAACTCCAAAAGAGCTGAATAATCGAGGTAACAACGCAGCTGGAGTTGCTTAAAACTTTCTGATTTTAATGCCTCCGTGGTAGAAAAATGCACAGGGTACCTTGTTTATTCTTGTGTATCCAGGCTAACACACAACTCGATAGCTCGCTTTGAAGAGGGACAAAAAAGATTGGACGTTGTGCAGTTTGAATATGCCATACGAATAAAATTTTAAATACAATACAATGCAATACAATACCATACAATACAATACAATACAAACACGAATATTATTATAGTGGCATTAACCCCGTAGAGTTTTGAGGCCACAGGTATGTAAAATAGTTTTCATACGGCGAACTCGTTTGAAGTTTTTTCTGTGGTGTTATTTTCCTTGAATAGTTGAGAGGGTTTAAGGAGGCTTGGGGGTCGTTAGGTGAGGGTGGGAAGGTATCCAGCCTCGAAGGTGAGAAATAGATGAAGTTACTTGGCGTGGAAACAAAAGATTGATGGTGTTTGAGGATTAGGAATTTCAAAAAGGAAAGAGGGCGTGGTGGATGAAAGGGAAGGAATGAGGGTTGTAGTTGAGTGTTGGAGGCCAGAATAATGGGTGACGAAGCTGAAGAAAAAAAAATTCGATGATCAAGTAGTTAGATGACGAAGCGGAAGTGGCTATTCACGTGAGAAATTATGGAATAAAAAGTGCGGTAAAAGTTGATTGGAAATGACCAAGTGCTTCAAGTGATGAAGAGGTTTTATGAGGGAGAAGGAGGTCAGAAGGGGTATTGATCAGGTTGATGGGTATGGTGGCAAAGAGAAGGTATGAGATAAAGAAGATAATAAATTATATATATATATATATATATATATATAATGAAGAGTAAAAGCACTGAAGGATAGAAGAAATGAAGAGTGAGGTGAAGGAAAGCAGACAGACAAGGAGATGTATGGGAGAAACGTTGTTGGGAAGATTTCATCAAATAATCGACTTGGTGCACACGTGACAAGATTGAAAAGAAATAAAGAATGGAAATGGATGGAGAAAATTATTAAAATAAGAAAAATATTAAAATAAGAAAATTTATTTTTAAAATGAAAGAAAAAGAAAAGAAGTAATAATAATGAAAAACAAGACAAAAAAAGAAAGGAAAAAGAAGAAAAAAAATAGAAGAAAAAAAAACAAAAAACGATAAGAGAAAAGTAGATAAAAGAAGGAAAAGGTAGGTAAGCCACCACAGAAAAACGCATTTCCGATCGAAACGCGAGTTCTCTCGCTGAAAAAGTTGTCCAACCCTCATAATTAATGTATGCTGGTGTTTGAAAAGTTGAAATACTCCCTAAGTCTTTTAATGTTGTTGTTGTGAGTTGCCTTCCATGAGGTTTGGAAAATATTTTAAAATTGGATAAGAGCGAAGTTAGTGAAACAGTAGGAAGGGTGTGAATAGGCTATGTAAAGAGAACCATAAATAAACAGGGCAGTAGAACAACAATGAATCCAGAAGACTAGTGGTTATGTGAAGAAATGCAAGACCCAACAAGAATGCGGGAGGTTGTATGAAGAGATGGAAATATACTCGGAAGATAAATAGTAGTCTGGATTGAAATGGGGCATGAGCACGTCCTTGATAGGATGATGAAAAAGGTCGAAAATTGAAACTAATTAATAAGATTAAAGATTTTTTTAATGATAAAAAGATGGAAAAAAAGATGAAGAAAGCCCGGAATGGAAAAGAGTCAAGAAGTGAGGCGTGCGGTACCGAGAGTGTAGAAGGCTTTCAACAATGAACTGTGGATATGAGACCAGAAGTTGTAAAAAATATCGATAATGGATAAAATAGAAAAAAAATGATAATAATTAAAAGATTAAATTTAAAAAAAGAGAATAAGACCCTTAATTATGACTCTGAAGACTCGAAAGATTCAATTTCAACCAAAAAGCGACTTTTCTCACTGGAGTTTATGTCGTCAAAATTTTAAAAATAATTCGTGCTGACGTTTGAAAAGCGATTTTAAGTAATTTGTTTCATGGAGCACACGTTTTTGAGAAATAAGTCCAAGAAAGGAAGGTATTAGTGAACAAAAGGAACGATTTTTAATGTATAAGCAATCGTACCATCAGTAGGATATGAATTCTTTGAGTTTTTTTGAGAAACAAAACTTCTACTTTGCAAGTGATAAAAAAAATAAATAAAAATTTTATTGCTTTTTGAAAAAAAAGGTTGTTTGATCTTCATTGATTTTGCGGAATAATTGTTTAAATGTCGGTTATGGTGGATTCTGTGGAGGCGTAAGTAAATAGAAAACGGTGAAATTTAATAATTTTGCAGAAGTTATGAAGAAGATAGAATAAAATTTAAGTAGCTGAACTACTTATTAAAAACAGTTTCGAAGAAGACTC
>OX387254.1:8518363-8565863 GCA_947562095.1 Branchellion lobata | reverse complement strand
ACGTATGAACATCACGCTTACTCTAGTGCCAATATTTGAAAGGCCTCTTGAGGCATTGTAACAGTAAACTCTGACGTATTCCTCGTGCAGGACGCTTTTTTAATGATTCCGAGACACTAACGTTGAGAGTTTGAAGAAGCTATAAATAATATTAAGAATATTTACTTATAGAAAGACTGTATAAATCATTAGGAGTCCAAAAAAATAGGTCAACTACTTAACGTCTGTGAAACAAATAAACAATACAACTTAATAATTATTCTCATTAATATTGTTGTTGTTGTTGTTATTATTTATTTTATTGTTGTTATTGTTATTATTTTTATTGTTGTTATTATTATTAATATTAGTGGTGATAATACTACATAGATCATAATCTCCCGTTATAAGTTGTTTTTGTGGCTTTTATCTGTGTCTTGGAGAAGAAACGGCTATTTATAGTTTTTGTGATGTGTTTACGCTGTGTCATGCATCAAAAGATGCCACTTTGAAAAAACAATATGTTCCAAACGTTGATAAGCGGAAGGGTCGAACCTGGTGTGCTGTGGTGTGGTGTGGTGTGGTGTGGTGTGGTGTGGTGTGGCGTGGTGTGGCGTGGTGTGGTGTGGTGTGGTGTGGTGTGGTGTGGCGTGGTGTGGCGTGGTGTGGTGTGGTGTGGTGTGGTGTGGTGTGGTGTGGTGTGGTGTGGTGTGGTGTGGTGTGGCGTGGTGTGGTGTGGTGTGGTGTGGTGTGGTGTGGTGTGGTGTGGTGTGGTGTGGTGTGGTGTGGTGTGGTGTGGTGTGGTGTGGTGTGGTGTGGTGTGGTGTTTAAAAGTGTGGAGTTCAGTTTTGAAGTGTAGTGTGGTGGTATGTTTTGTGGTTTAGTGTGGTACGGTGGAGTGTGATGAGTGTGGCGTGGTGTTGTGTGATGTGGTGTAGTGCAGTGAAGTGTTGTGTAGTATCGTGTTATTTGGTGTAGTCTAGTTCAAATTAGTTTAGTACAGTGGAGTACAGTGGAGCGTAGTGAAGTACTTTGTTTTGTGGTGGAGTGTGGTGCAGTGTTGTGTAGTGGAGTGTGGTGTAGTGTTGTGTGGTGTTGTGTTGTGTGGTATAGTGTTGTGTAGTGTTGTTTGGTGTTGTGTTGTAAAGTGCAGTGAAGTGTTTTGTTGTGTAGTGTAGTGAACGCAAGGGCTATCCATTTAGTGGAGTGGGTTTGGTGGGAGAACGACATCTATTTGTTAAGCTTTTTGAATCCAATAAAAATAATAGTTTGGAAAATCAATGCCCGCAAACAAACGGATGACCAAACTTTGTTGATACACGTGCCTTACAACATTGAAATTATCGGGACCGAAAATTGTTTTATACAAACAATACAAAAATAACGAAAGATTAAAATCAATATGGATTTTTTTAATTCATAAATAATTGAAAAATGCGGGAACATTCATAAACTAAAATAAAAAAATTTTTAAGCAAACAAACGAGTAACGTGAAACAAAAGTTGAGTAAACTTTACAACGAAATACAATACTACAATAAACATTTTGATGTATTCTTTGTGCCTTTTATGAGCATGTATTACACTAGCGGGCGTTTAATCGCAATCACATTGTGCCTTATCTTTCTTTCTTTGCCGCTTAGTGAAACTTTATTCCATTTCTCTTGCATTTTTTTTATCTGTATAATTTTTCAAACTTTTTTTTTGTTATTTAAACTTTTTTGTTATTGTTTTAACTTTTTTAAATTTATTGTACCTGTTATATTATTATCATGACTTTTGTGTTATTATGACTTCCATTTATTGGAATTGTTTGAACATTCTTAAACTGTATTATAATCAATAAAACTATTTCTTTTTTAGTATAGACCTGTTTTTACTTTTTAAAATTTTAAACTATAAGTAAGTTATATTAAATTATTAAATATTATATTATCAAGATTTCCCTATTACTTTTCAAGTACATTGTTTTTTATAATATATTCTTTATAAATATAAATATATTTTTAGTTTTTTAGTTTTTATTTTCATGGAATTTCATATTTTCATTTTACTGGTGAATAAAAAATTGTTATCTCCAACTTCAAATTTAATTTCCGAATGCTTCTATTGTAATTTACCATTATTTTATGACTATTTAACTGTCTTTCTTTTATTGTAGCTTTTCTAACGTATTTCTGAATTGTTTTCAATAAAGACCATATCAAAAATATATATTTCCTTCTTAATTGGCCTATTTTTACCATTTTCTATTTTTCACATCTAAAGATTATGTTTTTAAACTGAAAAAATACAAATTTTCGTGAGCTAATTATTTTTCTGAACCATTATTAATTTTGTTCGGCGTCAGCTAACCTAGGCTTTTTTTCATAATCTATTTAGTCGACCATTCGTAGTTCAACGCCCAGATAGGAGACAATGAAAGACCTTGACATCAAAACCTATTTTTCACAGACACAAAAATTTTCCCGTTTTAATAAAAATATCAATAAAAAAAATGTATCTTTTCAAATAGTTGAAACAAACAATTTGTCGCGTTGGCTATCACCGATCCTAATTTTTGGTTTTTATACTATATTATCGGTATGAATCTTTCCGAAGAGTCATAACTCATTCCGGAAAATTGCTATCTCTGTAAAATATTAATAAATAAACACTTTATAAATTTAAGCAAATCGGTGCCATAATAGTGCTTCATTTGGATTCCATTAGGAGTAAATCAAGAATGTTCTCGAACAATAGGACAAAAAACGGACCGTTTTCAATAGTGAGGCATTCTTATAAAAATTTCATTTATACTATCTTTTAGATAAGTTACATTGTGATTTTTTTCATCTAGGCGTGTATGAATTAATGCATGATTTTTAGCCTTTTGAGTTGTGATAGTAATAGCTTAGAAGTCATGTGTTTGTGTGGTGATGTTTTTAAGTTTTCTATTGAGTTAGTTAGTATTTCGAGTGATTACAAATTGTTATTTTAGCAACAAAAATTATTTTACGATTTATTCATAACCGATGTTATGAAATTTTAAAAAATTTCTAGTATGCCATATATCAAATGAAATTAAATAACACAAGTTTTTTTTCTAGTCATTATAAAAGCTGTAGAATCATATTTTTTTAAAGGACACACAAGCATAAAAACCTTTGCAGCCTTCACAGCTCAAGACATTATAGTGGAAGCCAGAAGCCTTATCACCACATATCTTGCACACCCCATCCAGAAGGGCCTTGTGTTTTTTGATATTGGCAATGGAGCCTGGTGAAGACTGATAAGACTGGTCACCGAGTGAAGAAGCAGTGTTATTATTGCCATATGGTTGACTGGAAGGGTTTGCAGGTGATGTGGGAGACGTGGGAAAAGATAAGGATGTTTGGGAATCTTGTGATGGTTGACTGTCTTCTACTTGAAGCCGTTGTTGGTGGTGGAGCTCATGAATTTCATTGTAGTAGTTTTTGTATCTCCTTTCATTTTCTAATGAATAGTTTTCTAGTGCATTTGAGGTGTGCTGCCAGTGAGGATGAATGTGCAGAGAAGTCAATTCAGCATTTCGAGATATTGAGTTGTTGTTTTGAAGTATGTCAGCTGAGTTGATGGGAGCTAAATAGGAGTGGTTGTTGTGAGGTAAACCTGGGTGGTTGTTGTGAGGTAGACCTGGGTGGTTGTTGTGAGGTAGATCCGGGTGGTTGGTGTGAATGAGGTCAGAAGAGTTGGGTAGTTTGATGTATTGGTGAATGTGGGATCTGTGAGGTACCGTTTGTTGAGTCAGAAAAACCTCACGGTGGTTTTTGGGGTGTTTGTATTGAATGTTGAGGAAATCAATTATAGCCTTCTTTTCTTTGGCTTTCATGGTCATTTCCACTTCACTCATGACAGTGTTTTTCATTCTGACTGTTTTTATATTGTTTTTGTTGTTGTTGTTGTTGTTGTTGTTGTTGTTGTTGTTGTTGTTGTTGTGGTTGTGGTTGTCTGTCTGGCTTTTCTTGTAACTAGGCATGTGGTAAGAGTGTTTTTTGAGCTTATGTGGTAAGTTAAGATTATCTTCTAGCTTATTCATGCTAAAGTTGGATGGTGTATTTATTTCAGAAACCTGAAAAATTGTAACAAATTTTTTTAAAGATTTGAAAAAATATAACACAACACAATTAATCATAAGGTGCATTAAAAATGTATTAAATTGAAAGGAAATCACCTACAGTTGGATTTCAACTGTTTTTTGAAAAATACTTCAAACTGCCAGTAATTCTTAGTTGGCTTCAATGTTTTGTATTAACTCAAAATAAAAGCTAATTTTTTATTTGTTAAATGTGGGAAGATTCATGTAAAAATAAAAATTCATTAAAAAGTTTGTTTTGACATTTCTTTTATGTTTAGTATATTTGACATTCAAAAAGTAAAATAATTGTTTTCTAGTTTCTTTAATTTTTTCAAGAACATGTATGTTGACCTTTGTTTTGCCACTTTATAATGTAAACATCATATAAAAACATAGTTTCAGAGAAAACACATTGAGAGCAGATACAATAAAATGATGAATATTTTAAAAAGTATAATTTTTGTAGTGAGAAAACGCAATCAATTTGAAAGGCGATGATGAATGAATCGGAATAAATAAATTTTTGAAATTAGGTTAGCGTAAAATTTTGGTATGATTGTTAAAAAAACTACTTCGTTTGATCATGTATATCAAATTACTGATATTTTGACATTTGCGAGTTTATCATGTTCTTAGTTTTTTTCACACGTGCCACACAATTTTTTTTTAAATCTATTTAAAATTAAATTACTTAATTTTTTTGTTAAAACTGAACTCACTTTTCACAAATTTAAATGCTTCCAGGAAGTATTCCAACTTTTACACATGAATTTAACACTTTCAGACTAACACAAGTGTGTTAAGATTCAAATTTCAACAAACTATCAAATCTACTCCGATCAACAAATGTTCAAAGCCATGTTACAAGATACTCGCCGAAAAAGAAATTTCGTCGGAAGCATGGCTCAACGATGGTTTACAGAGTTCGAAACAGTGACTATATATATACAATATAAAGTCGCATAATTAACATATAGATTCGTATGTAGTTTTTTTAATAATTTTTTTTAAGATATTAGACGCTTGATTATTTATGTTTATAACTCTAATTTGTAGACTTTTATGAAGATACATGAAAAATATCATTACGTTGATTTTTTTCGAATAACATCTCAAGCGTGTAAGCGATAGTTTTTGAAGACGACCTTTTCTCTTATCTGCAGTCATGCGCCCATTATTTTACCGACTCATTTCTAGATACTTTGCTGTTATGTCTTTCACTAAAATAACCTTTTTTCAACTATTTTTCTGATCCTCTCATCAATGACAAAAAGTTACATAAGAACCAACGTAATATTTTTCTCTTAGTTCGGTTATTCGCCATGCTTTGTATTCTTTTCAGTGTATGTCTGAAGTTGATTAAATGAAGTTTATAAAAAAGTTTAAACGACCACCGTCTTCGTATCATGGCACACTTTTCCATTTTTCAGCACCCACACCACATCGATTCACTGCTGACTGGCCAGTAAGAAACTTTTGCTACAACTCTTAAATGCACAATAGAGCGTACAATGAACAATCAGACCATGATGAAAAAATTGAGCGAGAAAAATAAAAAAAGACGGACTGGAACAACACAGTAACCACTCGTCTGCAACAATGAAAACCAGCCGGTCTTTTTTTAGCTCAGTTGTTATATTCGATCATTCATTGAAATTTTATTTTCATATTCAATAAAATTGTGATTGAAACAACCGTTCAATACCTTTATCAGTCTTATATATTCTTATTAGAATTTTTAACATCATTTTTATGTGGGCAAAAAATACGCCCTAGAACATTGGACGAGGCGGATGCGTTACTAAGACCAAGTTAGAATTTTTATTGCAACTAACTATCAGTGAATAAAAGATAAATTGATGCGCATAACATAATGCTTACGACCGAATGCCTCATTCGATGACAAAAACAACTTCATTTCGATTTTACCTTCGAAAGAAAAACAATCGATCATTTATTTGATTTTAAAATGATATACAAAAATAAATTTGAAAAAAAAATATTTTAATGTTGACATGAATCCCATAATAGGCTTTTGTTGGCATGCAGCCATGGAGGTTTGGAGAAGATTTGGCGTATTTACAGTCAAAAGAAGAGCCTTGTATGGGAGTGAGAAAAAATAAGTATAAAAAAATAAAGTCACTTTAAGTTGGTATAAGTAATGAAACTTTTTAAATCAAAAATAGCTCGATTGGGATTGAAAGTTATTAAAAACTGATAATTTTTTTTTCAATGAGTCTATAACAATTCCCTATATAATCTAGCGGTGTTGGAGTCTTAAGGGTTAAGGCTTACGGGCCAACACCACTTTAATAACAAACTTCGTTGTACTGTATTGTCTGATGTGTTGTTGTCAAAATCTAAACAATCAATCTAGACATATATATGGAAAGATACATATGCTAGTCCTAATTATCAATTGTGACTAATAACTTGATATTCAGATGAACTTTCAAAAAGCATAGAGACTTGTGTTGACTTTTAAACGACCTTCAGAAAATTCAAAATGTTCTGAAGATTGTGCTGAGAACCTATACCAAACGTTGCCAAAGTGGTGGACATAGTAGGGCCTGGACTTCTCGCTGAGTGTCAAAGCCGCATTGTACTGGAAAATGAAATGGTGACCATTTTGTACTTGAGTTGTGTTTGCATTGTTGTGTGGGTTGTGTGTTGTATGTGTTGTATGGGTTGTGTGTTGTATGTGTTGTATGGGTTGTGTGTTGTATGGGCTGTGTATTTAATAAGTTAGATTTTGTTTTTTTCATCTGGGATATAGAATAGTGGGTATATTAGCAGAAGCATGGTACAACTATTTGCTTCAGTTATGTGCATGGCAGCCTTGTGTCAGAGTAAATCACATCAAGGAAGAAGAAAATTTTATCAAATTTAATAGAGTAAAAAAATGCTTTAAAAAAATAAAACATATGTCACTTGATATTGGTACCAAAGTTGCTTGGCTTGAAGAGAAATCAAAAAAGCAGATGTGGTGAAGAGTGAGGCCATGATGAATTGAACAAGCATGTGAAGAATCCTTGAATGGAAGAGACTTTGTAATTTTGATGAATTTTGAAAAAGAAATTATTTAATTTCAATGTAAAAAATTATTTTGGAATAAAAAACAAGTGATCATAGTCAGTTTTGAACAAAAAATGTTTAATCTTACACTTATATAAAAACATGTAAAAGAGCAGCAAACAAAACTTGATTAAACTTTTTCATCTTTTTAAAACATTTTACAAAATTGTAATCATAAACTACACAAATTTGAAATTGGAGGTTTGAAGATATTATAAATACAAAATGTGGTAAATGTAGCTTCAAAACTCTATGAAGTTAACGCCACTATAATAATATTCATACTTTTATTGTATTGTGAATTTTTAAAAGATTTAACCAGAGTGAAGTGCAAATATTTGAAAAGAGAGCTAAATTATAAATACTGTAGAAATTGTGAATACACTTATTTTTAGCCTTTGAATCACTTTTCTGAGCAAAAATGAGTATAATTTCAATTGTTACCCAATTCTCATGAGTTTGTGCATATAAATACTATTTATTTCCATACATAAATATGAATTAAAAAAACAAAATTAATGAAATACATCTAAAGAACCTTAATGAAAGTGGGTTAGAATCATTGGTATGTTTTGCTTTCAATTCTTCTTTCGATTCATCTTCAGACTCGGTCTTGTCATTATCGTTGGTTTGAGCAGAAATTTCACTGCTTTCCGTCATTTTATAATCATTAATTGGATTAGTTCTAATGATGGAAGATGTTTTATGTAAGTGATTTCGAAAAAAGATGTTGAAAATTAAATGGTTATGAATTTATTTAAAAAGTAAACTTATGTTTATAATAGCTGGACGTGTTTTGAAGTTTATTTGAAAAAATTGTCAAATAAAAACGTTTGATTTCTCCAATTTCCAAACAAAAATTTTTTTTGAATTTTTCGAATAAAGTTGTCAAAAAAACAACAAAAATATAATTAATATTATAAAAATGGTAATACAATTGAAATTACATATATCACAGGCCCGTCTGTGAGTCACATTGGAAAAGTTCAAATAGTTTAAGAAATGTAAGAAAAATTAACATAAAAATAATTCACTTAGTTACGAAACACAAGATTATTGTTTATAATAAATTACCCTAAAATGTTCAAAAAGGTTAAATAAGACTTAATCATTTGTGGAACTTAATTTTATTGAGTATTAAATGATGTAGGAGTCCCGCTTCATCCAAGAACCACAAGTCATCTTTCCCATTGCCTGCATCGTGAAGATTTTGCAAGAAGATGTCTTCACCCATCAATGTTCATAAATCCATGTCTTCATAAGCAATTTATTATGTAACGGTTTTTTATAAACCTACAAACTATATTCAACAATTATGGCAAGAGTAAAATATCTATTTTAATACAATTATAATAATTTTCTTTAATATTTTTATTTAAATATTTTGTAAATTAAAAACAACGTTAAGACGTTGAGTTATAAAGGTGGTAGTTACAGTAAATTTGCTACTATTATTATCTTCAAACGACCGAAAAAGATCGTTTAAGTATTGCTAAATTAGAATTAAAATTATCTTCCCAGTTGAAAAATAATTAAAAATGTTAATTAAAAATAATTGAATAATTACGACCGATTAAACTCACAAGCAACAGAAATGAAACTTTCAGGTCGCGCATTCAAAAGTAAAGTCCAAGCCGTTCCATCGGGTTTATTTTTAGCAACACCCTCTCTCACGTACACTTCTTTTCCAGGTGTAAGCACGTACACGTGTCTGTTACTCACGGCAAGAGAGGAGCACTTGATACCTGTCGGAGGTAATTATCACTATCTTCTTATTTTTCTCCTCCTCCTCCTCCTCCTCCTCCTCCTCCTCCTCCTCCTCCTCCTCCTCCTCCTCCTCCTCCTCCTCCTCCTCCTCCTCCTCCTCCTCCTCCTCCTCCTCCTCCTCCTCCTCCTCCTCCTCCTCCTCCTCCTCCTCCTCCTCCTCCTCCTCCTCCTCCTCCTCCTCCTCCTCCTCCTCCTCCTCCTCCTCCTCCTCCTCCTCCTCCTCCTCCTCCTCCTCCTCCTCCTCCTCCTCCTCCTCCTCCTCCTCCTCCTCCTCCTCCTCCTCCTCCTCCTCCTCCTCCTCCTCCTCCTCCTCCTCCTCCTCCTCCTCCTCCTCCTCCTCCTCCTCCTCCTCCTCCTCCTCCTCCTCCTCCTCCTCCTCCTCCTCCTCCTCCTCCTCCTCCTCCTCCTCCTCCTCCTCTTCATCCTTCTTTCCTTCCTTATCATTTTTCTTCTTCTCTTCTTCCTCCTCTTCCTCTTCCTTCTCTTCTTCCTCTTCCTTCTCCTCCTCCTCCTCTCCCTCTCCCTCTTTTTTCAACCATTTTTACAAGCATCATCATTATTTACCGTCTATAGGAATCCAGTGTGTTCCAATAGAGTAAGACGAACTGATGCCTAATCTGGCATATAAGTTGTCGCTTGTGTCAACCGCCCAAACCTTAGATAAAATTTGAGTGACAAATGAATAAAGTATATTGTGAAATAATTGACTAGTTTGGAAAACATAATACAAAGTAGAATTACTTTTTAAAAATCGGTCGAAAGATACTTTGCATAGCACGTAAAACTCAAGAGACATCACAACTAAGCATCAACATTCACAAAACGGTAGCTCAAGAGACACCCCAAACTAACATGAAAATCCCTCAGAATGCAGTTAGTAATTTAAAAGACACCACAAATTAACATCCCTCACGATGCAATTATTAATTTAAGTCACTACAAACAAAAATCAAGAGCACTCACGACACAGCAGTTTTCGGAAACGAAGACCATCTTAAAAGCCACTGGGTCAAGGTCGACGTTGAAGGTACTGGCAAGAGGCAGCCACACGGCACACAAGCCGTGTCCAGGCGACTCGACCATAGAGCCGATCCTCATCAGAACTTGTCCTACTTGGTCGCACGCCCACACGCCTTTCGAAGACACGCTGATGTGCGTCAGTTTCTTTTCTGTTGATGACGATGATGATGATGATGATGATGATGATGATGATGATGATGATGATGATGATGATGATGATGATGATGGTGATGATGATGATGATGATGATGATGATGATGATGATGATGATGATGATGATGGTGATGATGATGATGATGATGATGATGCTGATGATGATGCTGATGATGATGATGATGAGAGGAAAGCTGGTGATAGCCATATTGACGGTTAAAATGATAACAACGAGAATAATTATAATGTTGAACATGATAATGCTAATGAAAGTGAAAATGAAAAATTGAAAACAACTGATCAAGCCACTCACCCAACTGGGATAGATTCACTTTTACCCACCCTTGCTCTTTATTGGCATCATCACCATCTTCATCATCATTATCCTTCATATTACTGTGGTCTTGATTGTCAAAGCTAATTGTATCGATATTGTTATTGTTGTTATTATAATTATTTTTATTACGTTTACTATTATTATCCAAAACACGATCATTGTTATTCAAATTATAAGTATATACTTCACCGTCGTCATAAAGACACCAAATAGTTTTTGTGGTCGAACTAATAACCACGGGGTGTTGTGACGTCACATGAGAAAAAAGAGTGGGGGGAAGAGAGAAAGGAGGAGAAGGAAGAAGATTGAGGTAGTTGACACCTTGTGGAGAAGATGGGGAGGGTGAGGGAGGAGAGAAGATGTTCATGGGGAGAGGGCAGAGGTTCTTGGAGAGAATGTCGAACGGTGGTTGTATCTTTGAGGGGGGGTGGCCGGCTGTGTTGCTATGGTCACTGTGTCTTAGGTTACTATGGTAACTTTGTCCTATAATGCCATGGTCACTGTGAGCTGTGCTGTTATGGCCAGTGTTACTTGAAAGTTTTGCAACCGAAAGGAGGGAGCTTTTGAGATATTTAAACATTCCTTGTTTGTTGTTATTATTGCTGTTGTTGTCGTCATTGCTGTTGTTGTTATTGTTGTTTTTGTTGTTTTCATGTTCCATTAGCGATGATGGGAATGTTGACGTGAAAGATAAAACCGGAACTCGAGAGTTAAAGGTGAATGTTGATTGAGAAAGTAATGCTGATGATGATGATGACGATGATAACGATGATGACGACGACGACAACAAGGATGATGATAATGACGGAGATGATGATGAAGTAACTGTTGGTGATGATGATGATGAGATGACTTTTGAGGTGGAAAAGGATAATGAGGCGGAAGAGGAAGAGAAGGAAGAGGAGGAAGAAGAAGAAGATGGTTTGATATTGAGATAGCCTATTTTATCGTCCAGCTGAATAACCCAAACTGCGTCTTCAAATGGATGGTTGGAGAAGTGATTGAGCGATGAGGTGATTTAATTATCACATCAAAAAGGTTGAAGTGGGAGAATGATGACTCAAAAGTTTAAATTCAATCGGTAGTCTACTTGGAAATTATTTTTTAAACCATCAAAAAATGGAAATAAAAACCAAAAATAAAACTAAAAATTGATTTAGAGCTATTTTTTTCACCGAAGAAAATAATTTAAAAAATTGAATTTTATAATGAATGCAACTCGCACACCCCTAGAAAGGCACAGACGTTTGAAGATGGCGGGATACACAAATCCATCTTTATCCATCACACACGTGCTCTCGAAGCTGTAGCCTGGATGAGGTGATGACGATACAATGAAACACCATACAATGCAATGAAATATTATGGATAAAAATACAAAGATACTTTGTAATACGATACAACAAAGAAATAATACAAAAACTGAATTAAAAGAATAAAATAAAATACAAAAGTATACAATAAAAAACAAAATAATCCAGTAAAAAAATATATACAATACAATAAAATATAAAAGCGCACAATGAAATAGTATAAGATAAAAGATAATGCGTTTAAGGAAAAATTTTATACAACGCAATATTGCACTTATAAATCAAATAAAAAGAACAAAGAAAAACAAAGAAAAACGCATTGGTCATTTTTATTCCATGTTGAAAAGTAAAACGCCATAACACTTATAGACAATCAATGGGTAATCACCAATGAGAGAACGGTGCAGATGGCTCAGCGAATCAGGTGGCTTATTACGCAGCCATAGGCCATCGCCCCACCCCTTCACCACCACTGACTCCCTCTCACACTTGTCTATCATGATTTTGCTGCCTTTTGATTGGTCGGTGGAATATTTCAAAAATGGAACCTGCGTGGTGGTTTGGAATTCGAAATTATTTTTGGATTTTTGAAATATTTTGAAGTTCAAGTTAAATTCAAAACTAAAGTGGGATATTGATTTTTGAAATTAATATTCAAACAGATACAACTATAAAAATTCCCGTAGAAAAAATATTTGATTTGTTTGATCTTTTCTTCATAATATTACCTTATACCATCGCCCATCTCCAGTTGGTTGTTGCTTAGTAACACCACTGCAATACAGCACATCCCTGTTTCTAAGCACCACCCACGCTGATCCGTTGGCATGGAGATCTAATGACTGAACGGCTTGGTTGTTTGGAATGCTGGAGTAGTGTTGAGAAACATTATGACGAATTTTTTTGAACACCAATAATTTGAAAAAAAAAAAAATTATTTATATATTTTTTCAATAAAATATTTTTTATATTCCATAAAATTTACAATCCGTGAATAATTTATACAGACAAATTAACATTTTTATACTCCATAAAAGATCAAAATTATTGAGGGATGAACAAAGAATAAATATTATGAGGACGAGCCTGATAGGAATGGAGGAAATGATTTTGACAAAAGACATATCTTCTTTGTCTGTTTGCAGTACAAAAGCACTGAGTTGCATATCATCGCCCAGCACCCACGTGACGTTGCGGTGGTAGGAAAGTTTTTTGACCGGAAAAGTTAGGTTCACTTTTATGGACTCTGAGTAGGGATGGTCGAGGTCGAGATCTTTTTGGTAGTGCAATTCTCCGTTGTCCTTCACGAGACTGTGTTGATGGTGAATTGAGAACAAGTAGGAAATCGTATCAAAACTATAATTATTTAAATGAAAATAATTTATTAAAAATGAATTTTTGAAAAAAGTTTGTTAAAAATTTGTTTTACTTATAAGTAAAAATATTTTTCAAGGCGTGAAACGCATAAGAATGAACGAACAATGCGAGGGAGTCGGTAGGCATGTAAATGTACTTTACGTTCGTACACACCTCCACCCACTCCAACTTCACCTCTGTGGACGTTTGTGTGTGTGTGTGTGTGTGTGTGTGTGTGTGTGTGTGTGTGTGTGTGTGTGTGTGTGTGTGTGTGTGTGTGTGTGTGTGTGTGTGTGTGTGTGTGTGTGTGTGTGCATGTATGCATGTGTGCGTGCGTGCGTAGGTGTAAACACGTGAAAAAGCTTCACTGAAAAAATAATTTCCCTAGAAAAAAAATTAAATGAAAAATCAATAAAAAAAAATAAAAGAAAAAAATTTACCGAAATTATTTAAAAAATATTTTTAGTTTAAAGATGTATTTTTCTTTAAAAAATACTTAAAAAATGAGACGCTACAAAAAGGTGTTGAAAGTAAACTAAGAAAATACCTTGCTTCGAAGATTCGCCTGCTACCAGCCTTCTCCGGAGTGCTAGAAGCTTCGATGATGAAGAAGACGACGAAGATGAAAGAAATGGAAGTGATGATGACGATGACGATGAAAATGACCTAATTACCCACAAGTTGACCTCGTTTGGAGACACAGCCAAACAATCAACATTCGTCGCTAGTTTTTTCCACAATAGTGTATCATTTTCACATATTTCATTATTATTATTATTATTATTATTATTATTATTATTATTATTATTATTATTATTATTATTATTATTATTATTATTATTATTATTATTATTATTATTATTATTATTACTATTTCTGTTATTGTAAGCTAATTCTCTACCAGAGTTTTTGTAATTAGCATCATCGTAAAGTATGTTATTGTCGCTTTGTTGTTTTTCCTTTTGTTGTTTGTCGTTTTGTTGTTTGTTGTTCATTTCCTGTTTGTTGTTGAGTGTTCGGAAGAGACATCGGTTGACGATGAGCCAGACGTGCTTGTTGGTGACACAGAAGGA
The DNA here is from genome assembly GCA_947562095.1 of Branchellion lobata. Taxonomy (NCBI): domain Eukaryota; kingdom Metazoa; phylum Annelida; class Clitellata; order Hirudinida; family Piscicolidae; genus Branchellion; species Branchellion lobata. The sequence goes on along the minus strand of OX387254.1, from coordinate 8,551,694 downwards.
AGAGGATTGGGGTGATGGCGGCACCGAATGCTGCTTGAATACTGGTGATGTTGTTGTTGTTTTTGGTGGTGGTGGTGGTACTACTGCGGAAATTGTTGTCGACGTCATTGCTGTAGTTGTTGTTGTTGTTAATGATGACGTTAGCGATGTTTTTGTTGCGATTTTGGTCCCGTTTGACGAGTTATATTGTTGTCGTTGTTGATGCTGTTGTTGTTGTAGGAACAACAACATTTCTTTCAGCAAAACTCTTCCTTCTAACTCCTCATCAACATTTCCACCCTTCTCGCCCCCACCTCCATCACCACACAACTTCCCACTCATGCTTTTCTCTGGGGGTCCCATCTCCTGACCACCATCAACACCACTTTCACCACCTTCGCCTCTTCCACCTCTTTCATCCCTGCTCCGAGAAATGTCACTCATAAGGGGATGACTGATATCTTCTAAGGTTGTCGAAGCTTTTTCAATATTCAGATTAGCAATGGTGGTGGCAGTGGTGGCAGTGGAGGCAGTGGTGGTGGTAAGAGTAGTAGCGTAAGTTGGAAAAGTGGTGGCGGTGGTGGTAAGAGTGGTGGCGTTAAAAATATCGGTAGTAGTAGTAGTAGTATCAGTAGTAGTAGTAGTAGTAGTATCAGTATCAGTATCAGTAGTAGTAGTAGTAGTAGTAGTAGTAGTAGTAGTAGTAGTAGTAGTAGTAGTAGTAGTAGTAGTATTAGTAGTGGTTGTTGTTGTTGTAGTAGTAGTAGCAGTAGTGGCAGCGGCTTCAAAGATATGTCTCTCATCCTCGTTAGCAACTCCTTGTCTCTCAACTTTCCCAGTGAGATTGGGGTGATCTGACGTCACATCATTGTTTTTCATTGGGTTGGAAAATAAATAAGCGAAGGATTCTTCGTACGGAATGTTATTATCACCATCTTCATCATCATCATCATCATCTTTTTCTTCTTCTTCTTCTTCTTTTTCTTCTTTTTCTTCTTTTTCTTTTTCTTCATCAACTTTATCATAGTTTTTATGATTATTTTTTTTATGTTCATCTTTTTTATTGGTTTTGTTTATTTGATCATTATCCTCAACATCGTCATCTTCATCATTTCTCACCATTTCATAGTCTCTGCTACGACAATCAATGAAACTTTCTGAATTAACATCATGATTATTCTCATCATCATCATCCTCATTCTCTCCTTCATGCCCATTATCATTATCTTCATCATCATCATGTCCACCTTCATCGGTGTCATCATCTCCACCACCATAATCATCATCATCACCTCCATCATCATCACTACCTCTATCATCATCATCATCACCATCGGCTTTATTCTTGATGAGGTTTTCAGAGAAGCTACTTAGAAGTTTCAAAAAGTCACCAACTCCAGCTTGATTCGTACCCCCACCACCACCCCAACCCCCACCACCACCACCACTCCAGCCACCACCACCCCAACTCCCATCACCACCACCACCCCAGCCACCATCACCACCACCCCAGCCACCATCACCACTACCCCAACCACCAGTCGATTCCTTAGTCCCTTCCAAGCTACCACCTCCTTCAAAACATCTCTCCACAGTTGCATTTTCATTTTTTTGTTTGTTGAAATCATCATTGTTGTACACACCACTTCTCAAAACCAGACCTTTTTTGATGGACTGATCGCTTTCGATATCAATTTTTTTTTTCTCATTTCCCTTCCTTTCTTCCTTCTCCTTCTCTTCTTTCTCTTTCTCTTTCTCCTCCCTCTTCTCCTTTTCCTCTTTCTTTTTCTTCTCCTTCTTCTCCTCCACCTTTTCCTCCACTTCAATTTTCTCCTTCTTTTCATCAGCCTTTTCCTCTACTTCCTTCTTTTCGTTCTCAACCTCCGGCTCCTTCTCATTTTCTTCACTCTCCTCCTCATCTTTCTCCTCCTTCACCTCATCCAACTCCTTCTCTTCTTCCTTACCCTTCCCCTCCTCCTCATCTTTCTTTTCTTTCACCTCTTTCCCCTCTTCCTTAGAATCCTTCTTACCATCATCACCATCATCCTTCTCTTCTTCTTCCTTTACTTTTTTCACTACCTCCTCCTCCTCCTCCCTCTTCTCTTCTTCATCACCCTCATTATTCTTCTCCACTTTTTCAATAGCAACTGCACCTTCAACTTCTCCAATGATACTTTGTTTATTATAAAAACTATTTAAACCAATCAAACTATTATTATTATTATTTTTATTTTTATTATTATTATTATTATTATTATTATTATTATTATTATTATTATTATTATTATTATTATTATTATTATTATTGCTATTGTCATTACTGTTGTTAATGTTATTGTTGACATGGTCGTAGTTTTTGTTGCTATGCATGTCATTGTTGTTGTTGTTGTTGTTGTTATTATTATTATTGTTTTTGATGTGGGGTTGTTGAGATGGGTGGCTGCATAGGGAAATGTTGTTATCAGTAGTTGACGTTATGGTAGCTGCAGTGATAACAAGTGTTGCTCTGCTGTTGATACCAGTATTACTGGTACTATCAGTAGTGGTGCAACGAGTGGTATCATCCGTGTTCAAGAGAGCCTCTCCAAGTTTAAGAGTAGGAGTAGTATTAGAAGTATAAATTGTAGAAGAAGAAATAGTAGCAGTATTAGTCACATTGCCAGTAGTAGAAGGCACAACGGTAAAAGTTGTAGCAATAGAAGGAGCTCTGGTGGATATTGTAGTATGAATACTAGTATAAGAGGATGAAGCAGACGAACTTGTGAGGGTGGTAATAGATGAAGTGGTTGTGGCAGACGAACTTGTGAGGGTGGTAATAGATGAAGTGGTTGTGGCAGTCGAACTTGTGAGAGTGGTAATAGATGAAGTGGTTGTGGCGGAAGGTGTGGTATTGGTTGTTGTAACGACAGTGCTAGCAGTAGCGGCAACAGTATCAGCTGTGGCAGGGGCGGAAGTGGAAGTACAAGTAGAAGTTGTATCAGTGGATGCGAGAATACTTGTAGGAACAGTAGTAGCAATAGTAGCAGAGGTCATGGCACTAGCTTTGGTAGCAGTAGTAGTGAGAGTAGTGGTATTCGAGTCAGTAGCATTAGCAGTGGTGGTCGTATTTGTAGTAGAAATAGTAGCAGCAGTGGTAGTATCAGAGTTAGTAGCAGCAGTGGTAGCATGGGCAGCAGCCATGACACAAACAGGCTCTTCAGGTGGTTGACAGTGCGCAAGCGCCTGCAGAATGACATCCTCGTCAATGGCGTCATCAGATCCCTTCAGCAACTCCACGTCAACGTCGTATGAGCACCTTGGAGAGTCACCACTAAGTCCTGGCTTCGAGTCTCGTCGTTGACCTTCGGCTGCTTTTGCTGGCCTTTCTTTCTTTTTTTCTGATTTGAATAATCGATTTAACTTATCTATTGCGAACCATTGCTTTAAAAAAGTCGTGCAATGATTCTTCAACGGCGGGTCTGAAGAACACAGAAATAAGAAACAAAAAACTTAAAATACAAACTCTTAAATACATAAATACAACTTTTGAGTATTTAAATGGTAAATACAAGATTATGAAATAATTACCTGTGCACAAACCCACCTTTTTTAACATTTTTTTTTCTAACAAGTATTTTTCTCTTAAAGATGATTGGTTCGTTGTCTTGGAAAGGCACGTCCTGCAGAGAAGCACGAAGATCATCATCATCATCTTCACTTTTATCAGGTCCATCTTCGTAGTCTTCATCAACGCTAGAGACAGTTCCAGCTGAGATGGAGTTATCGTCTACAGTGGCCTCTTCACGGGCCAGTCTGGTGAGGAGTTTGTGGTGCATGAAACTCCTCAGTCTGCCACTCACTGAGTCTCCTGAACTCTCCGAGGCGGCTGCATCCTTCAGTGCAAACGATGTGTAGCTTCCGCCACCACCACCATAGCTTCCGCCACTACCACCGCCACTACCACCACTACCATCGCCACTACCACCACTACCACCACTACCATCACCACCACCGCCACCACCAGATCCTTTTTCTTCTCCAGCAACCTTCCTTACTCTTCCACCACCATCTATACTATATTTTCTTTTTCCCCCACTATCAATACCAGCTCTCTCTTCTTCCTCAACACCACCACCAAACATCCTTTCCTTTCCACTACCACCACCACTACCCCTACCACTACCACCACCGCCACCACCACTACCACCACCGCCACCACCACCACCGCCACCACCGCCGCCACCACCACCGCCACCACCACCGCCACCACCACCGCCACCACCACCGCCACCACCACTGCCACCACCAGCGGCACCACCACTGCCACCACCACCACCACCAGTACTGGACCTTCGCCCTTCCTCACCCTTCTCAGCAGCTACTCTACCGATGGTGGAAGCAATGGTGTTGGTGAGAGTGGCCACCTTATCATTGATGTTAACAGCTTCAATCTTATTCAGTTGCTTAGCAACGCTGTTGCCAGTGGTTGCCAGCTTCTTAGCTGCAGCTATCGTCTCCTCCTTCAGCACCCCTGCCAAGGAGTGTGACCACGCCATGGCCTTCTTCGGAAGCGAAAACGACACGTTCTGATTGGTCGCTTGAGGCCTGGGCTTTGTCACTGTGGTGTTTAAAAAAAATTTTAAAGAAAACTTTTGTGAGTTTTTAAATTTTCTTTATTTTTTATTTCCGTGCTGGCCCATCGAATCAACTCTTCCGCCACTGAGCTACCGCTATGGTTTCTCACGAACGAGAGCATGATGGACGTTGCATGGTGATAAGGTTGATAAGCGTTGATAAATCATTTTAATTTTTCTATAAAGCTTGAAAAAGGCTGGTATTTGAAAACACATAGGAATAAACGTTGCCAATGAGAGGTGCACTCACAGTGGGGGGTCAGTGGCCTGGTGGACAGCCTCACAAGAGGTTCGAAGAGGCCGTAGGCATCAGTGGAGTGTTCTAGGGGGGAGTTTGAAGAGGATGCTACAGAAGACTGTAGAGAAGTTGCCACAGAAGATTGTAGGGAAAAAGCTACAGAGGATTGTAGGGAAGAAGTTACAGAGGCCTGAGTGGAAGAGGCTCGGGTGCGGGTTACTATGGAGGTTTGGGTGGCAGGTGTCACAGGGACTGCGTTATATGGTTCTTTGGGAGTTGAAGGAAGAGGTCTTTCGAGGGTTGATACAGCGTGGGTCGAAGCAGCAAGTGCACCAGAAACCGTCCCATCAGCTGATTCCTTCACCTCTTGTTCAACATTCGATTCCTTCGCTGCGCCATCACTCTCAACACCTTTGACATCTTCGCAATCACCACTTTCAACATAGCCATCATCATCACCATCATCATCAACATTGACAACACCACCACCATCATCATCACCATTAACAACACCACCACCATCATCATCACCATTAACAACGCCACCACCATCATCATCACCATCAACAACACCACTACTCTCGAGAATTATGTCATTATGAGCTTGAAACTCACTGCCTTGATTGCTTCTTTTGTTTTCATTCAGTTCATTAATTCTCTCTTCCTTTTTGTTTCCTTCTTTCCTTCCTCTTTCATTCCTTCTTTCTTCCTTTCCCTTCATCCTCTCCTCTTCTTTGGCGTCCTTCAGAAGGACAAAGACTTCCTCCAGAGGGTTAGAAACAACAACCTCAACGATGCGTGACTCAAAAGAATGGTAAGCCATCAGCGATGAGTCATCCAGGTTGATGAGGAAGATAGTGTGGTTGTCATGGGAGATGTAGAAGGTTTTGTAGTATTTTTTGTCACGGAGTGTTGTTGTTTTTGTTGTTGGAGTTGTTATTGTTGTTGTTGTTGGAGATGTTGGAATTGTTGTTGTCAGAAACTGATGAGGAAACGTTGGATCGAAGGTGGCGGGTGGAAGGCTGGTAGATGGGTGGTTGGTGGGAGGGATGGAAGTGGATGGGTGGTTGGTTGATAGAATGGTGCTGAAGGTATAAGTAGAAGGGATGATGGTGGTGGGAGGGGTGATGGTGGTGGAAGGGATGATGGTGGTGGGAAGGGTGATGGTGGTGGAAGGGGTGGTGGTGGTGGATGGGGTGGTGGTGGTGGAGATAGCGGTAAAGGGACCCATAGAATGCCTTTTCAATAGAGAATCACCAGCGTCATTCATGAGTGACTCATCCCGGTTGTCCTTGTCCTTCAAAGCTGTGGCAGCTGTAGTGCTTGCAGACAACTCGAGCTCATTGGTCTGTTTGCTCGTGACATCATACGCTGCCGTGACACTATCAGCTGCTGTGATATCGTCAGCAGTTGTGACATCATCAGTAATGACGTCAGTTTGGTGAACTGGTGGCAGTCCACAAGTAGTTTCGATACTAACTACATCATTATCAGCAACATCTACAACATTTCCAACATCTGCAACCTTTCCAACATCTACAATATTTCCAACATTTCCAACATCTGCAACCTTTCCAACATCTGCAACCTTTCCAACATCTGCAACATTTCCAACATCTGCAACCTTTCCAACATCTGCAAAATTTCCAACATCTGCAACACTTCCAACATCTGCAACCTTTCCAACATCTGCAACATTTCCAACATCTGCAACCTTTCCAACATCTGCAACATTTCCAACATCTGCAACCTTTCCAACATCTGCAACTTTTCCAACATCTGCAACCTTTCCAACATCTGCAACCTTTCCAACATCTGCAACCTTTCCAACATCTGCAACCTTTCCAACATCTGCAAAATTTCCAACATCTGCAACATTTCCAACATCTGCAACAGTTGCAACGCCTGCAATATTCACTCGACTTTCAACATTTCCAACACCTCCAATGCTCTCTTCCACCACAGCCTTGGTTGAAAGCACGAAGGGATAAATGGTATAGAACTGCCTATCACCAGCGCTGTAGCTCCCACCCCCACCCTTGCTACCATACACTTGCACGTTCTTCGAAGGGGTGGAGAGTTGGTTCTTGAACACGTTAGTGAACTTGACGACACCCCTTGAGTCAACCTGCCATAGCCGAAGGTTCGGTCGACACGCCAGTACTTTTACGTCATCATTCCACTTGATGACGTCATCGGTATTTTTTGTGACGTCATTATCTGCTCTTTTATTCGTCACGTTGGTCACCAGGAAAGTAGCCCCGTGGGGGGAAGGCCTGTAGTGTTGGAAGGGAGGGGTGATGGGAAGATGAGGATTTGGTTTGTTGTGGATTTTGGTGTGGAGTTGAGTGATGATGAGTTAGAAAGGAAGTGAACATTTGTCTATGTTTCTTGAACAACAGAAACAGATTTAGGAGTATCCTCTTGGTAACAGCCACCCCTATGGAGTCCTTCACCACAGCCACCCCTGCCTTCCTCCTCCTTTCACCCCATTCCCATTACAGTTAACCCCTTCCTCAATCAATCCCCTCCCTTTCCCCCTGATCAACCCCCCCCCCCCCCCAATTAACCCATCTTCCCCCAATTAACCCCTCTTCCCCCCAATCAACCCCCACCCCCGAATAACCCCCACCCCCGAATAACCCCCCCAATTAACTCCCCCCCCCCCCATTAACCCCCACCCCCGAATAACCCCCCCAATTAACCCCCACCCCCGATTAACCCCCCCAATTAACACTTCCTCTCCCAATTATTTCTTCCTACCCCTTCTTGCGTTCCTGTTGTCCAACTTGACAAGACGATAGGTTGGTGAGATTGAGGATGAGGGAGTGGGTGAGGGTGGAGATGAGGAGGAAGTGAGAGGAATGGCAGAGCTGAACGATGCCACTGCTTTCTCGCCTCAGAACTCGAGTCCTGCTGGCGCTCTGTCGCAATAAAGGTTGATAAGGTGAGGAGTTTTTGATTGATTATTTGGAAAATAATCAATTTGTAGAAAAATTAATTTTTAAAAATTAATTATTTTTAAAAAATTAGTGAAAAATTGAATGATTACAAAAGTAATTGAAGGAAAAATTTTAAAAAACAAAATTTTAAACAGTTATTTAAAAAACAATTCATTCTGTCAAAGCATTTGCAAAGCGCCTTTCAGGGCTTTTTTCGAAGACATTTTACAATGAATACTGCATTTAATAGAAAAATAATAATTTTATTTATTTAACTCTTTTTTTAAAAATTAACTTAATTTTATTTATTTATTTTTATTCATTTGAAATAAATAAAATCTTTCGTGTTGCAGAAACACCACTTCACCAACTCTGGCAAGGTTCATTTCAGTCATCACAACAACACCTCTGTTGGTGAAGATGATGATGATGATGATGATGATGATGATGAGGAGGAGGAGGAGGATGATGATGAAGAGGAGGAGAATGATGAAGATGATGATGATGATGATGATGATGATGATGATGATGATGATGATGATGATGATGATGATGAGGAAGAAGAGGATGATGATGAAGAGGAAGAAGAGGAGAATAAAAAAGATGATTATGATTAAGTGCCTGTGAAGCAACCATGTTAGCAAACTGTGCGCTATAACAAATTGTGCATTCATTCACGATGGGGAGGATGATGACAACGATGATGATGGTGGCTACCTGGAATCACCAGAGAACAGATTTTTCCTTTCTGAGTCCCACTCCAAGCACGTGATGCTGGCCATGTGAACCTTCTCAATCATAAAGACTGACATCTGTGTGTGTGTGTGTGTGTGTGTTTGTGTGTGTGTGTGTGTGTGTGTGTGTGTGTGTGTGTGTGTGTGTGTGTGTGTGTGTGTATGTGTGTGTGTGTGCGTGTGTATGTGTGTGTGTTTGTGTGTGTGTGTGTGTGTGTGTGTGTGTGTGTGTGTGTGTGTGTGTGTGTGTGTGTGTGTGTGTGTGTGTGTGTGTGTGTGTGTGTGTGTGAGTGTGTGTGTGTGTGTTTTTTTTTTTGTTATTTTTATATTGTTTTTGTGTGTTAATGAAACTTAATTTTGAATATTATTTTGATGCTAAGTTACTTTATGTAGTAATTAAATAAAAATTTTAATATATATACAAATGATAATGAATTTTGTGCATAATTTACTGTTTCAATTATAATCTTTGTGAACGCTTAAAACTGAATTAGAATTTGTGAAATATATTTTGAAAATTAACTTTTACACGTAGTGCTGGTAATAACCACCTTGGCAATGATGTCTTGCTTGTCCATGAAGTGAAAGACAGACACTAAACCCTTGATGTTGCCTATGGCAACCATGAAAATTCCCGTGTCCAAGAGCTTGACTTTGCTGATGGCTGATTGGTTATTCTGTAGAGTGACATTCATAATTGTATTTTATTGTATTTGATTTTGCTGCATTTAATTGTATTGTATTGTATTGTATTGTATTGTATTGTATTGTATTGTATTGTATTGTATTGTATTTTATTTTATTGTATTGTATTGTATTTTATTGTATTGTATGATATTGTATTGTATTGTATTGTATTGTATTGTACGATATTGTATTGTATTGTATTGTATTGTATTGTATTGTATTGTATTGTATTTTATCATATTTCATTTAATTGCAGTGTATTTTACTGTAAACAGTTGTTAATAATGCTTAATATTTCAAACAAACAAACAAATAACTATGTCAACTTTATGACATGGTGTTTGACACACAAATGCACCTTAGAAAAAAGTCTTCTCTTGAGAACTGCTTGCTTTCGATCAAAAATAAACAAAGTTCCATTGGATGAGCCGATGAAAATATAATTCTCATTTGCATCCATGGCTGTCCATTCTATGTTGGCATCGGATTTTTTGTTTGTATTTTTGTTCTTTAGAATTCTTATATAGTGAGGGATGGGTGAAAGAACCTCTGCCATACTTTCAAATTGTTTTAAAATTATGCTGGAGTTGCTAGTAGGAAGAATAGTGGAGGTTGGTGACGCTGCTTGCAGAGGGGTGAGACTTGGTCTATCAGCATTGGCCAAAAATGGAGTTGTTGAATTCATTTTGCAAATGTTGATGTCAATAGCTGCATTATTGGTATGACTCAGTGATGAGCTGTGAAAACTATCATTTTGTGGTGATTGTGGGATTGATGAAGGAAGTGAAAACTCAAAGTTCGGATTCTGAATGGTAGAAAATGTTGGTATGATGGATTCAGAAGTATCGCTTTTGATTATTTCATTTGTTAGACTCTTTCTTTTTTCAACACCACAATGTTTATCTTTTTTATCATGGTCCTTCGCATTTCCCCCATGATCGGTAGCTGTATTCTTTGTGTCATCCTCATTTTCCATCCTCAAGCTTCAATCTCATAGTTAATCAAGATAAACTTTGACGTGATTGTTATTTGGTATCTATGGTTTTTCTCTTATCTTGAATCTTAATTTTATTTATCTTATCCAACAACAAAATCATTTAACTTTTTCTTGTGTTTTCACAATTATGCTCCATGAAAACAATTACTAATGAATAGATGAAGCGAAAGAAACTTGGTAAATCTAAATTTAAAAGTGAAAGCAAGAGTAAACTGTAAGTAAACTTCTAATATAAAATATTTATTAAAAAAAGTCTTCACTGAAAATTCGTAATGATATGATAAATTTTAGTTAGAATTGTAGTAGGAGTGTTCAAGGACTTTATCTATGCCAAAAAAAATTATATAAATACGATCAAAGGACAACTTCAGGACTATACTAGTCGAAAGCTTGTGCGTGCACGCGTAATATTTTTCATAACTAAATTTTTTAGTTAAATCAAATTTATTCGAAAAATTGGTTCAATGTTCAATATAAATATATTTTGAAAACTGAATCGAAATAATAGTTTCTTTTGAGTTAATCATTTAAACGAACTTTTTTATCTAATCTAACTCAATCAAAGTATTTGATGGCGTTGATTACTTTTTTTACATTTTTCAGTAGGCTAAGAAAATATCATGGAGGGCTAAAGAGGACGACGAAGAAGAAGATGGCGCCTGAAGTGAACTTGTTTGTCATGTTCTCGATCTAATCTAATCAAATCGAATAATTTCTATAGCGCTGATTTCACACTGTTCAAAAACGTTTTTTTTACGAGCTGTTCAAACAACAAAGTTATAAGATTAAAAAAGTACAGAATTAAATAGAGGTGAGATTGGGGGAAGAGAGTTCCACAAAAGGGGGCCACGGTAGGAAAGTGTAGATTTAGCTTAAGTACTATTGGAAGGTATTTTCAAAAAATGAGAATAAATAGAAGATCTTAGTCCTTTACAATGAGACAACTTAGTTTGAAACTGATTTTTTTAAAGGGGCAAACAGTGTAAAGCTAAGAGCAGGACTAATTAAATTATCGCCTCTGAGGCAACCTAGTTTGCGACAGTTCGCTATAACAAATTACAACACAATACAATAAAAAAACGAATATTATTATAGTGGCATTAACCCAGTAGAGTTTCGAGGCCACAAATTGTATATTCGTTTATTCATTCAAATTATAATAGACTGAAGCGGGTCAGTTTGTTGTTCTTTAATTTTTATTTCGGTTATTCAGTTGTTTTTAACAACTTGGTTATTTTGTTCGAGAACTATGAACACCTAATCTAGTCTACTCTTTTTGTTAACCGACTTATATGAGTGGGCAAGTAGCCAAATTAAAATGATCTGGGTCAGTTGGGAAGGTTCAATAGGCCTCGTTATATTTATAATAGAAGTATATTAAAAAATTACAAATAATTATTTCTTAAAATTCATTGGTAGAATTCCTATGCGCGATTAGATTAAATTGGATTGGATTGAATAAGATAAGGGCACCAGCTCGTTTCCAGTTGCGTCAGCCCACGTGAGTGCAACACGAAGAAAGTAAGAGGAGCAAGGTTGAAGTGGTTTGAACACGTACAAAAAAGAAAGGAGAAACACATAGGAAAGAAGCTTCCAAAGATATAGTTTCCAAGAGGGAAGAAGGAAAAGAAAGTCGACGAAGAGATGCATAGATGAGACGAAAGAAGACGAGAGCTGCTAAAGAAAAGGTGGAAAATGCAAGCGACAGAGCAAAAGAAAAAAATACACTTTGGAAAAGGAACTCCTAAAATGGAAAAGTCCACAGAAGCTTCTGTTACTATGGAAGTGTGCTAGTTTATTAGCTAAGTATAAAGAGATATCTGTCAAAAGAACGGTCATAAAAGTGTCCGTGTGTTGCGGTTTTTCTCTGCAATCAGTACGAGTAACCGTTAGTTGTTTTCTTATAAGCTAATCAAAGCGCTTTTCAGCACTTTTTTCTTCCATGTACTGAGAAAATAATTAGTGCAGTGTCTTTGTTCCCAGATAGGTAAAGAAGAGTTTGTTGACGATTTGTTTTGCTAGTTTTATGTACACTACAAAAAACAATTGTTAGACTATTAATTTTGCTTTTGATTTATAATTTTGATTTCCTTTAACATGCAGTATGTGTTAATTTCTTTTTTTCCGTTCATTATAACCGTTCGCTATGAATTGTAGTATTTCAGGCGTATGACTGGATAGGATTCAATAATGATAATGAGAAAAAAAAACGACAGAAGACCAGCATTTTTGCATTGTGCAGAAAACGAAAGAAAAAAAATTTTAAAGTTGAAAAAAATGAAAATTAGCAAGATTTTTTAAAAAGTTATGAACTTATTTTTGACTCAATTCTGAATTTCTGAGATTTATCAATTTGATTCTATAGTCAGTTTTTGTTTCTTGTAATAGAAATTTACATTTCTTGTGAGATTCAGTTATTGTTCTTTTTTTTATTTCGTTTTTTTGACATGTTCTGTAACATCTCTAAGGGTTTTCTGGATTTATTTGAATAAAAACTATAAAAAAATATAATTTGTAATAAATAAAGTATGATATTAAACACTCCGTGCTACTTTTGACGCCGTGCAAGCATGATTCTACTTGTGTCATCTAACTAGCCCAACAACTAGAAAAACCAGTTTCTCTAGAAGCGTTTCAACCACAATGCTGTAAAACGCCTAACAAATGTGTGTGTGTGTTTATTTTAGTCATTATTAGATCAGGTTCAGACATACGTTAGAAAGTTTAAAAAACACGGCAAACCAATCGAACTGAAAAAGAAAAAATTAAAATTTACGAGAATTGAATGTTATCAGTCATAAAAGTCAACAGTGAATTTACAACAAACGGCAAAAAATTAGTAAGAAAAAAGGTTCAAATTGAAAAGGATAGGCGATGAGCATTGTTAGCTTATTGATTATTGAGAAGACGAAGGAGGAATGTTGATTATAAAAGATTAGATAAGATAAGATAAAATGGTTTAATAAGATTAAATAGACGTAACATAAAAAAACTGGTAAATTTTCGCAGTATCTTAAAATTGATATATTTAGCGAGTTGACTTGAAGTGGCTTACTCATCTCACGTAATCTGGAAATTATAATTTTGTGTCTAGCGCAAAATTTACATTTTTCATGAAATCGAAAAATCAAAACAAAAAAAATATTGAAAACGGATTAACATTTGAATGTAAATGCATTTTGAAATTACTTTATGAAAAATATTTTATTTTGAGCATATACCACTGATACGAAATTTCTACGTAAAAAATTAATTTACAACGTGACAACATAAAAACGAACGATCAATAATGGTTTGCGTACGTAGCAACATCCAATAGGAATTTGGATAAAATCTTAAAATAGAAGAAGACTGATGTAACGTCCAATGATATAGCAACAATTTTTTGAATACTAATGAGCAAAAGTACTATATAATCTTCTAAAATTTAAAAATGCATCAGTTTCCTAAATTCTCTTAGAGCTTTTCGTGCTTGATTTGAGAGTTTAATTTTCACATTTCCATTTCCACTTTCCACCTAAATCTTACCTCAAAATGGTTTGTTGAGTTCTTATTCTTTATTGCTACTTTTGAAAAAGTCTGATCGATTTCTCTAACTCTACTCGAAATGTTTCACTAATTTATCGTAATTTTCATATTTTAGCGTGAGTGTATCAGTGTCCATGTTGGTCAAGCCGGAGTGCAGATGGGCAACGCCTGTTGGGAGTTGTACTGCTTGGAGCACGGAATCCAGCCAGACGGTCAAATGCCCTGTGACAAGACCATCGGAGGCGGCGATGACTCCTTCAACACCTTTTTCAGCGAGACTGGTGCTGGCAAGCACGTTCCCAGGGCCGTCTTCGTCGACTTGGAGCCCACAGTCGTCGGTGAGTATAAAACTTTGTCAAGGCCTTTCACTAACTCACTTGTATCATTGACAACCAGTAAGCAATACTTATTTGTATTAACTCCAACAGATGAGGTGAGGACTGGAACCTACCGTCAATTGTTCCACCCTGAGCAGTTGATTACAGGCAAGGAAGATGCTGCCAACGGAAATTGTTGATTTGGTGCTTGACCGCATCAGAAAGCTGGCCGATCAGTGCACTGGCCTGCAGGGTTTTTTGATCTTCCATAGCTTTGGAGGAGGCACTGGATCAGGATTCACTTCCTTGTTGATGGAGAGGCTCAGTGTGGACTATGGAAAGAAGTCCAAGCTTGAATTCGCTGTTTACCCTGCTCCCCAGATCTCCACTGCTGTGGTTGAGCCCTACAACTCCATCCTTACCACTCACACCACTTTGGAACACTCAGACTGTGCCTTCATGGTGGACAATGAGGCCATTTACGACATCTGTCGTCGTAACCTGGACATTGAGAGGCCTACCTACACCAACCTGAACAGGCTGATTGGACAAATTGTCAGTTCAATCACTGCATCCCTTCGTTTTGATGGTGCTCTCAATGTGGATCTGACTGAGTTCCAAACTAATTTGGTGCCCTACCCACGTATCCACTTCCCTCTGGCCACTTATGCCCCTGTCATCTCTGCTGAGAAGGCATATCATGAGCAGTTGACTGTTGCAGAGATCACCAATGCATGCTTTGAGCCAGCCAACCAGATGGTTAAGTGTGATCCCCGTCATGGCAAGTACATGGCTTGCTGCATGTTGTACAGGGGAGATGTGGTGCCGAAGGATGTCAATGCAGCCATTGCCACCATCAAGACCAAGCGTACTATCCAGTTTGTGGACTGGTGTCCTACTGGATTCAAGGTGGGAATCAACTACCAGCCTCCCACTGTGGTGCCTGGAGGAGACTTGGCGAAGGTGCAAAGGGCGGTGTGCATGTTGAGCAACACCACTGCTATTGCCGAGGCTTGGGCAAGACTTGACCACAAGTTTGACCTAATGTACGCCAAGAGAGCCTTTGTGCACTGGTATGTGGGTGAGGGCATGGAGGAGGGTGAGTTCAGTGAGGCCCGTGAGGACTTGGCTGCTCTCGAAAAGGACTATGAAGAGGTTGGTGTCGACTCTGTGGAGGGTGAAGGGGATGAAGAAGGAGAAGAGTACTAAATGTCTCCTGACCATCATGCTCTTGACACCAACACTTCGTTCTTACCAGTCGAGCATTGTTGATTCACTAATAAATCGCTTAAAAAAGTACACTTCGTCTAATAACTCGGTGTCGGCTATCTTTCGTATTTTCGTAGTTAACTTTCGTCAAGCAAATTCATTACGTGTTTAATTTTATTGATTCAAACGTTAAAAATAAATCTTGAACAATTTAAAGGTGGTGCGGAAGATGGCATCATGAGTGATCTGTATTTGTGAAGCTAAAATTTATTCGCACGTACAACAGGCTGAGATAAGGAAATTGAATAAGTCTGGTCCTGTACGCCCTGATTCAGCAGCTGTTCGAGTATTTTTGTGTTTTGTTGCGGAGAACCATTGAGAGAGCATTCTCATCAGATCCCCCACTGTGGTGTGTCGCACTGAAAACACCTCTAAAAGTTTCATCACCTGCGTATGTTGGTAGAAACGTTCAATGTATGCCTTTCAAAATTTTAGCATGTTTTTTCTCTAGTTTTTATTAGATCAAGTCCAGACATATTCTGGAAGTGTTACAGAATAAGGCGAACAAAAAAATAAAATTTACGAGAACTGAATGTTATCAGGTGTGTATATGAGATTTAAGAATATAAAGGAATACCTTTCGTTGGAGCTTTTTGTTTTCATGCAAGCAGCAGACGAGACTTGTTTGTGAGTGATGGCTCGAGATGACACCCCAGTAGAGAAGCACTTGGAGCAGCTTATCGGCTTGTTCCTCCTCCTCCTTTCCTTTCCGTGATTCCACAACACTGTTAGCTTCACTTGTTCCGATTTTTAAATCTCGAATCAAAAACTTTTTTCTCATTTCATCTTCAGACTCCTTCAGAATGGACTCAGCTATGTTCGAGGATAGCAAGTCTAGGCCACACTCAACATTGTCTCTCCTCCTCCACCTCATCTCTCGTATAACGTCCGTGAAAACTGATATAACGAAAGTGGTGGCGTAGCTTTGGTAATTTAGTTCCATGCTTTTGTGCTGATGCTGCTTTTCAAAGAAAATGTCGTTGACGCGGTTGATGTCCTTGAACCAAGAAGCCACGAACTCTGCGTATTCATCGAGATTCATGCCGGTGTCCTTGTCACTATCATGTGCCCTTTTGTCTCTGTCTACAGCTACATACTCAGCGTGCTTCTTCAGATCATTATTCTTCAACGTTTCACTATCAAAAAACTTGTTATCAACATCACTAACATCATCTTTGTCTCTGTCATCATAGGGCTTTGAAAATTCTTTGCTAGCAAGGCCTCCGTCACAATCTTCATCATCAGACATTGACATATTCAAGTTGAGTGTAGACTCATCACCGCATGCGTCAGAGGCGTTGCGATCACTTTCAGACGAGATCCTCGGTCGATCGAGAGAAAGATACGCCTCGCTGAGGTCACAAGCATCGTTGTAACTGCTGACTCCATTGTAGCTGTAGCTGCCACCACCACGCATGCTGGCCAGAGCAGCCCACTTAGACACTCCGCCACCACCACCACCTCTACGTTTGCCGTCGTTGCTGGTGCTTCTGTTGTACACTTCAACATCAACACGAGCCTCACAGCCTCGCATGTTGTCGAGTGAGTGAAAGGTGTTGGAGCGCTTGTTCCTCTTGCCCAGCAGCTCCTCGAACTGCTTGCGTGCTGTCCTGAACCGCTCTGCCTCTTCCATTTTTATGCGCATCATCTCTTCAAACACAACCACCTCCTTACGATCCTGTGGCAAAGTTGAGATGCAAGTTAGAAAAAGAGGTGGAAGGATGGAGGAAGGGATGGGTGATGGAGTGAAGTGAAGATTGAAATGAGTGGGAGTGGGAAGAAAAATGGATGGAATAAAAATTGAAATTGAGAAAAAAATTTGGTAAATAGTGCTAAGAGTGGATTTGATGTGCGAGTATAAGATTTACTTCTGTTGCACACTTCAACATCAACACGAGCCTATTGATTATGTATCGCATTTCATGCAACTGAGAACACAGAAATTCACGGTAAAACTCAATTTTTTTCAAAATTCTCAAAAAAAATAACCTTCCAACTCCCTCCTTTTTCTTCACCGTCATTTTCATCCACTCCAGCTTCATTTCCAGACCTCCAAGTGATTGCAATGTCATGCTTTCCATGACTGTCCTCCTCAGCTAATGACGGCTTTTCTCTCCCGCTTGGTGAAAGATCTCTTCTTGATGATTTCATGGCGCATTTGATGTCGTAATCAGTTTTATGATGATAATTATTATTATTGTTCTCAGTTTTAATTTTTTTTTCGTTATTAGTTTCATCCTGATGGGAGTTGTTATGATTTAAAATATCATTTATTTCGTTGAGAATCATAGCGCCACTTCTTCCATCCTTACTGGCACCACCGTCATCTCTACTAGTGGCCACAGGAATTCCACCCAAATCACCACCATCACCATTACCACCACCCCCAACACTGCCTCTACTACCACCACCATCACTGCCACTACCACCAACACCACTGCCACTACCACCACCACTGCCACTACTACCACCACTATCATCACCAAGATCATCACCACCAGCAGGGAAAGACCGCATGTCTGCAGCATTAGCAGCGATTGCAACAACCTCCTCCATCGCCTCCATCACCACTTCCTCGTACCACTCTTCACAAAAACTCCAACATCTCCTCAGCAACTTATCCTCCGAACCACAATGCACATAACCACCCCCATCGTCCAAGTTACCCCCATTGTGTGCGTCATCCGAGTTACGCACTTGAGTAGTATTTTGCAGTCGATCGTCGACCTCATTCCTCAGACCTTCATTAGTTTCATAATGATTTGAATGAATAAATATATTATTATTTTCATTATTATTAACATCGTTATCATTATCGTATTCATAATCATCAGTTTTATTGATAGCTGATGTTGTCGAAGTGGTGTTGCTGGTTTTACAGGTATCGGTACTATGGATACAAAACAGCCTCCCTTCAACACTTAATTTATTATTGTTATTATTTTTATAGTTATTATTATTGTTATAGTTATTATCATTGTGATAGTTCTTATTACTTTTAATATTATCAGCATCATCTTCATGATTATCGACGAAAGCTTCATACTCAGAGCTACCACCACAATCACTCTTTTTATCTAAATCATCATAACCATTATTCTCATTCTTCAAACTATTATCAGCAGTATTGGAAGTACTGTTAATAATTTTCTCTGGCGCCTTGCCCCCTTGCTTCCCTTCTAATGACTCACTCACGCACCCACCCATCTCATTCAGCTCACCATCATCGCAGGCGTTACCACGAGTTTTGAAATTGATTTGATTATTATTATTATTATTGTTGTTGTTTTTGTTGTTACCAGCTTCATCTTCATCATTGACGTAATTCAAACCCAGTCGATATCTTGCATGCATGCAGTCGAGGCAACTCCTGAAGGAGGAATACGTACTAAGTAACATTGCGTGCAGGTAATCATTATTGTCGCCCTGAATAGTGGTGCTGTCATCGTCACCGTTGTTGTTTTTGGTGTCATTAATGCTCTTGGTGTCACTGTGGTTGCTGTCATATTCTTCGTCATCGTCTGGAATCATCAGAAGAGAAGTTAACTTAGAGTTGACATCATTGAGAGTGGTCCTTCGGTTGGCATGGTTACCACTGGTAAGAATATTTTTCCCATGGTTACCAAGAGTACGATCATCTTCACCATGGTAACTTAAAATGCCACATTGGTCGTCATAGTTATCATCACCGCCACAACGACCGATGCAGCATTGACTTGAACAGCCATCAGCAGCGCCAAAAGAGTTTTTGTCAAAAATGAAAAGAGTTGCCGCCTCTTGATTGGCTCCCCGACAACGAAGCGCTCTGTACAACAGGCGCTCAACTAGCCTATCGACGTTGGCCGGAAAACTGTTGAAAAATACCTGTGAAGTTGAAAGCGGACTAGGGTGATAGGTTTGATGTAAGGGCTACTCGATGTGTTTGATTAGTAATAAATTAATTATTAAATTGGTGATTATGAATCTTCTCGGCTCAAACCAGCGCTTGTTAGTATTTTTGGATTTCCAAGAGAAGAAATCATTTGAGTATGAATTATGAAACATGAATTATGAATTATGAAGTTATTGGATTGCAAAGCCAACTAGTCATCCTTATTTGCACCCTTCTTCCACTCTTTTACCTCTTCTCATTCTTTTACATTTCTTTCTTATTTCTCATTATTCCTTCTCCTTTTCTTCCTATTTTAACATCACCTCTTCCTTTTTCTTTCAACTCCTCCCAACTTTTCCTCCTATATCCTCCTTTTAATTTCTCCTAACACTTGCTCACTCTTCTTCATGACTCCTTCAAACTCAAAGCTCTCCTTCTCCTTTAAACCACTTTTTATTCTTCCTTCTCATTCTGACTCCTCCTAAATTTTTCTTTTCCTCTTTACTACCTCTACCTCTCCCTTCTCCTTCTGACTCTTCATACTTTCCTTCTTACAAAAACAGTACAGTTATATATTTTTTATTTACGTTTTTAATTTATTATTATTATTCTTATGATTATTCTATTACTTATGTATTTTTTTGGACACGAGACATTGTTCTTGTCCTTGGAGCTCTCACCCAATGATTAAATAAATATTGTTACTCACACAGTATGACGTAGAGAAAGAGTAAAGGTTGTGTTGGCTGAGTGTGATTGGACAAAGCAGTCGGGTGCATGCAGTCCATTTGTCAATGCATTCACACTTGGTGGTCTTCTGTGTGTTGGTGACGAAGGGTTGTGTTTGTGTAGTATTGTATTACAATAAAAAATCAGCTGGTTTGTATGACATTGTATTGTATTATTTAGCGCAATATTATCCAGCGTCATATACAAGTTTTGTACCTTTTTGTGTATTTTTTGGTAAACAATAAGATTGTTAAAATATTCTTTTGAAATAGTTTAAAGAGCAAAAAGTTCACAACCAACTTTGTTGACCACAAAAATGGCATTATCACCATCAGACATGGTCATAACTTTTTCAGCAGAAATGTGAAAAGGAAAAATGTCAAAATAGCTTTTAAATTTGCCACATTCTTGACAACATTAAACTCTGAAATTGATAAATTGTATAAATTATTTTGATTATTTAAATAAACACTCAAAAGCTTTACTTAATAACAAAATGTACTTTTTCAAGTAAAAAAACTCACTTGGTGAACTTGTTGAAATATTAAAGCAACAAATATTTTGGCAGATTGTCATCTAACTCAGATAAATGGATGAGAGGCTAGGCTGATGATTTTTGAAAGATATAATCCAAAATTATGTAGTTAATTTATGTAATCAAATGACTAGATGTCTTGTTCTAAGATAAGTCTTTGGGTTGTTAAGTGGTTGAGTTGGAGGTGGATGTGGTGTGCTGAAGATGATCATAGTAGGTCTGAAGACTTGATTTTTGTTAGAAGTTGTTGTTTGAATAAATTTTATGCTGCTGAATGTTTTTTTTGGAGTTTCGAGAAATACTGTTTGTTGCAAGTTGGAATGATTCACAAGAAATGACAGGCCTTCCAAAAATTTCATAGATAAACTCAGACGTCCGAAATCTTGAGAAAAATTAATATGCTTGATGAAATTCAAAAAAAGAATTAATGTATGACCTTGGCTCTACTCTCTAATCTCACTTACATGTTTGAAAGCTGTCCAGGTGGCATGTAGAAATCAAAAGAAAGTTGACTACTTAATTTTGCTATCTGTTAATTGTTTTTGTCTTCTCAGCTAGGAAATATTACTAAGTAATAATCAAAACCATGAAAAATAGTGGACTCTGTTGAGAGGAAATGGAATTTCGTCTTGCTTAAGTACCTAGTCGAGGTTTTATAATATTAATTATAACTCTATCGTAGTTAAAACCCCTTAAAGTAAAAACATTACGCAGAAAAAATAGTTTGAACTCAGAACTATTGAACGTCCTCCGAGAAAAATTTCGATTGGTTAAATTTTTCAGTACATTAACTACGAACCCTCAGTTTAATCTCAAATATAATTTTCTATAAACAGCGTCGTCGACCGAATGCACTTTTAAAACGTAACCTTTCGGGCCGTTGAACAAATTTTATAAAAAAAAAATAACTCGAAGTTCATTTATTAAACCATTAAGCAATAGGTCGCAGTGAAAATCCTCGAAAAAACGTTGGTATAAAAACTTGATTGTAAACGCAGACGAAAAGCCAAAGGCGATGTTGTGACTTAGTACTCTTCTCCCTCTTCATCTCCCTCAGCATCAACAGAGTCGACACCAACCTCTTCATAGTCCTTTTCGAGAGCAGCCAAGTCCTCACGGGCCTCACTGAACTCACCCTCCTCCATGCCCTCACCCACATACCAGTGCACAAAGGCTCTCTTGGCGTACATTAGGTCAAACTTGTGGTCAAGTCTTGCCCAGGCCTCGGCAATAGCAGTGGTGTTGCTCAACATGCACACCGCCCTTTGCACCTTTGCCAAGTCTCCTCCAGGCACCACAGTGGGAGGCTGGTAGTTGATTCCCACCTTGAATCCAGTAGGACACCAGTCCACAAACTGGATAGTACGCTTGGTCTTGATGGTAGCAATGGCTGCATTGACATCCTTTGGCACCACATCTCCCCTGTACAACATGCAGCAAGCCATGTACTTGCCATGACGGGGATCACACTTAACCATCTGGTTGGCTGGCTCAAAGCATGCATTGGTGATCTCTGCAACAGTCAACTGCTCATGATATGCCTTCTCAGCAGAGATGACAGGGGCATAAGTGGCCAGAGGGAAGTGGATACGTGGGTAGGGCACCAAATTAGTTTGGAACTCAGTCAGATCCACATTGAGAGCACCATCAAAACGAAGGGATGCAGTGATTGAACTGACAATTTGTCCAATCAGCCTGTTCAGATTGGTGTAGGTAGGCCTCTCAATGTCCAGGTTACGACGACAGATGTCGTAAATGGCCTCATTGTCCACCATGAAGGCACAGTCTGAGTGTTCCAAAGTGGTGTGGGTGGTGAGGATGGAGTTGTAGGGCTCAACCACAGCAGTGGAGATCTGGGGAGCAGGGTAAACTGCGAATTCAAGCTTGGACTTCTTTCCATAGTCCACACTGAGCCTCTCCATCAACAAGGAAGTGAATCCTGATCCAGTGCCTCCTCCAAAGCTATGGAAGATCAAAAAACCCTGCAGGCCAGTGCACTGATCGGCCAGCTTTCTGATGCGGTCAAGCACCAAATCAACAATTTCCTTGCCAATGGTGTAGTGGCCTCTGGCATAATTGTTAGCAGCATCTTCCTTGCCTGTAATCAACTGCTCAGGGTGGAACAATTGGCGGTAGGTTCCAGTCCTCACCTCATCTGTTGGAGTTAATACAAATAAGTATTGCTTACTGGTTGTCATTGATACAAGTGAGTTAGTGAAAGGCCTTGACAAAGGTTTATACTCACCGACGACAGTGGGCTCCAAGTCGACGAAGACGGCCCTGGGAACGTGCTTGCCAGCACCAGTCTCGCTGAAAAAGGTGTTGAAGGAGTCATCGCCGCCTCCGATGGTCTTGTCACAGGGCATTTGACCGTCTGGCTGGATTCCGTGCTCCAAGCAGTACAACTCCCAACAGGCGTTGCCCATCTGCACTCCGGCTTGACCAACATGGACACTGATACACTCACGCTGAAATAGAAAGTATTAAACATTTCAATTGCATATGAGAAATGCATTTGGATTGCAGGCGTGCTGAGTCACACGCGTAGAGAATAGCTGGCCATTTTTAACGGAAATACCAAGAAATACATTCTATAAAAGTTACTCAAACTTACCATATTGAAAAAGAGTTAGGGCAAAAGTTTCGGTGTTAAAAAAAGTAAATTTGATATAATTCTCAAAATGGCAGCGAAGAAAGCCCAGAGAACTATAGGAAATACATAACTGCGACGTAATTTGCTTTATATACTCCGCGGTTACTATGATGAATCTTCAATTTAAAATTTTGGCTGCGTTTTATAATTTGAATTTGATTTTTACTACTATAAACTTTTCTTTAAATTGAATAAAACTCAATAATTTCAATCACAAAATATACATTATTATTAATTTAAATATCCATTCATTTCAAAATTTATTTTTCTATTCTTTTTCACTATTTTTGATTATGTCTTAAATGAAAATTTTAGTTAATTTAATCATTAGTACGCAAACTAGCTGTTCCATTAAATTATTGCTTCTGCCATAACGTACTTTAAATTTATAAGTTGTTTAACCAATCTAGCATACAACAAGTTTTCTCAATCTAATCAATCCTGTAAGCATTTTATTGCTAATTCTTTTTTTTCAAAGTTCCCGCTTCGATCTTTTTCTATGTATTAAGCTCTGATGAACCGTAGTAAGCTCATTAACTTTTCAGAATAAAAATGCAACAACGTTTTATAAATCCAATCTTATGAAAAGTTACAAAAGTCATGAAATTTTGTCATTTTTGAAACTTCAATTTATTTGAACTCAATAATCCTGCATACTTTAATGATTTTTTTTACTTTTATATAAGTAATATATTTTCTCAAGCGCATCGGATAGTATTACAAACTGAAAAGTTTTTTCAATCATCTAATAAATATAATCAGAGCTAATCACAGTATTTATTGAATTAATTATAAGAAATGTATTGATCAAAAGCTTTTTCAATTTATTTAGCACTCATTTTTTATTAATTTGTGAAAATTCATAAAATATCCCATCCTGGTGCATCAGACATCTCTGCAGTTGGTCTAAGACGTTATCTCGTGGTTTTTAAAAAAAAATTTTCATCTATCTCTATTATTCCTTGAGAATACTTAAAAAAATGTTTGATTGAAACAGATAGTATAAATAATTTCAATTCAATAGAATTTATTCGAAACAAACAGTCTCTAAGCAATGAATAAAGGCATTCAGTAGATAATCGTGGAGATATATTTCTATTTATAGTTATTTGGTGAATAAACCAGCATGTAGTGTTGTAACTGTTTCATAGTATTGAGGTTGTATTTTGAAACCTATAAATAAAGTCAAAGTTACACCAAGGAAGTTTACAAAACTTTTATAAAATGTATAGTTTTCAAAGTCATTTATTAATTCTCCAAAGTTTTGAATAAACGTTGAAAAGAAAGAATGGTTGACAGCGGTGGAAAGTGAAAACTCCACACATCCATTTATTTCGTCGTAACATTCTTGAAATCAGTAAGTTCTCATACCAATTCAAAATATAAAGCTTAAAGTAAATAACATTAATCTTTCTCCAGCTGCATACCTCACAGCTTTTTGAAAGAAGACTTCGAACAACAGACACATTTATTTGGCGTGCCTTTGAGAATATCGCCCGCAATGGCTAATTACTTGACTTTAGAGCCAGAGGCCACTGAAAGCCAGTCAGACTCTTCCAACTCTTTCTTTCCCAACCATCT
This sequence comes from Branchellion lobata, assembly GCA_947562095.1. Taxonomy (NCBI): domain Eukaryota; kingdom Metazoa; phylum Annelida; class Clitellata; order Hirudinida; family Piscicolidae; genus Branchellion; species Branchellion lobata. Next base: position 8,527,021 of record OX387254.1, on the reverse strand, counting down.
GAAAGACTCTTTGTCAACGGACCCTGGCAACACAGAAAACAACAATGCCATCATCAAAAAACACGACGACGATACCATAACTCGTGAAAACAACAACTACAACAACAACAACAATAATAATAATAATAATAATAATAATAATAATAATAATAATAATAATAATAATAATAATAATAATAATAATAATAATAATAATAATAATAATAATAATAATAATTTAAATAATAATAATAATAATAATGAAGAAAACACTGATGTCACCAACACAAACGACAAAAATATTCATACAAGTAACAACAACAGCATAAAAAATGACGACACCAGCACCAACAACGTAAATGACGCCAAAAGAAACGATGAAAACAACAAAAACAAAAACAATAATAATAATGACAACAACAACGAAAATAATAATAATAATCCCAACAACAACAAAAACAACAACAACAATGATAACAATAACGATGATAGCAACAGTATCGAAAACAAAAACAACTCCAAGAATTACGTGCACCTCAAAAACAGAGGTTCACGGCCTTACACGAACCTCATGACGGAAGAAACAGCAGACTATAGTGGCGGAAGCGAATATGTTGTGCCATTGAATGAAGAAGTTGATGATGATTATCTCGTAGCTAGCGATGACGTTGCTGGGGATGACGTTGCTGGAGATGACGTTGCTAAGGATGACGTTGTTAGGGATGAGATCGTCAAGAATGAAGTGGCTATGAATGGCGTTAACAAGAATGGAAGCAATGGCGAAGTGCCCATGTACAGGTTTTCGAACGTCGATGGTGCGGTGGGCAAGTCGAGAGAGCTGCCAGACGTTCCCTATGGTAAGCCATTGACTCCGTGGCACGTTGTAACTTGGGGTATTTGAATGGAACATTTGACATTTTTTGAAACTTTTTATACGCCTAATCAAGTAAAGTTGCCTATTGGAATTATAAGGCATGGATTAGTGATAAGTGCCATATGGAATAAACCGAAAGTTTCTTTGAAATATCAAAACTTGTATCAAATATCCGTAAAACCAACAACAACATTTCAAAACAAAAGACTAAAAACGTGAGATGGCATCTTTTATTTACCTTTTGAACGGATTGTGGCATTTAAAATAAATTTTTATAAATATAAAAAATGACAAATGTTTCAACTGGATCAGCTAAGATAAAAAAAAACAATAAATAAACCAATGATAATAGGTACTCTCAACTTTAAAAAAATATAATTTAAACAGGAAATATTTCTATTCAGTTCAGTAATTGTTTTTTTGTTGAACTCATTCAGACTATTTAAGGCCGCCACCACCGAAAAACAACAAAATGAAGAAGAAAAAACCAGCAAAAGTCCTCATCATCATCGTCAGCATCTTCATCGTCATCCTCCTCATCATTGCATTGGCTCTAGGATTGAAATTTGGATTAGGTACCTTTAAATTTAAATTTTAAATTTTAAAATGGTTATAATTATTCAAATCAATTTAATTTAGTTTTATTTATTCCGTTAAATACGGTAAATTTTTCGAATACCTCATCAAATACTGATTATTCTCATATAATTATCAATTATTATTGATAATCGGATGAAAAGGTACTTTATGGATTAATTTTGGATCTTTATATGATTATGAGATTTCTTGGTTCTGAACCGGCAGTTACTTTTAAGCGTCAAATAATTTGAAATTTCTTCAGTAACTTCTTAAATAAGTCACTTGAAAATATATGAATTGAGATTATCAAAAAATAATTATATAGCTGATTATAATTGTATTCAGTATTCGAAGTACCATTTAAAAAGTAAATAACTAACCAATTTTATATCCAGAAAAAAAGACCAAAAGAACATGTGAGTTTTTGATAATAAAAGACTGCTTAGATAACTTTTGACATATATTAGAAAAAATAAATTAACTAAAGGTTGTATTGGTAACCAATAATAAAAAAATAAAGTTACTTTGGGCAATAAAAAAGGTTAAATAGATAGATTTTGAAAGCGGTGGATAGACGGATGGATGGATGGAAAGTTGAATGGATGGATAACTAGTTGGGCGGTTGGATATATCAAAAAATGAAAAATTGATGAATTAATTATTGAAAAAATTGGTAAATATTTAATGGATAGATAAATAAATAAATGAATGAATGAATGAATGAATGAATGAACGAACGAATGAATGAATTAATGAAGTAATGAATAAATAAATGACTGACTGACTGAATGAATGAATGAATGAATGAATGAATGAATAAATGAACGATTGAATGAATGAATGAATGAATGGTTGATGCTTCATGATCTAAAGAAAAAACCCTAGATGTGGCTGGAGTGATGTTGATGCCGAGCAAAAGAGATTCTTCAGAAATTCGGGAAATTTCTGAAGACTTTATCAACATTGTGAGTGGTTTGGAGCGCAATAGCGCTGCTAATGATGTCAATAAGAAAAGAAACAGTAAAAATTGAAACAGTCCAAAAACTTAAATGCTTCTTTGACTTCATTATTTTCAACGATCAACCACAGACCAAGGATTGTCTTACCTCTAATCCAGAATTCGAAAAAAACTTCATCAACGTAGCTGTACCGGCAGCGTCGAATATTTTAGAGTAATAATAATTTAATATTACGAAAATTTTGAGAAGATCAAAAAAATAAGTTGATTAATAATGTTTAAACAAAGTATTTATTACTCATTAACATTTATTTATGAATTAATAACGAAAAATCATTATTTTCCTGAAGGTCTTTCACTTCATCCAACCAGAAAAACACGTTACGTGGTGGTTCTGACAATGCATGGCGATATCTCCAAAAAATCCCTCTTCTACGACCTCAGCAACACGTGCTATCAGGGACTCACTGACATTATAGGACATTTAGAATGTCTTGAAATTGTTTCTGATGATTACATCACTGAATTGTCCTCTTTACCTTGTTCTGCATAAAATTTTGGGACCGGTTTTAAAAAATTCCTGTAGTTTGTTTGCTTTGTTAATCTTTAGACTATCATAATAATTTTTTAAAAAAATTTGCTTATTTTTACATGAAACTTCTTCATGAAGTTAGTCATTCTTTAAAAATTTGTGATTGTTTTTCATTAAAAAATACTACTGTTTTGACAATTTTGTAAAAAGTTATTGAACTAAAACTCATTTTAAAAAGTTTTTTAAAGTATGAAATCTAAAAAATGAAATCTTCCAAAGTATTTAAGTAGATTATAAAATTTATCCTTTCTAAAGTTGTACCAAAAGTAAATTTAGTTCGAGAAAATGGCGTCAGCTGCTGGGCAGAAGAATTCATTCAGAAAAGTGAATGTTGATGACTTTGCCGAAGAAAGATTTAAAGATGAAGAAGACGACATTAAAAATTCTGGAGATCAACTGAATGATTCTGAAATTCAAAGTCTCCTCCAGACGTTAGTGTGTGAAATATTTGAATAAATCATGCTGCGAGAAAATAAATAAATATCGCATGTTGCCAAACATATTCAGCAATAATCTATCATGATTATTTTTTTTATGAAAAATAGAAAATGACTTTAACTTCGCTTACTTTCGTTGTGGGCGTTTTGTACTGTCAAATTGTAAATAAAATAACAAACTAATTCTTTCGATTAAAACGAAGAAGGTATTTTAACCTATTGATGAGAATAAAGCTACATTTGAATCACGATAGTTTATAACTATGTTAACATTTGCACGCAGTGGAAAGAACATTGATGCGTTGTTGTATGTATTGAATAATGCCAACCTTGCCAACAAAGATCCCAACCATAAAGTTAGTTTTTTTTCTATTCATCTTTTCAACAGCCTTCAATAACCCTTTCATGCACACTACTCTCCATTCAATCCCTTTTTCTCACAAACAATGCCAACAGTTGAGACTAACACGATGTGTGTTGAAAGTCGTCTGCTCATTCAAGATGTCAGAAGTTGATCAGGCAGTGGCTTCCTTGGAAGTGCCTGCTCACACAGATCTTCTTATGAAGTTCATCTATAAGGTGCTTTCTATCACTCTTCATACTATGAGAGATTTCTAAAGTTTTGCTATGGTAATATTCACAATTTTTTTGTATTGTATTGCAGTTGTGACTGCATGGGTGGCTTAAAGTTGAAAATTTTGGTCATATTTAGTTATTATTCTCTCACTTTTGTCTCAAATTGGTTTCAAAAGATCTTTCTAAAATTAAATTATTAATAAAAACAATATTTGACTATAAAAAAAAATTTAACAAAGTTAATTAAAAATTAAAATTGAAAAAATAAATTCAGGGTTTTGAATATCCAAATGAATTCAGCCCAGGTCAATTACTCAGTTGGCATGAGAAGGTCAAATTTACTTTCATTTTATCATTTAAAATCAAAATATCAAGTTCAAAAAAGGTTTCCATTTCAATATGGAATTGAATTTAATTCAAATTTTATTAAAAAAAAACATTTAAATAAAAAAATACATTTTTTGAATTAATAAAATTTTTTATTGCAGCTCTTTGTTGTTGCTGGTGTTGGTTGCATAGTGAGAACTCTTGTGGATAGGAAAAAATTGTAAATAACACCTACATCATCACTTGTTACTGTAACCACCTAAAATAACATTAATAATACAAACAATAATAATAAAAATAATGATGCAAACAATAATAATAAGAACGATACTATTATTATTACTGATATAAATTAAAAATAAAAAAAATAGTATTTGAATAAAACTCGACAATAACAACAAAATCCTATTATAAAAACCTCAACAAAACGACACTGAAAACAACAACAACAAACTAACAACAAAAAACAAACCTACAACAACAAAAAACTCACCACACAATAAAGACGTCAGGAGTGCAATAACAAAGAACTATTATCATCCATCACCAAGCCACACCCTTCATTCTCTCATCCATCAAACCTTTCATTCGTTTTTTATTTCAATTTTTTGTTTTTTTACTCTCATTTTCTTCTCTACTTTCATTTTCTTTTCAATTTTTCGTCTTCTTCCTTCTCTTTCCATTCCTCTCCCTCCATTTCTTGTTTCTTTTTTTCACCCCTCACCACCTCTTTGTGTCATTTTCACACCTCCTCCACCCTTTAATCAATCACTCAATTCTCATTTTCGATCATTTTCCTCAAGCTCCGATCTGATCTTCCACTTCAATTTCAACCTACACCATGCTACTGGTTGATGTTTGATGATTTTTTAGGATTATTATGTAAATTCTATTTTTCGTCGCTCTTTTTGTATCTCTTCTATCGCATGCTTTTCTTCCCAGATGATCGCCCACCATTTACTCATCTTTTCTTAGTTGATCCTCCCCCAACTTGAACTCCGACTATTCGTAATCCGCCTCGCGCATAACATCCAAGCCGCTCATCTGGATCGGCTCTCACAAAGCATCAACGCAGTCTCTAGAGGGATTCTTTGAAGCTTGTTGACGTCATTTGCTTCTTCTCGTAGCCCGTCACGCATCACCTGACATATCACTTCGCCCGTGTCATCCCCGTGTGTCACATGCCATAAATCATGTCACACGTCATAAGTTACGTCACACGTCATAAGTCATGTCAAACGTCATAAGTTACGTCACACGTCATAAGATACGTCAAATGTCATAGTTCACTTTTCATTGGTCACACATCCTACGTCATGAGTTACACGTCATACATAATTAGTCAGCTATTTCCTTCTTCTCTTTCTTATCTGATTATCCTAACTCTATGCGTCGGTCCTTCCATATAGCTGTTCTTCTCTGTGAATCTAATTTTTATTTATTTATTTTTTTTCATTATTATTATTTTTTTTTTTTCATTTTTAAAAAATTTTTTTTTCATTATTTTTTAATTTTTCTTTTTGATTTGTCATTATTATTTTATTATTCCTTCTATAATGATTATTATTACCACGCTATAATATACACATATTCCACCAATCAAGACCTCTAAGTCAGTAGCGCATTCAAGCATTTTATTTTTTTATTCCCAAGAATTGCTACTTTTCATTTATCGAACGTGAGTTAGTTTTATTATTTTAGAATTTATTATTTTAGGCATTAATAAACCGCTTTGAAACCCTTGATTGCTGCTTGGAATGGCGCCTCGAGCCAACATCACTGACAGTTCACTTTGCAACTTCGTGACCACGTTGCCATCACATCGTGGCAACAACACCTCAACAACTTTTAACTCAATATTTATTTTAAAGATGATTATATCAGTTCTTTGTTTTATTTTTGAAGATTTAAAGTATAATGAATGAAATAATATTGAAGTTTTAATGCTTTAAGATATGAAAGTGGTCAAGCTGGCTTCAGGTGGATATTTGATATGACTGCTTCCCATCAGTAATGAGCGTTCTTGAACAGTGTGTAATCAGCGCTATATAAATGATTTGATTTGATTAGATTAATTCAAATATTCAGACTAATGAGTTAACATTAGAAGTAAAAGAAACAAAATATTTGAACAATTTTATTTAAAAATCATGACTGAATTTTTTCCAAATTTTATTTTAAAAAACTAGAATTTCAAATTCAATAAAAGTTCACAGTTAAGCGCTTCGTTAAATTCACTGTGACGTCACATGGTTTGGCCAATGCAGGTGCAAAAAAGCCGAATTTGAAATCAAGTCATTTAAAATTACATTTGAAAGATCTGCCCATGAAGCAGGGGTGCCGAGGTTAAAAGTAAACTTTCAAAAAGTCATAAAAAATAAGCCAACCGCTACCGATTCATTTCAATTTTAATTTGTTGTCGTTGCTAAGGGTGTAGATTGAATAGTGAGTTAACATAAGAAAATAATAGCTCAAAACATAACAAAAATACAAAAACAACAACAAACATGTCTGCGTTTGTTGTGATGACGTTGTTGTTATTGTTGCTTCGGACAGCTGCGGCACAGGAGTCCACGCTGAAGACCATTGTAGAGCGGGAGAAACAGCTTACTAAGGTGGTTTTGAGATCAGCACTACACCATGGAACCACTCAACTAACGCCTTTTGCACTGACACTGCAACCCAGCTCATAGTAACCTTCCACACCACCAACTTTTGAACTACAACACCATCCACATTGAAACTACAACACTATTGAAAGAAAGACTACAAAACTACTCATTGTTAAACCAGAACAGCACTGAAGTACGCTCATACACCAAAACACCACTAATCATGGCACCACAACACCACCATCATGACGTCACACCACAACACCACAATCATCTGACGTCACACCACAACACCACAATCATCTGACGTCACACCACAACACCACAATCATCTGACGTCACACCACAACACCACAATCATCTGACGTCACACTACAACACCACCACCACACCAGACCGCACCACCACACAACACCACTACCACACCACCACACCACACCACACCACCACACCACCACACCACACCACCAGCTGAACAAGTACATGGAAGCCACACAGACACTCACCTTTCTGGGCAACACAGCTTTCAAGAACATCACCTTTTTCGCCACACACAATCTCTACTTCGGCAGGAGAAGCTTTGGACTCGATGGAACTCCACCAAATAAACTTAACATGTTCCTCAAGTATCATCTTGGTAGGCGGCTGGTTGTGCGCTTGGACTGACGTTTGTTTGTGTGTTTGATTGAATGTTTGTGTATTTGTGTGCTTGGGTGAGTGTTTGTTTGTGTGCCTGGGTGCTTGGTTGTTTTTTTTGTGTCTCTGTGGTTGTTCGTCTACAAGGTTGGTTTATTGTTATTTCATTTTATGAAACGCCTCTTTACTTTGTTATTCATTTAATACAAACACAAATAGTATTACTACATATAGCTGACAATTTCAAAAGTGCCTAGAAAAGTTTGGGCTCCAGAAATGATGAGTGGCAAGACGACGAAGATGAAGCTGAGAACTGACTTTGAAAATTCCTTCCTTTTCATCAACAAAGTTATGGTAAGTTGGAGGAGGAAAGAAGATAAGAGGTTGCGGAAGGTTGTGCAGAATGAAGGGTTGGAATTGGTGATAGAGAAAGAGGAAGTGAAAGGAAGGTTGGATGGAAGGAGGGAGAGAAAAGACAAAAAGAAGAAATGAAGATGAATGGAGGTAGGAGAGAAAGCGGTAGGAGGATGATGAAAAAGAAGGAAGGTGAAACGGATAAAAACAGGAAATAAAAAAAATGGTTGTTTTCAATGTGTAAATTTCCCAACTCATTAATAATGCAATAACGGGAGATCTTATTTGTAAGGCGAGCAACAGAGGCGCCCAACTTGTTTGAAGAATTAAAAAAGGTTGAGAACATCCCCTTAAACAAAACATGAAAAAAAAACTGAAATGAAATTAACTGCAATTATTAAAAAATAAATGAGAAAAAGTTAATAAAACAATATGCACACGAACAACAACAGGACAAAGTGTTTGTGAATGACGCAGAGATTCTTCAGGCGAATCTTCAAGCGCTTAATGGAAGGTTGGAAAGATTGAATTGAATATAACTACTACTACTACTACTACTACTACTACTACTACTACTACTACTACTATTACTACTACTACTACTACTACTACTACTACTACTACTACTACTACTACTACTACTACTACTACTACTACTACTACTACTACTACTACTACTACTACTACTACTACTACTACTACTACTACTACTACTACTACTACTACTACTACTA
>OX387254.1:8455863-8513363 GCA_947562095.1 Branchellion lobata | reverse complement strand
AGGTGAGGGAGGCTAGAAAAAAAATTAAGAAAACTCGCTTAAGTTATTTTACTACTGATAGGAAAAGAATAATTCGAATAATTATCAATTAATTCAATAATTATATTCAAATTTAATCACTCAGAGAATTCCTCATCCACATGGAAGAAACTGGCTTGCTGACGTCACTGAAAAATGTTAAAAATAACCTCACTTTGTTTGCTGTCGTCCAATCAGCTGTTGAGAACATAAGTCCATTGTTTTTAGGTCAACAAAACAAACAGAAGTTGAAAGATGTGAGCTGTTGTTTTTTTGTCATCCATTCATTCAACCATCCATCCATCCATCTATCCATCCATCCATTCATCCATCCATTCATCCATCCACCCATCCATTCATCCATCCATCCATCCATCCATCCATCCATCCATCCATCCATCCATCCATCCATCCATCCATCCAGTTGTTAGCCAGGCACATGGGGAGCTTGCCTCTTTTTTTGCACACCATTGAGAACGGCCGGTCAGTTGAGTATCAGACCTTCAACGGAGCCATCACTGTTGTCAATGACAACGGAGGTGGGAATTCATGAGGCGCTTTGGAATAATGATAATAATAATAAAACTGATAATAATAATTTTTCTTAGCGGTTGTTCTGGCTGTGATAAGCAAAATGAATAGAGACAACACTAGCGTTTTATAATTTATACTTACTTTCTGTAACCAAGCAACCACACCATCACACCCTTACCAACAAGCACACCATCACACCCTTACCAACAAGCACACCATCACACCCTTACCAACAAGCACACCATCACACCCTTACCAACAAGCACACCATCACACCCTTACCAACAAGCACACCATCATAGCCTTACCAACAACCACACCATCTCTTTCAGCATATCAGCAACAACCAAACCACCATCACCACAGCTAAACTTTCGACAACACCACACAACACCCTCAGCATTAATGCAACTTTTCGACACATTCAACACCCCCTCACCTTTCCACACTCAACACTAACCACATCAACACCGACACAACAAACTCTACAACAACAACACTTCACACTATTATGGGACCATCACATCAGCACACCACACCACCAGCACACACCTCACACCACACCACCATATCACCACGACACCATACGATCACAGCATCAGCACACCACCACTCCACCACCATCACCACCACTCCACCACCACCACTCCACCACCACCACTCCACCACCACTCCACCACCACTCCACCACCACTCCACCACCACCACTCCACCACTACCACTCCACCATCACCACTCCACCACTACCACTCCACCATCACCACCACTCCACCACTACCACCACCACCACCACTCCACCACTACCATTCCACCAGTGTACTGGGTGGAGGCTGGTGGGAGGAGAGTAAAAGTGCTGGACTGGGACATGAAATCTCTCAACGGAGTCATACACTACGTTTCCGACTTTTTCCCTTACAAACCCTCCTCCTCCATGCCTCTCTACACCTCCCTACCTCTCGCCACCACCCTTCTTCTCATCGCTCTCTCACTCACTGCCTCCTAGCTTCACTTACACCACTCCCTCTCACCTCGCTAGCAGCATCCATGCTGACTTATAATTTATTTCATTTTATTTTTTATTTTTACGATATTTATATTTTATTTCATAATTAATTTAATATTTAATGTTTATTTTTATTTAATTTTTCATTATTTATTCTATGTTTTCATTTGATATTAGACTTCATATCTTTATTTTTTTCATACTTATATATTCTTTATTTTATTTATAGTTTTTTTTCGTCTGCTCAAGAATTCATCTCAATAGCGTTTAATCTGGCCATATTTTGTGCGTTCTTTCGTATTTGTTCAAAACTGATATTTTTTACTCTAATGGCGCTTGTTCCATCCACTTTGTTCAGCCTTCTTCGGCAGCATATAAAAGAGATCTGATATTTGAAAAAATAATCATATAATTTAATATAATTAATAAAAATTAAGTATATAATTAAATATAATTAATAAAATTAATTATATTAAATTTAAATAAAATAATTTCAAATAAATAAAATATCAATCAAACATTGCAATAAAGTAAAATCTTTTTAAACACACGGGGCGCTTCATTCCGTTAAAAGCCCTTTTCTATTCCATGACTCATCACCTGCATCTATATCATCGCAGGAATATGAACATATGGAGGCATTCCACGTGACTACACTAAACGCTAGGTGCCTTAGTCCCTTGTAGCCCACAGCGAGTTAAACCATTTCTCTGGCAGCGTCTTTGAAAAAAATTCTAAAGCGCTATAAAAATTGAAGGTATATCAAGTATTCTGAATAATTTCAATTTCAAGCGTCAGCACTTTTAAATGAACGGTTTAACCGAGGAGAAAACATTGAAATCTCATGAGGAAGAACGGTGAAAACGCAGGATAGTTTACTTAGAAACTCTGGGAAGCTGTGGTAAAGTGCATGGCACATAAATCCAAATTATTGTGAAATTTTTTATAGCGCTCAATTTCTGTTCAAAATGATTCAATATAAAAAGCTTTCTGAGTATTTACACAGCCTCAACTTATCTAATCAAGAAAAAAATAAAAATAATTTTTTTTTTGCTGTTTTCAAGGCTGGACGGCTTTTCTCGTCGCAACCTCAAGTTGCTGTTGCAACCTTCACAGTATTCTTGTGGAAACATTAAAAAAATAATAATTAAAAACTGAATCTCGATGCTCTTGGACGCCTGCTTAGAATGGCGACCAGAAACCCTCACTTTGTGTTCAATGGAGTCTTTTCGAAAGATTTTTTTCCAAAATACAAAAGCAGTTGCATACAAACTCAAGATACAGCGAAACGACAAGTCATTTTCATATTTGTGAAAAAGTTAAAAATCCTGAAATGTAAAAACAAAATCGCTGTGTAAGCAGCATTCATAAAGAGCAATAAATAAAGGGAAAAAAGGTAAGAAATTCAAAGTAGATGAGAAATTGTGCATTATTTGAATTGCATCGTATTTTTGTATTATTTTCAAATTTAAAAATCTATAAAGTGCCTAGAAAAAGGGGAAGCTACACACATACATGCATCACACACGCACACATGAATGCATTCGTGCAACATACATGCATGCATGCATGCAAACACAAATACATGCATGCATGCAACACACATAAATACATACATGCAACAAACACAAATGCATGCAACGCTCAGTGCTTCCATCCCACTTCATGTCCATCCGCCATTTGAGGCTCAAGAAAGCCTCTGAACTCGTCGCCGTTACATGTCCACCTCACTCCATAGCCTGGGTGGTGAATGGATGTAGTAGGTGAATGGATGTACGAGAGGATGCTCGAATGGATGAATGAATAGCTGGATAAATGGATGCTTGAAAGGATTCATGAATGGATGCATGAATGGATGCATGAATGGATGAATGAATGAACACATGGATGAATGGATGGATGAGGATGAGAGGATTGAAGGTGTATCTATGAACGGGAACATGAACGTTTGATGATAAAATAGCTAAATGGCTGGAAATGGAGGGATGAGTGGATGGATGAGTGGATGGATGAGTGGATGGATGAGTGGATGGATGAATGGATGAATGAATAGAAAAAGAATTAAATTTGCGTAGTCCACGAAATGAACAAAAAATATTATAAAAACGACCTCTTAATAAAAAGAGATGATTTTTTATCAAATAATTCTAAAAACATGTTGGTCTAGAGGAATTTCAAAAATCACCGTTTTCTTGTCTGGCTTCTACTGTGGGCATTTGTCCCTACAAATAGAGAGGGGTGTGGTGTGGGTATCGTGAGCGAGAAATAATTATAAACAAAACTGATAAAAAAGTGTAATTTTTTGATAAAAATCATAAATCTATTAATAAAAAAATTAATTATTTTAATGAAAAAATATTTGAGAAATCACAAGAAATAATGTGAACGGAACAATCGCTGGAAGGTGGAAAGTGGGTGAGATGAAGATTTTCTCAAAGATTATTGTACACGTAATGAATTGAACGAATACAATTTAGTTTGCTGTGAATAGCTAAAAGTAATAAGTATTATAAATATAACAAAATATAAATAAGTGAAATCTAAATAAAAAATTAATTAGAAATAAATAAATAAATACAAAAAAATAGTATGAACTATAATTTGATATAATTAGAATGAAGTAAATGAGCAGACAGGTAGATAGTGGATGTTGAGCCACGTGGCGTGGTCGAGGATGTCTGTCATCTTGCTGAAGGCCAGATTGTTCTTGTGCTCCTCGCCTGAGGATGATGGTGGTGGGTGGATTGGATGGTGATAGGATAGGTGAGACGGTGATGAGATGGGATGGTGATAGTGAGGTGAAGCGGTGATGGTAGAAAAAAGTGATGGAATGATGATGATGATGATGATGATGATGATGATGATGATGATGATGATGATGAAGATGATGATAATGATGATGATGATGATGATGATGATGATGATGATGATGATGATGATGATAATGATGACGACACTCACTTCCAGTGGAGACTCCCCACCAAGAGGAGGAGTGATCTCGGTGGGAGTGCTTGGTGAATGCCCGACCACCCACTGTCAACAAGGATTGGGAATCACTGAAGGATGAATGGTGGGCATGTTGGAAGGAGGCTGTGAATGGTGGTGTTGTTGGTAGTGGTTGTGAGTGTTAGTGTTGTTGTAGAAGGTTATGAGTGGTGGTATTGTTGTGAAGGGGTGTTGCTGAGTTGGGGAAAGTGGGTTTGCGATCAATAGACTGGTAACGCTAGCTGTGAGCTTGATGTAATGTAAAAGTATTGTGTCTGTGGCAGGGGTGTTGTAGAGGTGGTGTGGTTGTGGAGGTGGTGTGGGTGGAAAGATGGTGTGGTTGTGGAAATGGTGTGGATGATGTGGTTGTGATAGTGATGTGGTTATAAAGGTGCTGTGATTGTGAGAGAGAGGGAGTAACAAGTGGATTTGGTAAGATAGTGTAACTGCAAAGGAAGAAAATCTTTTACGTATTTCTCTTGAGGAATGTCGCTTCTAGGGTTTTCCTGGGAGGAGGGAAATAATCACAGCTTCCCACAGTCCGTCTCATCCCTAACAGATCCAAAATACCACGTTTCCCTAATTTCTAAAAAAAAGTTGAATCAAGTTGAGTTTTATGAGAATTGGATTTGGGATGATCAAGTGGTTGAAAGTTGAAACAGAATATTAAAAATTAACTCTCGAGGTTAAACTTCATTAAATAGATAGCAAAAACTCTTGTATGGAGCCTAAACATTGTTACTTGAAGTCTTATCGTAGCTAAATTTGTGGGATTAACCTGCAAGATGTATTTGAAGTTGTAGAGGCGTTCATCCTCGCTCCAGAGGGGGAACAGGCTTCGCATACTCTCCAGCCGAGGTGTCAGTTCCTTGGTCATTTCAGTTCTGTGGCATTAAAAGTTAATTTTGATAATTCTGTAGCTTAAAATTGATAAAAAGTGGAAAAAAGTTTGATATTATGAGTAATGGGGAAGGAAAGAGTAGAATGAATGATTCGAAAGTAACGGGAAATGATGGAGTGAACGTAATTTTGAATGAATGAAGGTGAAACTTGAAATTGGAGGAATTATGTCAAAGAGAAACTCAATGGCCTCAGTAACAGTGCTGCACCTGGTCACGTGGTAGTCCTTCTCGTCAAGGAGATGGTAGTTTGGCAGTTTTTCAAATGGACAAGAACTGTAATGGGCATAGATGATGAAATAAAATAATAATAATAATAATCGTAATAATAATAATAGTAGTAGTAGTAGTATTAATAATAATAATAATTATTATTATTATAATTATAATAAATATAACTTGTAAAGCGCCAAAGAATGAAACTGAGACGTAACTGAAAATAAAAAATAACTCTAAGTAATGAAAGTAGAATTTGAAGAATGAGAATGAAATTGAAAAAAAGAACAATTGAACAATGAAAATAAATTCAAAAATAAAAATTAATGATAGAAACAATAATAAAATGAAACAAAAAAATAATGATGAAAAACAATGAAATAATTCAAAAAATATAATATAAAAAAATAATTTAAAAAAAACAATTGACTATTAAAAATGAATATAAAAAAAACAATGGAATAAGAAAAATGACTAAAAATGAAAAATAAAAATATGATAAAAATTAGAATGGAAAAATAAAAAATAATTTAAATTGCTTCTACTTGAATAAGTGGTAATTATTTGAAAAATTTAAATAATTATTTTAAAATTTATGCAGTTTATTATTGCAAAAAACTTAAAAAAATCAATATCGTAATGTCGAACGTATATTCGAAGTAAATATATACGTTTTTAACTGAATGTAACTAACCGCGTCTCCATCCATTCTTTCAGTCTGGCGGCTATTTCTCTATGCAGGGGTCTAGTGGGATAACCGAATATACTTTTCCTGGGTTCCTCGTCGCAAATATATGCGTCAGCGTCTAATATTTCAGTAATGTCTTCTTCACATAAAAACCCATCATCGGGGCTTACCTTTTCTTCAAAAACCTTTAATTTTGAGTGGTTAAGAAAAAAATTTTATTTAGTAAGTTATTGGTTCATATAATACAATCTGAATAATTTGATTGTAGAGTGAAGTTTCTGAAAAATTACCTTTTTCACCCAATAATTGAAATCTATTGAACAAACTTCATTCATCGTTAGCACTGGAGCTATTGCAACTGTTGCGTAACCTTTTAAAAGCAATCATTCTTATCTTCCCTTTAATCTGAAAAAAATATACATTATTTTTTCACTATAAATTCCAAGTGAATTTTTTTCTTAAATCGAATTTTATGAAGTTTTTTGTTTTCCCAAAATACTTTAAAAAACAAGTTTTAACTGAGTTTATTTTTAGTTTCAAATTCATGTAAAATGTTGAATAAAAATTGATATGGACCCGGTCATGGCAGAAAATAAAAAAAAGTTGAGGTATTCTTTGCATTGAAATTTTACATAAATATTTAAAAAATACTCGAAATATAATATTAATTGTAGCAATACTCTGCAAAAATGTTTGTGCTAAACTCATACTTTTAAAATTATCATCAGTCACAAGAGATGGAAAGCATTACAGAAGAAATTAAAAAGAAAATGTTTGAGAGTACTCAATGCTCAAAAAAGAGATACAAATGGTGGTGTAATGTCTATTACGATACTAAACTTAATTAATAAAACTTGCTTTACATTTCAAATTCACTTTGTTTTATTTTTTATTCGGTTAATTTTTTCCAGAACCTTCAGAAAGTGAAACCAGCGATACTTTAGAGAATGAAAAAGAAATACAGATTAAAAAGTTTGTTCAAAATAAATTTTAAGCACCCATCTTTCTATTTAGCTTCTTTGAATCTACACAACTTTATAACTCTTCACAGGCAACTAGATGCTGAGTGGAAAGAAAGAGAAAACAAAGCCCAAGAAGAGTTTATGAAGAAGAAAGTAAAGGAGGAAAAAGAGCTAAGGAGACGTCAAGAAGAACAGGCATGAATAAAATAAATCCATTCTTGAAACATTTAATGCTAAACTCATCTACATTTCAATTTTAATTCTCTCACATACTTCACATACTTTCTTCATATAATACTCTTTCTTTTATGTTACTGCCTTTTTGGTTTATTCACCTCATCAGCCTCCAAACCTCCCACCACAGCAACAGATCATTGCCATGTTGGAAAGCAAAGAAAAAAAGCTTTTGGAGATGAGGCAGGAGGAAGAGAGGAAGAAAGAAGATCTCCTACAAGTACTCACTGACACATCGATATCCTCTTCATGTTATCACTACCTCTCAAAATTTACTATTGAGCCTTCTTCAAACTTATTTCCTTAGACTACTTATATAAGCCATGAGTTGTATGCATGCTCACAACGTGGTAAAGTATGATCCTTAATTTGACATTCACATTCGCCTCTTCCATCGGGGGGTGGTTATATGGAAGCATGCACTCACTCACTACTTTTCTTCACCCTTCTCACACCTTGAGCATGTTTCACCAACACTCAAACAACCCCTCCAAATGAACAAATTCAAAAGATACCTCATAACCCGCTCTTATAACTAGATATAACCTCAACCCAAAAACCCTACATAATCTCACCTGAATAGCCTTCATGACTCCACTCACAACCACCCCATCACTCCACCCACAACCACTTCATCACTCCATCCAAACAACCTTTCTAACTTCCACCAAACGACTCATCACATCCCACCCACTCACCACATGCCATCCACTCAACTAAATCCCACCCACACACCACATTCCACCTCTCACCACATCCCACCTCTCACTACATCCCACCCACACACCACATCCCACCTCTCACCACATCCCATCCACACACCACATCCCACCTCTCACCACATCCCACCCATACACCACATCCCACCCACACATCACATTCCACCTCTCACCACATCCCACCTACTCAACTACATCCCACCCACACATCACATCCCACCTCTCACCACATCCCACCCACTCACCACATCCCACCCACTCACCACACCCCACTTCTTACCACATCCCACTTCTCACCACATCCCACCCACTCACCACATCCCACCCACTCACCACATCCCACCCACTCACCACATCCCACCCACTCACCACATCCCACCCACTCACCACATCCCACCCACTCACCACATCCCACCCACTCACCACACCCCACTTCTTACCACATCCCACCCACTCAACCACTGCTCCCTCGAAGCAACGACTTCCCAAAAGCAGCAGCCAGTGGCACAACCCCCTCTTGCCTGCAAGCCACTACGAGGGCCAACATGATGATGACGAATGTCCCTTCTTCCAGAAGGTCGGAGCTTGCAGATTCGGCTACAGGTGATTGATGATAATGATGGTGGTGATGATGATGATGGCGATGATGATGATGATGATAATAATGATGATGATGATGATGATGATGATGATGATGATGATGATGATGATGATGATGGCGATGATGATGATGATGATGATGGCGATGATGATGATGATGGCGATGATGATGATGATGATGATGATGATGATGATGATGATGATGATGATGATGATGATGATGATTGTGTTGATGATAATGGTGACGATGATGATGATGATGATGATGATGATGATGATGGTGTTGATGATAATGGTGACGATGGCGATGAATAATTTAAAAAAAAGTTTCATTTCATTTCCACAGTCGATTTTTTGACTTTTTTAAAGGCTCACACCTCCTCCAACAGCTGCTCCAAGAGCCACTCGCACCCTTGCAGCAGCAGCACCATTCTTCTCAAAAATATGTTCTCCTCCTTCCACCTCGACCAAGCCCACCTGGACGACTGTGACACCGGTGTTTGAAATTAATATTTTTTTTTTGTATTTCCATACTATTTATCATTATTAATTTTTTTTCGTATTCATATATTATTTATCATATCTTTTTTTATTTATTTTTAAAATTATCTAAATCTTATCATATTTTTGAAATTTTTCATTAAAATCAAAGTTAAGTATAACAACGTAGTTCCTCGAAATGTGGTCTTGAAACTCTACCGGGTTAATGCCACTATAATAATATTTGTAGTTTTATTGTATTGTATTGTGTTGTATTGTATTGTATTGTGTTGTATTGTATCGTATTATATTGTATTGTAACTTCCTGTTTACAATTTTAATTCAACCCAAAGAAATAAAGGGTTGCAGATTTAACTCACTTATTACTGGCCAAACATGTAGTCACTTTCAACTGAACACCGCTTTGAAAATGGAACTCCACTAACTGAAACTCTCGGATGCAATCATACTAATTCTTTTATTTGACTACCATTGTATTGTATGTCTGATGTTGTATCATTTTGTATTGAATTTTATGGTATGGTATTATAATGTATTGTATGGTATGGTATTATAATGTATTGTATGGTATGGTATTATAATGTATTGTATGGAATCTTATTGTATTGTAACTTGAACTCAACGAACTGAAAGTCCACTAACTCGATCGACTGAACCACTGGCACAGACATGGGTCTCGAGTTCGAGGAGAAAGAGGTTCAGTCGCACTTTGAGGACTTCTACCGAGATGTCCTTCCAGAACTACAGAAGTTTGGCACCATCAGACGCATGGTGGTGTGCTCAAACCACTCCCACCATCTCCGAGGAAACGTCTATGTCGACTATGAAAGGTGTATGTCTTCGTGGTGCCTTTGTATGCGTGTGAACCATTGCCATCGTCGTCAATTGTTCTTTCATTAATGATAACAATATTTATTGGCAATAATTTTTGTTCAATTTTTTTATTAATGTTTTATATTTTTATTTATTGTTATTGAAGTTTAATTTTTTTTTAATTTAAGAACACGGGATGTTATTTCAATCAAGCTTTGAGTTTCTATTAAACGATATCAAACCTTCAAATAGCTCCAAGCTTACTCACTTTGAGTTTCATATGACTAACTTAAAAGCCCACTTTAAAAGCTAATTGAAACATATTTTGTAGTATCATTTTATATCAGATGCAGAAGCTTGATCTGATTCTCATATGGAATCCCATTCAAAATTTCTATTTTAAAACTTCATTCGAAATCCGCTTAATAATCTTCATACAGGAAGAGTGACGCGGAGGAAGCCTTGCAAGCGCTGACAGGTCGTTGGTTCGACAGGAGGCTGTTGTCTCCGGTGTTTGTCCTCATTGCCAACTGGACCCAGGCCATATGCGGTGGAGAAGCTGTGTATTGTTGCTTTGGTTGATGTTGTTGTTTGCGGTTGTAGTGAATGATGTTGCTGATTTTGTTGTTGTTTATACCACCCCTAGCAACATCAACCACCACAGGTCTCCACCTGATGTCCAGATGCCACAAGGGAGTCAAGTGCAACTTCATGCACCCTTTCAAGCCACCACCCAGTCTCCTTCACGAAGCCAACGACCATGGTGGCACCAGATCCTCCAACAACCATGGTGGCACCAGATGCTCCAACAACCATGATGGTGACAGATCCTCAAAAGATCATGGAAGTAGCGGCATCTCTAGTGGAACCTGGAGGAAACACCAGAAAAAACACAGTGATAGGTCCAGAGCAGGCTCTAAAACATCTTCTAGAACATCTTCCAGAAAATCTCTTGGAACAGACTCCAGAACAGGTTCTAGTAATGGTTCAAGGATGGATAAGAAGGAGTTTGAGAAGAGCTCCTCAAGACGTGACAAAAGTTTCTCTAGGGGTTCCCATTGGACGAAATCTGGCAGCGGAAGCAGGCGTCGTACAGGGAGTAGGTCTCGAGACAAGTCACCACACAGATCCAGGCATGAGTCTGGAGATGGGCGAAGTGGTGACGATGAAGATAAACCTAAAAGTAAACGTATAGAGAACCCAGTGGAGGAAGGGAACACTCGTGACGAAGAAGTTGTGGAGAAGGATGCCTCGAAGGTTAAAAAAAAGAAATCGAAAAAACACAAACATTCCAGGTCTGCCTTGCACTCCTTGTCTTTCTCCGTCCTAATCATTATCAACCATTACTACTAATTTCTTTGTTTTTTAGTTTTAGTCACGTATAAAAAATTTGAATTCTTTAAATAACTTTCAGGAAGCACAAGTCAAAGGAAAAGAAGAGCTGATGTTGTTTTTCATTTTTTAAAATATAACTTTTCACGAGATAGTTTTTTTTGACTTTCCGTTTCATTAAAAAACAATCGATCTTAAATCAGTCTATATTTCAAATTTTTGATAAGCCAAAAAACACCAACCAGTTTCCATCTTGCCAACAGCCACATC
Organism: Branchellion lobata; assembly: GCA_947562095.1. NCBI lineage: Eukaryota > Metazoa > Annelida > Clitellata > Hirudinida > Piscicolidae > Branchellion > Branchellion lobata. Next base: position 8,501,589 of record OX387254.1, on the reverse strand, counting down.
GTAACAAAACACAACACGACACTTTAATTATACTTTAAACAACACAATACATGGACGAGCAATAATAAATAAACAATATAAATAAATAACTAGATGAATTAGGCTACATGAAAACTTTATAAACTCTCCACAAGTGCCACAGCCCTCTTCTTTTACCCTCCTTCCTCCCCTCTCAAGCCCTCACACCCCCCCACTTCAAGGACCCTCATGCCCTGAGGCACAGCAGGTGGGTGGGTTCAAAGGAGGGATACTCCCTCCAGGTGGGAGGCACCATGCTACGCAGGAACTTGTGGCACCGACTGCACGGCTGACTGAACAACGTTCGGTAGCTGTTCAGCCACATCTGCCAACGGTAGAATGACGTGAGTCATCAGTACAAATGATTTGGATAAAAGAGCGCTATAAAAATGCATTGATTAGATTATATCAGATGTCAGCCTCATTGTCGGCGCTACAAACGATAAAAATTCTATTTTTGAGTTTATACAAAGCATGAATATTTCTGTGATACAAAATTCACATCGTAATCAATTAATTATAATTCAAGTTAATATAAAACAAAACATTAATCGTTTAAAAGTATTTTTTAAATAAATGTTTGATGATCCTTAATAGGGAAAAGGTCAGCAGTGCATATAATCTAACATAATCTACTCTAATCAATGCATTTGTTTAGTGAAGGTAGCAATGAAATGGAAGAAGGCCTAACGAGGAATTGTTTGAAGGTGCTGTCGGGGTTAAAGGAATTGAAGAGCATGATGCACTGCGCATGCCCTGTTATCTGGGGAGGGGGGGGTAAGGGATGTGCCAGAATATATGTTTAATAAAAAGATTAAATTTCATCATACCGTGACCTGAAAAGCCTTCAGGGTTAAATGCTACTATAATTCTATTAGTATGAGAAATGATATTATGAAAAAAAACATATACATCACTAATCAATACTAATCTAATCTAATCAGGGCATTTGTAAAGCGCCTTTTAGCATTATTTCAAAGGCGTTCCCAGAAGATCGGTTTCACCCGCTGCAGAGCTACTAGGTGACTAAAACCGGTGGAATCACTTCAAAAACACTAGCGATGAAACAATAAATAATATCTCATGTTGATAAGAATGAAGCGCCAAAGAAAGAGAAGCCGGAACAGGGAACAGACCATTTGAAAGACCTCGTGTCTTGAAGAGGAGTTGAAATCGTGCTGGAGAGAAGAATGACGGCGTTATTGTGTTATTTATTATTGAGAAAACAAAGTAATATAAAGTTATTTATATGTAATTGATACAAAGTGAATTATATACAATTAATATGATTTTTTTAAATTAATTAATTAAACTAATGGGTTATATCAATTATTTCTAGATTGAACTAATATATAATAATAATAATTGATTGTAGCTCTAGTATATATTCAAATGACTCAATTAAATTCAAATGGTATAATAATAAAAATATGCCTTCCGAGTGCTCTTGAATAATCAGCACTCAGCGCTATACAAACATCTTGATTAGATTAGATTAAGGTTCGGGTGTAGGGCTGGCCACCTTCTTGCTGTCGGGACACAAAAAATCCTCATCAAGGGCTTTGATGATGACGCTCTCAATGCACAGGCCTCTCAAGCACACCATTGCCTTCAACACTTGCGCCACTCTGATCTGGTGTCATTGCCATCAGTGGGAGGAGGGGGGTTGTTGTTTGTGGGTGTTTTGTATGGTTTTTTTCGGTTTCTTTGTTTTGTTGTTTTATGGTATTGTTGTTGTTGTGTGTTTCTTGAGTTGTGTGTAGATTGAGTTTGAGTTTTGATTTTGAAATTCATCAAGTGGTATGGTAGATATTCCAAGTATGAAAAAATAATAGAAACATCAGAAATTATAAAAATTCCTGCAATTAATAAAATAATAAAAAATCCAATATTCAGTCAAATTTGTTATTCACAAACCTCCAAAATGATGGAGTTTAGTTGGAAGCCAAATGGTTTGTGAAGAGAGATGTGGAGGTCTGAAAGGTGGTGACTGATTTGTTTCACAAGCTGGTCTATGGTGCTGTAATGGGAATCATTGTGTTTTGAAACATTTGAAATCATTATAAAACGCTTTATAAACAGTTAAATGAATGAATGTCTTTTGAAAATTAACTTCAAATAATTGATTAATAAATAATCACCCCATTTGATAAAAAAAGAAATATTTAAAAATAAGCTTTGATTGCTTTTATGCAATAATAAAATACTAAATTGAAATTATATATCTCAGTCCTACAAAGCAAGTCATTTCCTGTTGAATCACATTATAAGCAAATGCCATTCGTTTCAGCACTCACCTAGGGGGACAGTTATAACCAACAGTGGCCTTTCTAGACCTCCGAAGCAGAGTGTTGCTGGGAGTGGTTCGTTTGGTGAGGTGTGTGCTGAGGTACGTGGAAGCAAAGAGGCACTGCTCATGCATCTGAAAACACGAAACCCAAGTGGGTCGAAATTGAAAAATATAGTTATAAAACTTTAGGAAATGGTTAACAAATTTTTTTACTGATGAAGATTTCACTATTAAAATTGAGTTGAATTTATGTGTGAATATTGTTGATTTTTAGCTGGTTACCTTAGAAAACCATTTGTAGGTTTTAATGGTGTGTTGCGCAATGTTAGACTGCAAAGCCAAAGGGTCTTTGAGAAGGGTGTTAGCTATTATCGGAGTAGGAATGGGAGTGTTCGGTAGGTTGGAAAATGCCTTCTCAATTTCTCTGCAATAATATGTACCAATTTAACATTGAGAAAATATTTTAGCACAAATGCTAACTTACAATATAATGTTGGAGTTTTCTTTAAGATTACTTTTCAATTTCAGCAAATATTCTTTTTTATCAGCATTATACTTATCGGTATTCTGACTATTTTCTTCTTCTTCGTTTTCGATTTCTTTATTATTAACGCCATCAGCAGTTTCCGTGCTTTCATTGTTATTTTCCGAATTACTCAAGTCTTTTTTATTTGGTCTATATGGATACTGATCATTCTTTCCATTCGAGAGCATTTTCCAAAAATAATTAGTAGAAGCTCTCAATTTTTCTATTTGTTTCAGCGCCAACAAAACATTTTCATGATTTAATTCTGACATTTTTCGACACCAGTAAATGCACTTTTAAGTTTTTCAATTCGATTTTATACAAAGAAACCGTAACGCGAGTGATTAAATTAAAGTTCCATTCAAAAAACCATTGAAGTAAAAAATCTTCATTGAATGTTTATAACAAAATATTTTGAAATAATTAATTTGAAAAAAAATTCAATACATATGTAATATAAAAGTTATATTTCTTCATGAACAAAGGCAATCTTCTTCGTCCCTTAAGTTGGAGAGTATCATGCCCAACACGCCTGCTTGTCTTTTGAATCTACCTTTGTGATAATCAATTTTCATAATTTTATTTCAGGCTAAAAATTCATTTATATGAACACTAAATAGTCGCTTAAGAAGAAAACTCATCAGCGTAGTATACAATTGTTATTAGCTCATAGTGGAATAGAAGCATGAATTGATTATGAAGTATTGTGTTTCACCATGTTTATGTGGAAGAGCTTGGATGTGGGAAGTTTGTAGACAAATTGTCACAATACAGAAGACAACTAACGTTGTTAACAACAACGGCAACCCCTTCATACCTGATCCACTGTAAATTGGCAGGGTGGTAAAGATTATGAAAAAGTTATAATGGATGTCTTTAAATTGAACACTTCAGTCTTAAAGTTGTTCAGTGGTCAAAATTACGTTATCAAACATTAAAACGCACAAGAGACTAGCTGTAGCTGAGATTGCTATGGGCAGGCAGGGGTTTATAGGATGTAACAAACACATGCAACAAGCTACGCAGAGTAACATCGATTACAGATCATACCTGCCTCACGTATCTTTGATAAGCTTAACATTTTTATTTTAATGTTATGATGGTTGCTGTTGTTATTTTTATTGTTATTTTTATTATTCTTCCATAAAAACTGTTATTCTCCGTAAACTTTCCATCTTAGTATCAAATTTTTCATCCATTTCATTGAAATTATTATTTAAAAGGATCGTTTTTGTTGTTATCATTATCCCCATAAGCTTAATTAGATTATCATCATTAATAATAATTTATGATAATTATTATAATTATTGCTCTTATTATTTTGAATTTTAAGCGATTTTCCAAAATAATTAGAACAGCCTCCCATGATTATCTCTTTTTTATATATTCACTAAAACTTTTTGTTGTTCAGGGTGTTGTTGATTTCCTCTATCACTAATGTTAGTTCTAATCTAATCTAATCAAATAATTTATACAAACACGAATATTATTATAGTGGCATTAACCCCGTAGAGTTTCGAGGCCACTCAAAACTCTGCTTACGCACAGTTTGAGAGCGCAGTTAGTTATGGAAAGGGTTGCTTTCTTATTTGTCTCGTGCGTCATTGATGGAGCATATTCACAACAGACACAGAGAAGTTTGAATAGGGCTTAGTTTTTGTGCTTTGGTGATGTGGAAAGCAGAGGTTGTAGATTTGTGTGTGTGAAAAATTTTCAATTTCGTCGTCATTGTCGTCGTCGACATCATTGTCATCATCACCCCCACCATCATCATCATCATCATCATCATCACCACCATCATCATCATCATCATCATCATCATCATCATCATCATCATCATCATCATCATCATCATCATCATCATCATCATCATCATCATCATCATCACCATCATCATCATCATCATCCTCATTGATGAAGTGGAATACAAAGAAATATATATATATATATAAATTGATTTTTGAAGTTTTTATCTTTTTTATTTGAAAAAATCAATCTTCAAACGTCGTTTTTAATTCAATTTTTAAAAATAGGTCGATAGAAAAAACAAAGTTTGTTCTCGCATGAGAAGGTATGACTACACGACCTTCTATTCTTTCACAATTGGCTTATACGGAAGTTTTATAATGGGAAAGGGCAGAACACTCAATACAAGTCATTTCAGTAATGTGATAGCAATAAATGCAAGATAGACAAGCGTGGAAAATGGTCAATCAAATAATCCAATAAGGGTTTATATATGGAATATGGGAAAGAAAAATTGAAAAAAGAAGAAGAAGAAGAAGAAGAAGAAGAAGAAGAAGAAGAAGAAGAAGAAAAAGAAGAAGAAGAAGAAAAGGATTGAGAAGAGAAATAAGAAGAATGTTTCTTAAAACGTCACTTCAAGCAAACACCAGTAAACCCGAATAAAAGTGAGTCAATTTATCTCCTGTACCAGATTATCAAACTTTATCGTGGCTTTCTTAACTATTTCAGACGCTTGATCCACCCATTCTGACATCTCTTTTATTGCGTTCCAGATGGTTAAACATTGGAAAAACCACATTTCTCTTCTTCCTTGCCTCGTGACTGCTTCTCCCTACTCCAGCCTCCCTCTTCTTCCTCGCTCCGTGGTTGGACATTGCCCTATCTGTAGAGTTGGTCAATGAGGTGTTAGATGAATGGGTGGATGGATGGATGGAGTATGGGATGAATGAATGGATGGATGAAGTATAGGATGAATGGATGGATGGAGGAAGTATAGGATGAATGAATGCATGGATGGAGTATAGGATGAATGAATGCATGGATGAAGTATAGGATGAATGGATGGATGGATGAAGTATAGGATGAATGGATGGATGGAGGAAGTATAGGATGAATGGATGGATGGATGAAGTATAAGATGAATGGATGAATATATGAGGTATTGGATGAATGGATGGATGGATGAAGTATAGGATGGATGGATTGTTGAAGTATGGAATGAATTGATGAAGTAAGAAAGTATTTGACGACTTAATAATGATTAAATCCTACTTCGAAGCGTCAAGGCAAGCAATGGTCTAAATATATGGGTGAGACATTGGGTGAGTGACGAATGCATGGGGGGGGAGGAGGAAGGTGATGGGTGAAAAAAACATATGCATGATAAAATACAATTGTGACCTTAGAAATGGGTTGAGTGGTTGGACGCGTTTCATCAAGGAAGTGTTATTTGTATTAGTATTAGTTGCCCTAATAACATCAGTATTATGTCAAAAAACTGTTAATTGCTTGTTTGTTCATTTAACGAAAATGAATACTCATCCATAGTTCGATGGATTGAAAAAATAACGAAAGTTCGGATTTCATGGGAGAAAGTTCCATTATTGTTCAGAACCTTGGATATAGCCCGCCAGAGAGTGCTGGAGGAGACAGAACGAGAGGACGAGTAGTAGGAGCATTGTAGACAAGGGCGCCTTCATCGCTGCAATGGAAGCAACCGACAGCAAGCAGCTTTATGAAGTTTAGGAGGGATTACAGACTGTGGCACAATGTTGTGGTGCGCTGATGACGGCCCTGCATCGCTGCTCCTTTTATGCAAGTTCTCGTTTGAATAACATGTTATATTGAATGTTATTCGCCAGGCCGTGATGAGTTGAAAGGAATAACAACAGCAAGAAGTTAGATCAATCATTGTGCGCTACCATAAATTATGAAGCAGAAAGTAAATTAATGTATTTTATGTTTATTATTCGTGTAACGCCTTGTTTTGGATCCCATACAACTATATTGAAGTTTGAAAAGTCAACAGGAGGCCATTTACCAAACAAAACAGCGGAAGCTACATCGCCTAAGAAGAAAGATGAAAATACAAAGGTTGACGTGTCCACTGCGTGGGTGATTGTTCTCATAAAGACTTATCTTTGTCGTTTTTTCAGTCAATGAAGTACTGAAGAACAAATGTTGTTTTCTTCGAAGATTTTTATAACTGATACTGTTTTGACCTCTATTTTAAATCCAAACAGATAATCATCTGGCGTAATCACCTGTATTTATTGAAAAAATTCCAAAAACAAAAACGTCTCTGTGTCCAAGAACAACGTCTCTGTGTCTTAAGAACAACGTCTCTGTGTCCAAGAACAAAGTTTCTGTGCACAAAGAATGACGTCTCTGTGCAAAAAGAATAACGTCTCTGTGTACAAAGAGAAACGTATCTGAGGCATAAAAACCTGAAAGAAGCCTGTGACCAAAACCTCTCCATGATAAAAGCAAGGGCAGGTTATTTAGCGGACAAGCTGTAGAACCTTTTGACCCAAGACTGTTCGTAAAACTTTTTATATTTATTTTTTTTCGCCAAGCCAGAGATGACTCAAAAACACTTTAACACGACGTTAAATCAATCACATGACGTCACACTCATCCTTTCTTCCTCCATTCATGATTCAACACTATTTTTGCCAAACTGAAAATGAATTTTAGTAAAATCAATTTTTTCTTCTGCATCGAACAACTTCGCAGCCATCTGGATCTGTAATTCAATTTTATCTAATCTAATCCAGAGTACGTGTTCCATTCCTCTTTTCGTCATATTCACAGGAAAGTATGCTTGGAGGCATTATCCCACAACCACTTTGTTAAGTCTCAAAATTGAATCGAAGTGTTTTTACGCCACGTATGTGCAGAAAAATGATATTCTGGAGCGGAATGAATAAAGTTACAGTTTGTTATAGCGCATAGTGGCAAAATAGGTTGCTTCAGAGGCGCTTAATAAATGAATGTCTATGAGAATTTTAACAAAAAGCCAACATACCTGCTGAAAGCCAGTTGATTTAGTTGTTTTCAGAAAGAAAAATTGATTTTTTATTGAGTACAAAAAGTAAAAAAATGCTAAAAACGTTCATCGAACAAATATTACAACTGATGTTGTATGGCTTATTAACGCAACATTAAATATACTGAAATAAATATTTTAAATAGTCAATAAACACACAAATTGTGGAAGAATAAAATAAATAGATGAAAGCGTCAAGGTAGCCTTTTTCGACGCAAGAAGGAGAGAGTCCCTAAATCAGAGATAACTAGACAAGAGATGAATCGAATAACTGTGACTAAGAGGTTGAAAAGAAGTATAAAAAGAATTTCAATTTTAAACAACAAAATAAATTCAAATTGGGTTGATTATTCAGGAAGAATTATTTAGAACCATTTTTGAAAATAAAAAATAATTAAATTGAAAAATAAATAAACTGAAAAATAGTATGAGACAATGCGAGTTGAAGAGAATAAGGTTGGATACTTTCTTGGTTTGAAGTGGCTTCGGAAGGAATGAGCAGACGACATGTGGGCTGGAATGACGGACGATTGGTGCTGATCAATAGAATAAATTAACATTAAAAGTAGTATTACTGTTGTGAGACCTTCAATTATCGAGTAGAATATTTATAATTAAAAAAAAAATTAAATTATTAATAAAATAAAAAATAAATTAATATGAAATCAATGATAAGAAGGAATGGATTATAACAGATTTAGAATAGAAAAGTCATGCGTATAATTCAATGTTTAACCAAAGTCGATTTAAATTTCGGAACACTTCTGATGCCTAAAAGATCATCAGTTGGTCATGATTGGAAAAATAATGAATAATTTCATCAATTGGGCGTAAAAATTAAAAATTTAATAATTAAATTTGAAAATATAATAATAAAATTTGAACAAAATCATAAATTTTGAGAATAAAATAATAAAATTTCAAAAATAATTTAAAAAATCATTTTTAATCTTTTGAAATTTTTCAAATAAGTTACATATCACTATAGACAAAAGTTCCTACAAAGCCTCCGAACGAAACAAGGTAATACCGCTTCGTAAGCGCTTGTCCAATAAATGCATAAGGTATCTTTGGTAACATAGCAACCAGCAAGCTTCTTTAACTACATGTACAAATCACGTATTTACAATTAAACCTAAAAAATTTTGTGGTCTTTTGAATTAAATAGGGATTGAGCATCAAGAAAAATGCAATGAATAACACAAATATTAAACATAAAAAAGGCATATTATATAACTTATGAAATTAAAATAATAATAATAATAATAATAATAATAATAATAATAATAATTGATATGATAATGATAATAAAAAAGAAAAAAATTATTATTATTAATATAATAATAATAATTTATTATTACGCCCTACGGCAGCCTATTATAAGGCTGGCGATTAGAGGCTCTTTAAAGCCTTCCTCGAAACATTATTAAAAATAGGAAAAAAAAAAAAATAATAATAATCATCATCATCATCATCATCATCATCATCATCATCATCATCATCATCATCATCATCATCATTAATAATACAAGATGGCCCCTAGTTATTGTTTCAAAGTATAGTGTATTATTTTGTGTTTTATAAGGTACATCATAATATTTTATATTATAAAAAATTAAATTATATTATATTATATTATATTAAATCTCATATTATATCTCATATTATCTCGTTTTATAACATTTTATTACAGGCTACATCAACCATGAAAAAATAAGTTTTGGTGCAATGCTTCTGTTTGTAAGGTAGCAACGAAGGAGCAAACAACATTGCTGTTGAAAACGGTCTTTAATGGTGTTTAGTCGTCATTACCCCAACCATCACCACCATCATCATCATCAGCACCATCATCACCATCATCACCATCATCACCATCGTCATCACCACCATCATCACCATCGTCATCACCATCACCACCATCATCACCATCGTCATCACCATCACCACCATCATCACCATCATCGTTTCAACCATCATCACCATCATCAACTCACTCATCCCCATCACTAGCACACACCTAAATTCCACTTCAATCCCCATCATCGTAGTCGTCATCATCATCATCATCATCCTCAGCTTCATCGTCCTCATCCTCCTCGTCACCACACGCTCCGGTGTGCGTGAACTTGTTGGTGATGAGCTGCACATCTCTCAGTATTTCTTCTGCCTTCCTTACCGCCTCTTCTTCCTCCTCCTCCTCCTTCCTTCGGTGCCTTTTGAAAAACGTGCCTGTATGAATTGGTTCATATTTTATCGGCAACCCCCTTCCATCGCAGCTGCACAGCCAATACAGGCTTCAATGCACTCCATGTGAAGGAATATATGAAATGAAATATATAGGACACAAAATGAAGCAATCAAGAAGAGAATGGAGAAATAATCAATAAATATTTAAAATATCTTGAAACATACGAGTTCCATTGTATGGAATCTAGATTTTAATTTTATAATATGATCAGTTAATAATAATAATGAATCTATTTTGTAAATAAACTATTATTATTATTATTATTATTATTATTATTATTATTATTATTATTATTATTATTATTGAAATGCAATTAGGAATATGACCGCTCTTTTTGTTCGAATCCGGGTCGGGTTCGTAGTCTGGAACGAATTGACCTAATTTGGTGACGTGACCTAGTTTCAGTCTGGAGGAGGTTGGTTGATGAAAGGCTTCAATCGAGGCTTCATCGTTTATTTGAAAAAAATTCAAATTGAGGTTTTTTTCTCACTCCTCCTTTACAGCAACCTATTTTGGAACACCCATCCACAAACACTCATCCACAAACACCCATCCACAAATACTCATCCACAAACACCCATCCACGATCACCCACCCACAATTACCCATCCACAAACACCTACCCACAAACACCCATCCACAAACATCCACCCACAAACACCCATCCACAAACGCCCACCCACAAACACCCAACCACAAACACCCATCCACAAACACCTACCCACAAACACCCATCCACAAACACCCACCCACAAACACCCACCCACAAACATCCACCCACAAACACCCACAAACAAATACACACCCACAAACACCCCTCACCCGTTCTTCAATTTTTCCCCTGAGAAAGATCCTACGTCGTTAATGTTGTTGTTGCTTTTTATTTTGTTGTGAAGTTTGTTATTGTTATTATTGTTATGGTTGTTATGGTTGCTATTGTTATTACTGTTATAGTTTTTATTGTTATTGTTATTATTATTTACATGGTTGTGCAGTTCTCGTATGGTCATACAACTCTTGGAACTCCTGTGAAACAATGAAGGAAAAAAGTGTATTGGAAAACAAAAAAAACCTCATTTAACTCTAATGGGGATCCATTGTAATTTAATAGGAACCTCATTAAACTTTAATGGGAAGCTATTATAAGTTAATAGAAACCTCATTACATTATATAGAAGTCCCATTAAAATTATATTTGGGTTCTGGTCACTGTGAAGCAATAAACAAAAATTGAAGTTGAAGTAGCAAATTCGCTCCACTGAAAACTATTTCTATTTCTATTTATATCAAATTTCATTATTCTATGACATTGACGATAATAATAATAACAACAATAATAATAATACTAGTAGTAATAATAATAATAACCATCATCATCAGCATCATCATCATCATCATCATCATCATCATCATCATCATCATCATCATCATCATCATCATCATCATCATCATCATCATCATCATCATCATCATCATCATAATAAGCATGATAACAACCACCACCACCTCATGTTGAAAGTGTCAACAGCTAATAGAGTGTTTCGAGAAGAGCCTGTGCTTGCTATGGAGTCAGACTCGCTGGCTGTGGTGATGAGGATGATGATGGTGATGATGATGATGATGATGATGATGATGATGATGATGATGATGATGATGATGATGATGATGATGGTGATGATGATGATGATGATGATAATAATAATAATAACGATGATGATGATGATGATGATGATGATAATAACAACGATGATGATGATGATGATGATGATGATGATGATGATGATGATGATGATAATAATAACGATGATGATGATGATGATGATGATAATAATAACGATGATGATGATGATGATGATGATGATGATGATAATAATAACGATGATGATGATGATGATGATGATGATGATGATGATGATGGTGATGATGATGATGATGATGATGATGGTGATGATGATGATGGTGATGAGAAGGAAAAAAAGGACAGCGACTTTTGCGGGGTCGTTGTTGGTCGGTGATGAAGTTGAAGTTTTGGACGGAGTGGATGAGTTCCAGAAGGTACTTGTGGTAGGTGTGGCTCTTGAGGAAGAGAGGCAGGTGCACCTGAATGAATGGATGGATGGATGGATGGATGGATGAATGGATGGATGGATGAATGGATGGATGGATGGATGGATGAATGGATGGATGGATGGATGTACGGAAGATTGGATGATTGGATACATAATTTGATGGATGAAAGGGTGGGTGGACTGATAGATTGATTGCTGAGTGGGTGAGTGGGTGAGTGGGTGGAAAGGTCGATAGATGAACAAAATCAAAAATGAGAGAATGATATTGAAAATAACAGTGAAGAAGGAACGAATGGAAAGATGAGTAGTAGTGTGAGTAGCCGAATAAATAGATGAATAAACATTGATAGACAGATATAGAGGCATTTACAGACAGGTACAAACACATAAAAACATAAAGACATGGCCTCAAAACTCTACGGGGTTAATGCCACTATAAAAAATATTCGTGTTTGTACTGTAATATTCGTGTTTGTATACAGACATATAAATAGACATATACAGACATATAAGAACGCATACAAACACCACCAAACCTTTTCCATCTTGTAGAGCAGTAAAGCCCTCAAAAGGTCGAAGCAGTCCCAAGATGGACCCCCCTCTCTACAAATGGACTCTTCCAAGTCTAACCTGCAGGCGATCGATAGTGAATTATGTTAGGGGGGTACAAGCAGGCGATTCCTTTCTGTTGCTTCAGTGTATCGAGTACCAGTTCTATTTTATTGAATTACAATAACGAAGTTATCATGAGCTTCCTCTTCCTTACTCCTCCCAACTCCTCCTCCTCCTAACTCATTTTTAACTCTTTCTTACTGCTTCTCCTAACTCCTAACTCCTAACTCTTACTCCTAACTCCTCCTCCTTCTAACTCCTCCTCCTCCCAACCTCAGTCCATCCATCAGATTGAGAGGCCTCTCCGCCTGCATGGAAAAGAACCTGCAAAGATGGGAAGTGTGATGAATGATTGGTCGTAGAATGAAAACTTGATTGTCATTGGTTGAAGGGACAATGGAGGGAGTTTTTGATTGGTGGACTGGTTCATTTAATAAATGTATTCATATTGATGAAATCCATATTTATTCAATAATTTATTCTTTTATTAGCTAATTTATTTATTCATTGAATAAGTTATTCATTGGTCGAATAATTTATAGTACTTTTGAATAACTTATGACTGAGTGATCGACGGATTGATCGACGAAGAAATGAATAAACTATGATTATTATTTGTCAAAATAACAATTAAATTATTTGTCAAAATATTAATTAAATTGTTTTTCAAATTAGTGATTGATTAATTGATGACGTCAGAGAAACCAACTTGTTGTAGATGATCATGGCATCCTCCTGCGCCAGTTTTGTTTTTGATTTTGTTTCGTTATTGTTTACGTCATTGTTATTGTTATTATTTAGGTCAGTATTATTTTTGTTATTATTATTGTTGATTACGTTGTTTGAATGACAGTCGTTATTATGAATATAACTGTTTAGTTTGTTGTTTTTGTCGTTGATGTCATTTTTGTTGTCAGTGACATTTTTGTTGATGTTGTGTTTGTCACTAAAATGTTTGTTGATGTTGTCGACATTGTTATTGTTGATATTATTATTGTTATTGTTGTTGATATCATTTTTGTTGTTTATGTTATTGTTGTTGTCGAGGTGGGCATTGATGTCGTCATCGGTTTCCGGGTGGGTGGCTTGGAGGCGGTGGTAGTACTTGTGGAAGTTGTCGATGTCGAGGAAACACTGCAGGTAGTCCAGGTGGCCACTTGAGTCCATGAACTGGTGGTGGTGGTGGTGTGGTGGCAATGGTGGAAGTGTGGTGGCATGTAATGGTAGTGTGGTGGCGGTGGTGTGGTGGCAGTAGTGGTAGAGTGTGGTGGCATGTGGTGGCGTGTGGCATGTGGTGTGGTTTGGAAAGAGGGTGTACGGTGGTTGGGAGTTGAAATAGGATGGTACGGGTTGTATAATTGGGCGAGCACTTTGACTGAATAACATACAATCTTTGCTGGTCTCTCTTGACAAACCATTGCGCTTTTATCAGTTGGTAACAAAGCGCCTAACGATACAACAAAAATAACGAAAAAAACCTACAAAAACAAAACTTCAATGAACAAAAAAAAAACAACAACCCCAAGAAACAAACAAACATAAAAAACAACAAAAAACACGAAACAACAACATACAACACCAAACAACAACAACAAAAAACATAAAACAACAAACACCAACAAACAACAAAAAAAACAACAAACAACAACATACAACAAACAACAACAACAACCTCGGTGAAGTAGGAGAGGGCGGTTTGGTGGTAGAGGAGGTCTGTGATGGAGAGGTGGTGGCTGGTGAGGAGGTCAAGTTGCTGTCGCAGGTGGTAGGGACTGTCAATGTACTTGGGGTAATACCTGCGTGGTGGATGGGTGGAGGGATGGAATGGAAAAATGGATGATGGATGGATGAATGGGTGGAAGAATGGTGGAGGAGTGAGTGAAAGAATGCATGGATAGAAAAATAAAATGTATAGTTGAAAAGATGCATTGATGTATGTATTGTATTGTATTGAATTGTATTGCATTTTATTTCATTGTATCGCATTGTATTGCATTGTAATAGCACGCACTCTTTCTCCAGCAGGTCAAAGACGTATTTCTGGCAGTCGTCAAAGCACCACGAAGCTATGTGACACAGGTTGTCATGGTGATCGATCTGCATGGCAACGGCGTCTTTGAGGTTGCTAGGAACGTCTAGCCGATGGACTTGGTCGCCAGAGAGGTACTTGGTAAAGATGAGGATCACTTCGTTCTCGAGGTCTGTGGAGGGTGGTGGTGGTGAAGGGTTAAGGTCTATGGAGGGGGGTGGTGGTGATGAGAGGTTGAAGTCTATGGAAGGGGCTGGTGGTGGTGAGGGGTTGAGGTCTGTGGAAGAGTGTGAGAGAGAGGGAGGTATGGGGTGGTGGGTGTGGTTGGTGTATGAGAGGAAAAAGATAGTGGGGTGAGTACGGAAGATAACATAAGGTAACCAACCTTCATTGTAATTTTTTGATACATTGTTGTTGAAACTGTTGCAATTGTTGTTGAAACTGTTGCAATTGTTGTTGAAACTGTTGCATTTATTGTTGTTGTTTTTATTGTTAAAACTGTTGTTGTGTCTGTCGGAACTCCCGCCGTAACCACTACTACAGCTGCTACCGCTGTTCTCGCAGCTGAAACTGCTGCCACTGCTGCAACAACTCCAGTCGTCGTTAAGGTGCTGCAGAGGCACTTCAAACGGATGGACGTCTTTTGAAAGCTTGTTGTTATTATTATTATTGTTGTTTTTATTGCTATTATTTTTGTTATTATTATTATCGTTGTTGTTATTGCTATTACTTTTATTATTATTATTATTATTATTATTATTATTATTATTATTATTATTATTATTATTATTATTATTATTATTATTATTATATCCTGTGGTATGGCTGGGATCAATGCTAGCGCGATAGAAGGCGTCAGCATCGGCTGCAGAAGAATCACGATGGTTTACAAAGCTTTTTTGCCTATTTTTGCCCATAATGCTGCTATTTATTTCGTTTTTATTTTTGTTATTGTTCTCAGTGTCATTGGTGTTTATAAAATTATTATTATTGCTTTTATCATTATTATTATTATTATTATTATTATTATTATTATTATTATTATTATTATTATTATTATTATTATTATTACAACTACTATTATTGGTGTGTTGGAGATGTTGATAGCCAGATGCAGGCTTGGAGCTCCGCTTGCACGTCTGTTGAAGTTCCAGATAAGAATGAACAGAAGAGGCCTTGGTGCTTTACAACAAGAGCAACAAATGAATGATTAAAAAAACAGAAAAAAAATGAATGAAATAAAATAATAATAATAATAATAAAATAAAATAATAAAAATAATAAAATAATTATGATAATAGAAAATAATAATAAATTATAAAAATAATAATATAAATGACGATAAAAATCCATAATTATGATGATTTATTTTTACAACCATAGCAATTTTGAGTGTGTTGACGTCAAGCCAGAACTTGACAAGGTTGTCGGCATGGACGGACTGGACAAAGAAGAGGAAGTAGGTGATGGAGTGCTTGTTCTTCATGGTGTCGTGCAGCGACGCCTTCAGTCTTGACTGGCGACTGTCCGACAAGTCTGCATACTTTGTCAGTGCCACGTGCACTGTGGTGGTTAGGTGAAGTGGGTGTGGTGGATGGGTGGAGTGGGTGTGGTGGTTGGGTAAAGTGGGTGTGGTGGTTGGGTGGAATGGGTGTGGTGGTTGGATGAAGTGGGTGTGGTGGTTGGGTAGAGTGGGTGTGGTGGTTAGGTGGAATGGGTGTGGTGGTTGGATGAAGTGGGTGTGGTGATTGGGTGGAGTGGATGTGGTGGTTGGGTAGAGTGGGCGTGGTGGTTGGATGGAGTGGGTGTGGTGATTGGGTGAAGTGGCTGCCTGCCTGCCTTGGTGCTCCACATATTACTAAAGTAGTACATAAAATTTTTGTTTTCATTTTATCCTTGAAGAAAACATAGGTAAGTTTCCATAAAAGTGTTGGTAGCTTTGAAACTTTTTACTGTCAGGGTTACAACATACACATTTTATTTTCAATAGGTGTTGGAGAGTGGAATCAAACTGAAGTTATGAAATAATGCTGTTGAGGCAGCTTGATCTCTGAGGAACATTATTAAAACAAGTTTTGAAATTAATATTTCATAAAACTTTTGATTTTTGATTTGGCTTTTTATTGAATTATATTATATTTTATTATGTTATTATTAAAACTTATAAGCATTATTACTACTCTACTCAATTGTTTCAAGTTTTTCAAGTGAAAGAAACAACCACTGATGTCGTCAAGGGTGTTCCTCTTCCTGCTGCAAACAAAGTCCCCCTTGTTTCCATCCTTGTCTTCTACACCGGATTTCTTTGACGCTATGGTTCAGTTAATGTAAGAGTTAAACGACCGTTTAAATTTAAATTTATACATGCGTCCATTTTAATTAGCTTTAAACTTTACGATAGTGGTTTGTTTTACAACATTTGTACGATATCGGATTGAAAAATACTGGTTATGCGTTACTGATTAAAGTAGAATATTTTAGTATCGAAAACACTGGGGCTGGACTCGATGAAAAAATCTTGTGACAAAGTGTTTGCTCAAGTTTCTTAAACTGCTACTAACAAATCGATTCACTCATATTACAGATACAAATGTTACTTTTAAAACTATCAGAGTTAAAAGTATATATTTTGACTTTTTAGAACTTACTTTTTGAAAATTTACGCAATAAATTGGGAAAAGGCATTTTTTTAGAAGTGAAAAAGTAATAAACAATACATTTTAATAACTAGCTATTTAGGAAGGTGTCTTCAAAAACCCTTACATTAATATTTTTAACTTAGTTTGAGCAAGATCCGCTTTTATATAAAATAGGTATTGATAAATTATTCTGTAGCGCAATATACTTAAACATGAAAATAGGAAAAAATTAATTTTTGAAAAGTTTATGAAAAATAGTGAGCCATTTCAAATTTTATTGATCAATAGATTGTAGCGTATACAGAAACACACTCAATTGGCAACACTAATTCGAAAACTAGATAGGTTGTTGGAATGATTAAGTTTTATATTACAATTACTTACATGCACTTCGCCCAGAAAAATCCAATGAATATAATAAATATATCTATATGGAAGCAAATAGGTCTAGTTCATGAAGACTAAGTTATGACAGTGTAGAATAATGAAAATGAGTATCATAATTCAGTTTCATAATGTATCAATACAGATTTATAAAATACGATTCGTTGCAAAAAACTATTAAAGTAGCCACTGATGATGCAGTTAAATTAGAATAAGAAAAAAAAACTATGACCAGTGATTCTATAAGTGATAATCAGTGACTGTTTTATTTAAAAGCTTATTGCTAGTGATAAAATAATTTACTAGGTCATTTTGTGAAATCTGTAGAAGATATAAAAAAATTCAGTGCTGATATTTTAGGTGAGACATGAAAACTTAATGTATAATTTCTAAATACAAACTCTTAATTGATTTTGTATGTTTCAGAGCTTTCCAGGGTCCAATTGCACTTCAACCAATTGACCAGGATAGCAATGGCTTATTATTGCACGATTGTCCACTAATGTACACACTGTTCTATGAACATTATTGGTAAATCTGCGTTTTTTATTTTTTTTCTAATTATCTAAAATTTCATTATTGTTTCAGAGCTTTCCAGGGTCCAATTGCACTTCAGCTAATTGACCAGGATAGCAATGGCTTAATATTGCACGATTGTCCACTAATGTACACACTGTTCTATGAACATTATTGGTAAATCTGCGTGATAAAAAAAGAAAGACATTTTGTGGCAAGGTTTTTACCAAAACCCCAGCTAAAAACTGGGATTCAACGATGACAGAGCATTTTTATTGCTCCGAACTACGGCCGACAAGACATAAGTCAATTTCGGAGATACGTGGAGCTTAATTTAAAGAAAATATGGTTGAAAATTTTGAAACGTGAAAATAGAATAAATAATATTTCCAAGCGCTCGACGCGACGCGACGAGGCGACACCGAAGCATGGGAATGAATTGAAAAAGGAAGTAGACTTTTTTACTAATTAGTTTCTAGCGCTATGTATACATTGAAACTGAGATACTGAAATTTTTGGAAATAATTGGAAATTATTACAATAATTCATAAACTTATTTTGTTAAAAAAATTTTTGCTTCTACAAAAATATTGGTTAAATATGTCAATAAGCGCTACAAGGTTAATATGAGCACAAATCTATTGGAAATGAAGTTTTTAGATGTTCATTAAAATAGTCATTAAAAGCGAATATTGAAAAATTTTAGTGTAGAAGAAAAAAGATCAATCAAATTTTATACTTTTTATAAAATTTTTCAAAAAGGTTTTCATTCAATGAATAAATTTATATCTACATTGACCAGTTTTTTTTTTTATAATAAGGTGGTATACAAATTAGATCTGTTTCTACTTAGATATCGATTTTCTTTTCACCTTGATGTTTACATTCACACTTCAAATTTGACTCTAACGGTAGCAATTGTAAGAAAAAAGGTAGTGGTGTGGTTAATAGAAAAGAAGTTGTTTTTTACGTTAAGTATATACAAGGGATTCTGCTTAAGGTTGTAAAAATTCATTTATATTTTTCTATGAAATGACAACAATTTGATCACAAAATCGACAATGGCGGCCGAAATAAAGCCAGTAGAGCAGTCAAACAGCGAGAATCACAATTGGAAGAGTATTTTTCGGAGGTTGGAGTTGCAGAGCAAAATAGAGATTTCTCCATTCCGTAACAATCAGGCTCTCTTTCTTGGCGATGAGTGTCAAGCCGTGCTAAGTGCTTGTGACAACAAGACTGTCAAAATGTGGATAAAAAATAATCGCAACAAATACATTTGCTGTACTGATCACTTTGTTCCTGGTTAGTTTTTTCGTTATTTATTGGCTTATGAGTAAAGTTTTCTCGAGTTCTTCGTAATTTATTTTTATTATCATTATAAAGATTATCAATATTTTTCCAGCTATTCCAGTTTGTCTTTGTTTAAATAAGGAAATAAACAAAATCTATGTTGGGTTGAGTAATGGAACCATTATGGTGAGTTTTTTAGATTAAAAAAAAATTGTTGTTTACCTATCAAGAATTTAAAAAATTTAGTTATTTAGTATCCACTGATGGTTTACTGTATTTCATCTCAAAATGTCCAAACTTCAAAACAGGAATTTTTGCTATCAGATGACTTCAAAACACTACACCATTGTCGAGATGTTTTAGGTAAAGTTTGTTTTTTGTTTTGACTTATTTCTTATAAATTTTGATAAATTTCATAATAATTTTCAATTAATTTTAATAATTTGAATTCTTTATGCTGATAATTATCTTTCAAAACCATATATCAATTTTTTGCACATTCATTCACCAAAAAATTCACACACCCATTTATATCCATTCACACATCCATTCATATGCTCATTCACACATCCATTCACACACCCGTTCAGCCCATGTTGAAAAAGTCAATTGTTTGCATTTATCACATGAGTGCAAATGGCTGTTGAGTGGTTCCAAGGATAGGTATTTATTGCTGATAAATCATTGAAAACAAAAAATATCAATCCTATTTCATTATTTTTGGCATATTAATAATTAAATAAAAATAACAATATTCAAACAATTCAATAAGAAATAAAATTTGAATTATTCACCCATAATTCATAATGATAATAATAATAATAATAATAATAATAATAATAATAATAATAATAATAATAATAATAATAATAATAATAATAATAATAATAATAATAATAATAATAATAATAATAATAATAATAATAATAATAATAATAATAATAATAATAATAATAAAATAACAACAATAATAATAATAATAATAATAATATATTCATAAGTGTGTTTTACTTTACTTTTATTTATGAAGTTCAACCAAAATTTTTTTTTCTTTTTCGTAGTTAAGCGCCAACTAAATTCTTCTGTCCATTCCTCCTTCTCAGGTTTGTGCACTGGTACTGCACAGAAACAGGAAACAAGGTGGACAATCACTACATCGGCTCGTGGATCACATGTCTTGAGTGGGTTTCCTGCTCTATTGTTCATTTTTATATTATTTTCATCATTATTATTCTAAATGTTGTTATTTCTCTTATTTTCATCATTCTTACCTTTGATGTTGTTGTTTTTGCTATTTTCGTCATTATTATTCTTTATAATGTTTTTTTTCTTATTTTCATCATCATCATCATCATTCACATAGAAGCGCCACCTCACGACATTGGCAACTTCCCCATGATACACTAATGCACTGAAAAAACACCGCCAAGTTTAGTTGCTACTCCTGCTAGCTAAAGAGAAAGAAAACTATGCCTTTGACCGCAACACCTCTCCACATCTCCATCAGCTCATAATCACCACACTTCAAACCACCGCCACATTACCTTTCTACCACCGCCAACAAAAATATCCACCGCCACACACCACTCTACACAACACCATACAGCATAACACCACACCACTCTACACAACACCATACAATACCACACCACTCCACACCAAACCACTCCACACCTAACCACTCCACACCACACCACCACCTCCACAACAGATTCGATGCAGCATCTCATTGTGCATTTGTGGGAGATGTTTCAGGCCAAATCACAGTGCTCAAACTCAATCGAAACACGCCCACCATACTCCTCACTAACCTCAAGGGACATTCAGGTTTGTGTGTCTGTGTGTATGTGTGTATGCCTGTATGTGTATGTGTTAGTGTGTGCGTTCATTTTTGCATTTAAAAAAATTCAAGTGTTTTTTCTCCGTATTTTCACACTTACCTGTATCCCCCATTTTTTTCTTCCGTTTTCCATCTATCCCTCATTCATTCCATTTTGATCTCCTTCATTCATTTTTAAACTTTCTTTACTTATTCCTCTTTCATTCCCCATCTATTCCTAACTCATCACCCATTCAATCAGAACCCATCCATTCATCCACCCATCCATTTATCCACCCATTCAATCATCCAACCATTCATTCATCCACCCATCCATTCATCCACCCATTCAATCATCCACCCATTCTCTCACCACTCCAGCTTCAGTGCGCAGTCTGGCCTGGGACAGCGGCAAGAATATCTTGTACTCAGGCGGGGGAGACAACATGGTGGTGGTGTGGGACATTGGGGGTAAGAAGGGAGCCACCTTCGAACTCTCCTGTCACCAGTCAGTCGGCCTTGCGTGTTCATCGCTATCATCATCGTCATCATCATCATCATCATCATCATCATCGTCATCAGCATCATCATCATCGTCATCATCAGCATCATCATCATCATCATCACCACAGGGACAGAGTGGAGGCGCTGAAGTACGTGCCTTCTCAAGGCCAACTCATCTCGGCTGGTTTGGACAACCTCATTGTCGTGTGGAACATGGATACAAACCGGAAGCAGGTTAGTGATGAGGAGGAGGAAGAAGAGGAGGAAGAGAAGGAGGTGGAGGAGGATGAGGAAGAGGAGGATGAGCAGGATGAGCAGGAGGAGGATGAGGAGAATGAGCAGGATGAGGAGGAGGAGGAAGAGTAGAGGAAGAAAAGGAAAAAGCAGAAAATGGGGTAAAGGATGGTGATGACGTCATGAAGTAGAAGCACAATGATGATGAGGTTTTTTTTGTCAACTGAGGATGATGATGATGATGATGATGATGATGATGAGGATGATGATGATGATGATGATGATGATGATGATGATGATGATGATGATGAAGTAACTAAGATGATGATCACACACACACACACACACACACACACACACACACACACACACACACACACACACACACACACACACACACACACACACACACACACACACACACACACACACACACACACACACACACACACACACACACACACACACACACACACACACACACACACACACACACACACACACACACACACACACACACACACACACACACACACACACACACACACACACACACACACACACACACACACACACACACACACACACACACACACACACACACATACACACATACACACATACACACACACACACACACACACTCACAGATATCGGAGTGGAGCGAGAGCAACAAGTGTGAGATGTGTAGCAGCCCCTTCTTCTGGAACTTGCGCATGATGTGGGACATCAAGTCCATCGGGAACAGACAGGTTGGTTGAAGGAGGGGCGAATAAGCGTATGAATGGATTGGTGTGTGGGTGGTTTGGTGAATGGATGGGTGTGTGGGTGAGTTGGTGAATGCATGGATGTGTGGGTGAGTTGGTGAATGGATGGATGTGTGGGTGAGTTGGTGAATGGATGGGTGTGTGGGTGGTTTGGTGAATGGATGGGTGTGTGGGTGAGTTGGTGAATGGATGGGTGTGTGGGTGAGTTGGTGAATGGATGGATGTGTGGGTGAGTTGGTGAATGGATGGGTGTGTGGGTGAGTTGGTGAATGCATGGATGTGTGGGTGAGTTGGTGAATGGATGGGTGTGTGGGTGAGTTGGTGAATGGATTGGTGTGTGGGTGAGTTGGTGAATGCATGGATGTGTGGGTGAGTTGGTGAATGGATGGATGTGTGGGTGAGTTGGTGAATGGATGGATGTGTGGGTGAGTTGGTGAATGGATGGGTGTGTGGGTGAGTTGGTGAATGGATTGGTGTGTGGGTGGTTTGGTGAATGGATGGGTGTGTGGGTGAGTTGGTGAATGGATGGGTGTGTGGGTGAGTTGGTGAATGCATGGATGTGTGGGTGAGTTGGTGAATGGATGGGTGTGTGGGTGAGTTGGTGAATGGATGGGTGTGTGAGTGGTTTGGTGAATGGATGGGTGTGTGGGTGAGTTGGTGAATGGATGGGTGTGTGGGTGAGTTGGTGAATGGATGGGTGTGTGGGTGAGTTGGTGAATGCATGGATGTGTGGGTGAGTTGGTGAATGGATGGGTGTGTGGGTGAGTTGGTGAATGCATGGATGTGTGGGTGTGTTGGTGAATGGATGGGTGTGTGAGTGGTTTGGTGAATGCATGGGTGTGTGGGTGAGTTGGTGAATGGATGGGTGTGTGAGAGTGGTTTGGTGAATGGATGGGTGTGTGGGTGAGTTGGTGAATGGATAGTGATGTAATTGGTTGATGAGTAAGTAAATTAGTGGATAAATGAGTGCTTAATGAAGTGAGTGACGTAAGCTTTTCCAGTTCTTATGAACCATAAACCAAAAGTTGACTCAGAATATATTTACTAGAATTATTTTGTATTTATTTTTTTTTTAAATTACCGCAAACTCTGAAAACGTTTTTCACCATTCTTCCAACCTTTTTTCACCTTCTCTGCCACCCTCCCTCCACCTTCCATACTTCTTTCTTCCTTCCAACGTGTCTTTTCTTTTTTTCCTTCTCCACACCCAGCACCACTGTAGGAAGTGTGGCAAGGCGGTGTGTGCCAAGTGCAGTTCAAACACCTCCATACTGCCTCAGTATGGTTTCGAAACGCCCGTGCGAATGTGCTCTCAGTGCTATGACAACCTCACCCCTGATGAGTCAGTTTGCATTCGTGTGTTTTTCTGTTTGTGTGTGTGTGTGTGTGTGTGTGTGTGTGTGTGTGTTTGTGTGTGTGTGTGTGTGTGTGTGTGTGTGTGTGTGTGTGTGTGTGTGTGTGTGTGTGTGTGTGTGTGTGTGTGTGTGTGTGTGTGTGTGTTTGTGCGTGCGTGCGTGCGTGCGTGCGTGCGTGCGTGCGTGCGTGCGTGCGTGCGTGCGTGCGTGTATGTGTGAATTTATTATAACTATCATGTGAATGAGTGAATGCAGTATTTGGCTTCGATGCTTTTTTAACACCGTCAGCCACGCATGTAATTAAGATCCTTATCCGATGACTGACTGCGGTATTTTTTCTTTCTAGAATTTTTCGTTCAATCGAATGTATTTATTTTGAACCAAGATGATTCTTTATATAGCGCTCATCATCCAGTCAGATTCCCTTGTCGATGATGTACCAGTCCAAACACAAGATCACCTTCATGGACGTCAACCTCGAACAACGACGTTTGCTCACAATTGGAAAAGATAATACCATAAAAGTGCGTTTGTTATTTTTCAACTCAACTCTAATTTTTTTAACATGTTTTTAAATGTTTTTTTTTCTGATTTAAGGTGATTATTGAAAAATATTCTTTTCAGATTTGGGAAATGGTTGAACGTAAAAACGATAAGTTTTAATTTCAACTGGCCAATCCTTTTAAGTATAATTATTAATGTGAAATTTATGATTTCCGAATACTCAGTAAATATCTCATTTTTACGGCTTGCAAATATATCTGTTTTGATTATAAATTTATTTTCATTTATTTTGATGTTTATATAATCTAAAAAATAAATTGTTTTTATAGCGCATTTTATATCCTCATAGCTTTAAAGAACAATAATTTCGTACAATCTGATTAGATTTTGGAAAGTTTAATAGTTCACTTGCATTTGAAATAAATTTATTTTGTTTCTGAAAACTTGTGCTTTTAGTTAGATCATTTGAAAGACTACTTCGTAACCGTATCCTTGGAAAGAACAGTCTAGTTCTTAGTACCATATCGTTTAAATGCGCATTTTCATTATTTCCTTCGTTACACCTAAATTTATTTTGTCAAAGAAATAGTTTAAAAATGTTTCGTGGGTTTTTCAACGATCCGTTTTTTGAGTAAGTTTATTTACCATTATTTTTCATTCTCCGAATTTTACTTATCGCTTAGGTATTTATCTACACATCAATAATTCATGATTTTTCAATAAAAACTATAGTTAATTCTTCAATTAAAAAAATATTTCAACAAAATATCTTGATAAAAAAAACAGGTCTCCAAATGGCTCACACAGTAGTTTATTCAACGAAGGTCAAAACATGGGTATGCGGGGGATGCCTCAGTTGCCGCAGCCAGACCATAGACGCTCGAATCAGATGTCAGTTGCAAGGCCTTTCAATGATCTTTCGATGAGTCCTTTTGGAGGAATGGACTCTTTCTCATCCTTCAACAACATCTTTTCTGACATGCATAATTTGATGTCAAGGAGCATGAGTTCTGTTAGTGATAATTTTTCTAAAAAAAATGAATGTTTATTGTATGTCAGCAATTGTATTACTAATAAAAATATCAACATAAGTCAACTTTCAAACTTTTTTTGCCAATGGAACTTTATATTAACGATACCAAAAGTAACTGTGTTCATTCATGAAATACAGACATTCATGGACCCATCAAACATGATGGACATGAATAAAGACAATGCTTTCGGCTACTCATCCATGAAAGTGCAATCCTATGTAGATGATGGCAGTGGCAAGCCCAAAACATATGAGGCTCACAAATCGACCAAGTATGCCCCTGGAGGAGTAAGTCCCACTTATTCTTTATCAACAATTTCTGGTTAATTAATTGATTATCATTTAACTATCTTTTGACAAAGTTTTGTATTATGCGCAGTTTTGTATTGCTTTCCACTCAAATAGGTCAGACAAGTTCAGAAGGGAGTGAAGGATTCAGAAGCAGGTGTGGAGAAGATGTCTGTTGGCAGGCACTTGAAAGATCGTGGTCACGTCATCACCAAGTCCAGGGACAAACGATCTGGAGCCATTGAAGAATCGCAAGACTTTCAAGGCTTTGTTGAAGGTACTTCATGGCTCGTTTTCAAATTTTTTGCATTCCATTCATTCTTTTGTATTTCAAAATCAAATTGGTTTTAATTTGCGTTTATATATTTTTTAAAAATAAATAAAGTTATTCAAATTAACTAAATAATTTAGTTAATTAGATAAAATTACCCATCAGAAGAGCAGCCGATCTTCAACCAAGAGTGGGACCAAATGACAAGGCGTTTTATGCAGCAGGAGTCGAACTCCCTCCCCCACAGCCAGAAAAAGCGCAACAAACTCCGGGAACAATGCCTCAAGCCAAAAATGTTTTACTTTTTTTCCATTTTTTTTCCGTTTACTCGTTGTTTTTTTGTTAGTTTTTTTCTTCTAATAATCTTTTTATTTATTTTTTGGTTTATTTCCTCTATCTAGTTTTCAATCTTTAAAATTTTTTTTTGAATTTTTTTCTTTTTTGATTCCTTATTCACTGATGGCTGTTTCGTCATGGAATGATCAAGGTGGCTATATTTGATTAACCCATTATCATGCTACTTTGACAAATGTCTCTCCAGGTTACCCTTGGATCATGCTTGAAGGCCGAAGCGAGGAATGAAGAGGCAGAGATCTCCTGATGCTTTTCTAAATTTATCTTCGAGATTATTTATAACTATTTAAATTTTCATTCCATTTGTATTATTAAAAATATATCAAAATCATTTTGGTGCAATCGTTGCCCAATGTGACTTCTCCCGTACGTGGTCTTGCTGTTCAATTAAAAATAGAAAAAGTTGCATATTCCTTCAATCGACAAGTTCCGAACAGAGGGAGTGGGCCGTCAAACTTTTTACTAATGTTTTTGTATCATGATTCAAGAGAGGTGCTCGGAATTCGCCATGGTCCCGCGTAGTCTTCCGACATCCTGCTTTATATCTACTTACAACTGTTGCGTGTACAACTTGTGAGTGTTTTATGTCGGTGGTCGTGGAAACAACTTGGAAGAATAACTGGGAGTATTAGATTTGTGGCTGGTCGTGAATCTTGTGTGCATTAATTCCTTTATGAATCACCAGCCATCAGTCAAGGTTGCAGTCGTTGTTTTGGTGAACGAAAGTTGTGTAGTAAGTATTGCAAGAAGGAAGAATGATGGCACCTCCTGCGATTCCATACCCCGTTCGACACAACGAATTGCTTCATACTTAATTTAATTAATTAAGTATTGATGCATCGGTGCTCTAAAAATGCATAGAATGTTCTATTTATTAAAAAAATATTTTTATAACTTTATTTTTAAATACATTTCTGATGTAATTAGTTATAAAACTGAAAGCGTATCAAACGTGGATTATTAGTTGAAGAAAAATTTAAATCAAAGTAAAAATGTAGCGATTGTGTGGGGTCATGAACTATGAGATCAAAGAAATGGGTGAATAAATACTCGTATTAATAATGGGAAAAACGGTGGTAAAAATGAGTCGGTAGAACGTCTTCAGTTTGGGTGTGAAGGAGGAACACGAATTGAAATTACAAATACGCTGGTACATTCGTCACAATGATCAAATAACAATTTTTGGATAAAGGGTTCGAGCTTGAGGTTAATAAAATGAAGTACAAAGAAAAGGAAATAGAGAGAGGAGGAGCGACTTCGAAAAGACACAAAAACGATGTTAAAAAGACATTTTGAAACGAACCGAAGAGAAAAATCTATTTACAAAAGTGCTCCTCTCTTTCGAACTGGCAAGTCTGACAACGCACCGAACAACACCACTGAAACTTACACTGACACCTCTCCGTCACGAGGGACCTTTTGGTGACAAAGCCTCGGTGGCAGCACAGACGAGCGCAGCCATCAGGTCCTGTAGAGGTCCTATTGCAAGCTCTCGATTGGGTTCCCAACGAGCCATATTTTCTATTCTTGTCGCAAAAATCGGGGCTTTTTTCCAAGAAGACCAACTCTTCCTCTTGAGGCTTCCTTGATAGCATGTTTTTCGCAACGAACTCTCGCTTCATGCCCGAGCCACGCCTCTCGTGCACGTGTATGGCTTGATCGTACTTGTTTCTGAGGTCCGAGGCGATGCGGTGGAAGGAGGTCATAGCTTTCCAGCATGTCTTCAACTCACAAGAACCCGACACTCCGTGACACTTGCACTGCACTTGAACGCTGTTCTCCACCGCCTGTGTGGTTATGTGTTGTAAAATGTTTAAGTGTGTTTAAGTGTGTGTGGTAGTGTGTTGTAGTGTGTTTGCGTGGTTTTGTGTTGTAGTGTGTTCAAGTGTGTGTGTTGTAGTGTGTTCAAATGTGTGTGTTGTAGTGTGTTTGTGGTTGTGTGTTGTATAGTGTTCAAGTGTGTGTGGTTGCGTGTTTAGGTTTTGTGGTTGTGTTTTAGCGTGTTTAAGTGTGTGTATGTTGTGGTGTGTGTTGTTGTGTGTTCGGAAACATGCTCAAAAGTGTATGGTTTAAGGTTGTATATGTTTAAACAGTGTAGATGTAAATTTGTGAAG
The DNA here is from genome assembly GCA_947562095.1 of Branchellion lobata. NCBI lineage: Eukaryota > Metazoa > Annelida > Clitellata > Hirudinida > Piscicolidae > Branchellion > Branchellion lobata. Next base: position 8,472,930 of record OX387254.1, on the reverse strand, counting down.
CGTGAATGTTTTGCTGAAAACATGTGTGATTTTGTGTGTGTGTGTGTGTGTGTTTGTGTTTGTGTGTGTGTGTGTGTGTGTGTGTGTGTGTGTGTGTGTGTGTGTGTGTGTGTGTTTGTGTGTGTGTGTGTGTGCGTGCGTGCGTGTGTGTGTTCAGGTATCGGTAGACGTGTCTGTGTAGGTTCGTGTGTCTGTGTAGGTGTGTGGGTGTGTATTCCCGCTCTTCAGTAAACTCATTTCAATCAAATATAAATCCCAACACTTCATCTTCCATCAAGGCATCAAGGCAACGCCACATTAAACAGAACGGACGTAATCACGAGGCAGACGGCAGCACTGATAAACCTATAGAAACGCCTCCACACATTTCTCGCTGTGTGACTTCTAACCTCTTCTTTATAACTTTCTTTCTTTGTGCTAACATAAATTTATTCGTCCCTTTTCCCATTTTCTATAATACAGCGCTTTGTTTACGCACATTATCCCATTTTATATTCTATGGATAATTTTTTTATTAATACCTCTCAACTTAGTTTCAATTTTTTATTATTCAAGTAAATCTTTTTTGTTAATTTTCATCGCAAAACGAGTTGTTAACTGGACATTTTTAGGTTGATGCTTTGATTGAAATATTTGATAAAATATAAAAAGGAATGATTTACTCTGAAATCGTTAGGTAAAATTTATTGAATGCTTGACGTCAGTTGATTTATTCATCTTTTTTTTAATTCGTGAATACAAAAGAAAAGTTGACGTGATTTAGAAGTTGAACGAACACTCAACAAATATTTGTCAAATATAAAACAAGTTTGAAAATTGTGTCATAAAATATTAATAATTTATCTTCTAGTCTGAATCATTTCGAACGTTGATTGACAAGCTTGTAGTTAATGTCGCTACTTTTTGTTCTTCTTCATTCATGCCAAGTGTGGTGGTGGAAGGTTTGAGTGGTCGTCATAAAAAATTCTTGATCCTTCAGTCGCTACATTTCGTCCATTTGAGATTTATGAGATTTTTTTTTCAATGATTTTGCTCAAATAATTTTGAATTTAAAAAAATTATGTTGAAATCTGGAAAAAAATTATGTTGAAATCTGGAAAAAAATTATGTTGAAATCTGGAAAAAAATCTTTGTTGAGGTATAAGATATAAAAGACCATTAAGATCAACAGCCAATTATTTTCAACAAAAAAAAAAGCGAAGTTGGACGAAATTAAAAACTTATAATGCGTCATTCGTGCATTTTCTTTCTAATATAAATGTTTATGTCTTTACATAAAAAGGGGAAGAATTTGCGTGGTTTGTGTTAAACGACTGTAATGCATCAAATGAATACATGTCATTCTTCAAACCTTTCGAGTCTGCCACATCCCGAAAATCTAGTTTTGTTTGTTTTATGATCTATCCAAACACCTTACTATAACTTCGTCTACTGGAATTTAATATTTGTACCAGATTTTTCATTTATTTAGATACATTTTTTGACTCAAGGTAGTTTTTAACTTCAAATTTTCATTTTTGATTTCTTTATGAAATTTATTCTTTGTATTAGAACACAATAATTGCGGCAATGAAAGTTTTTAACTTGAAATAAATTTCAGTCATTGATTCGCAAGCAGAAACTTCAACGCACGAGCGACAGAAGTTGCGAGGGTACGCGGAAGAAAGGTTGCCAAGTAATGAGCTGATCTAACCCAGTACACGTGCCAATGATGATCTCGGGCCGATGTTTTTGAGTTATAAAATGAAAAAGAGTATCCTTCAAAGGCAAAACAATTATAAACGTCGTAAAAGCTTAACCCGAACACGCAGCACAAATAAATAGTACCAGCGCTGAAAATTCCATTTCTCTTCAACCCCTCTCTATTTTGAATAATTTCAAACACTGATTCAAAATAAATTTTCAATTTTCAATAAGTTTAAAAAAATATTTTTTTCTTGTTTTCCCCATATCGATAAGTAGAAAATTCAAGAAGAGAAGGCAGCAATTAGAGGGGTAGATACATATGGAAGAAACATAAATAACATCTTAGAAACTAGTCAATAAAAAGGCATATGAGATCTATTTCGTGAACATTTCCAATTATTTCATAATATTTAAAAAATGTTCAAAATAATTTTTCATACTTTTTTGTTGCATTCCTCATAGACCCATTTATTGTTGGTATATTTTCTTCAAGATAAATGCCTCTTTTTATAAATTTACTTTCGAAAACTTTTGTTTAGAAATAAAAAAAATAGAAATTTAAAACATTTTAAACGGATTTAAATTATCAAAAATTCTTCCCCATCTGGAAAAGTTTCTTTATTTCTATTCCCCTACAATGGTTTCCTAGTCCATTTATAATCACCACCTTCGCATCTCACATCAGCTGCGTGTCTGAACTTTAAAAAAAAACTAATTTTCTTACGATTTTTGAACATTTTAAATTCTATTTTTTCCAACAAATTCCAGGTTTTTCGCATATTTTTTATATAAACAAGTCGTTGCTATTTTTATGAAGAAGCTTGTGAGCGGAAAAAACACGCAGTAAAAAAAAAAGCGCGATTATTTTGAAAAAACTACAAAGCACAACTTGGATTTTTCGAAAGAATACTCTGAATTTGAAAGCACCTCAACGCCATTGCTTGCTACAGCCACCGTTCAAAGCGCCATACACCTTTGCGCCTTAAAACTTACACCAAAGTCGATTTGCAAATTGAAGAAGCCAGCCAATAAACCTCAGACTCGTCCAAAATCACTTCTTCCCTCTCGTCTGCGCAAGTAATGTCACTAAAGATAGTACTAATAACAGTAAAAGTTTAAGTAATATTAGCATAAAAGGGAGAGTCGTAAAAAAGGTATAAAGATCATGATAAAAGTACTAGTACTACCATGCTACTTGTACTACTTATACTATACTATAAATACTATGCCTTGAAGCTCTTAGGGGTTAAATGCCACTAAAATAATTTTCGTATTTGTATTCTATTGTAAAATAAAAGCTATGCTACAAATGACCAGCTTTAAAAATGGTTATAAATAGATTCAAACGCTATAAATAGATTATTTATGAATAACTGTAAATAAAAAAGCTTCAAAAATGAAAATTAATAAAAAGTGGTTTCCATAACCAACCATTCATCGAATAACTATTATAAGCCATAAATAACTAGTGGGAGTGACAATGATCTGCCGAGCGAGGAAGCATACTGTGATGTTAATGAAATAAATCACTGAAAAGATGCCAAAGAGAATAAAAAAGTCAATAAAATTAATATAAAACAGTAATAACAGGCATTCACACATGCTAATAACAAAGATATAAGGCCTCAATACGTAAGCACCTCTGTAGCTCGAAAGGCTGAATTTGTTTATGTGCGTGTTTCACACATACATATTCGCGCAGACGCACACATACAAACATAAAAATGCACATAAACACATAAACAAATAAACACATACACACATAAACACACACACACACACACACACACACACACACACACACACACACACACACACACACACACACACACAACAAACGCACAAACACACACACATATCTACAGACATACATAATATGTTTAAGTACATCTGATGGGTTGACTGATTGATAATAAATAAGTGAATAGAAAAAATGTGGAGATATTTTTAAGTTTAAGAAAAGTGAAAACTTATGAAATGTTGATAAAACAATCAAAATGATATACAGTGAAAAAAATTTCATTTCATTTATTGTTTAAAAAATCATTTTTAACTTTTGCAATATAAAGCAAAATAAAGAATCACAGCGCGAAGGAATGATTTGTTAAGCGCTTTGTCAGTATCCTTCAAACCATCCATCTTCCCTCTTCACCCATTCATCCTATTTCATTTTTTTCATCTTTTATTTTTCTCTTTTTTCTTCTTTTTATCCCCTTGATTTCATTTGTGTATCTTTTTCCTTTCTCATCTTTCCTTTCTTGCTCTCTTCCTTTCCTTTACGTCCATTTATCCGCTTATTCACTCGAGCGATTCATAAAATCAAATAATCTTTCACTATTTTTTTCCTGGAGGCCAGATTTTGTATGTACTAGAACAACAAATCGTACTCCGAATTATAAATCCCAAAATTATTTCAAGATTTCTTGACGCTCAAAACATCCATCAATCCTGGCCAACACAGGGCTGTTTATGGTAGGCGCAAAGCCTGCGATTTCAGAGAATTTTACATACTTCACAAACGTCATTTATTTCCTATACAACGACGCCAGGTAGAATCAATTGTGTGAAGGTTGGAACGTAAGCTTTTTGATAAATGAGTTCAATTGGAGTTATTTTATATATTTTTTTTTAATTTTCGTAAAACTTCTTTATCAGCGCTGATATATGCAATGGCGTACTTTGAAGTTATTTATCGAGTAGCCGTGAGCATTAGTTGAATGTTGCAGTGGTTTTCGCAATTAATCAATGCCACTTTCCGTTGTAGCTTTGTTAACATGTAACAAAATCATATTCCCTTAACGCTTTGTTAACATGTAACAAAATCATATTCCCTTAACAAAGGGACATTTTAATCCAAAACAGGAAAAAGGTTTAAAAATAATCTTTGGAAACATATTCACATTTCAGGTCGATTAACCATTGCTGAAAACAAATCGGAGTGGCCTCGAAGCTCTACGGGGTTAATGCCACTATACTAATATTCGTGTTTGTATTTTATTGTATTTTATTGTATTATATTGCATAAAATAAAACGTCAAACGCGCCAAAAATACAACACAATAAACAAGACAACAAAAGACAACCAAAAAAGGTAAAAAATACAACAATAAAGACAATGGGAGTTATTTTGAAACAATAAGTAAGTATAGTACGAAACAATAAAACGTTATCGAATACAATAAAACACAGACCATTTAATTAATAGAAAGTAAGATAAACAAACAATACAATTAATTGACTGAAGTTACGAAATATAATATAATCACTGAATTATAAAGCCATACAACACAAAGAAAGTTCGTTCATTAAAGTTTTCCAACACACCCAACCACTCACATGAAACCACTGTAGGCAGCAGCAGCAGCAACAACGACAACAATGTACATAAGAGCCATCGACAACTCTTGAACAAACCTCCACAAATAACGCTGGCACTTATATCCAAAAACCTTTGATTCCAGTGCCTATCATCACTCACCCACCTGTTTATTGCTTCGAACCAAGCCCCCCTCCATAAATCTTTCCTCCCGTAGTGCGCAACTCTTTCATAAATTTTTATACTTTTTTAATTCACCTCTAATTCTGCACATCTTACATCAGAGTGCGAAAACATGCTAGAGTGGTTGATGCAGCGGTCCATTGATGAATGCCTTCCTGGTACTCTTTTCGACCTTGTTCGCAAGCACCAGTGCACTTCAACGTGTCGTGCATTCAATCACCAAAGAGCACTCTTGAACAGTGTGGAATCAGCGCTATATGAATGATTTGCTCAGATTAGCTTAGAGAATCGAGCCCATTTTTATTTTTTTCTTCCAACATAATGCTTAAAGACGTATCACAAATGCTTCGATTTGATTAGATCAAATAAGATTAGATTCGATGCTTGTGTATTGAAAAACAAGTTATGAACTCGGCTCGTGGAAACAGCCATTGGCATCTTGCCGTCTACGAGAAACCATGGTGTAACTCCACTGGAGCTACGTAGCTTGAACCTTATTATGGGAAGTTGGCTGTAGTCCGTGAAACAGTCTTCATCGCTGTCCATCCATGGGTGAAAATTTTTTTTTGCATATAAGCACGATTTTAAAATTATAAAAATGCTTTTGAATACTTATGTTTATATATTTTTATGAAGGCATAAACTGTAATTTCAATTGTTAAGAATAACTATTTTAAATAAATATAATTAATATTTCAAAATACGGTTGGTCTATGAAGTGGAGTTAATTGTGAATAATAAGAGTATAAAGCTACGGCTAGAGAAAAATCTCTGGAGCATTCATCACTTAGGATTGGCTCGAGGAGTCAGCGCAACCGATACACGTCGATAAATGCTTATTTTGTAACTAACAGATTTTATCGGCCGATAAAAGGCATACTTAAAATCCTGCTCAACTATCTTTCCTGCTCAACTGATACTTAACTGAATACTCCCACAGCCCACAGACACTCATGTTATGCTCTGAAATAACCATTAGCATTTTAAACCTCATGAGCCTCTGAATTGAAAACGGCCTGTTTTGAATTATGCAAATTAAAAAAAATCGATTATTGAGTTTTTAATAAATAAAAAGTTAAAAAAACTATCGCCATCCCACCACCAGCAAGCCAACACACCTTTCTGCCGGCATTGTTGTTATGCAGGTTAATAAGAGCTCTGGTCGCGAACTTTCCTCTCACCTTTTCTCTCGCGTCGATGAAAACACGGGCCATGGCTGAACCATAGGCGACGTTGTCATTGCAGCCCGACCACTTCAGATCCACTCTGCCTCTGGTCCTCTGCCTTCTGCCGTGCCTGATCTGGCGGTGGAGCTGGTGTGAAGTGATCATTTGGCGGGAAATCGGCTCGTTCGACATGTCTGACTTGTCGCAGCCACACGACTCCAAAGCGCCTGAGCTGCACGTGCGAGTGATGCTGTAGGCCACTCCTGCCGAGGAAAGGGCGTGCACAAAGGCGGACTCTTTGAGGGCTGGGAGGTTGGGGGGTTTGGAGGGTTGGAGGGTTGGGGGTTTTTGAGAGTTGGAAGGTTTTGAGAGTTGGAGGGTTGGAGGCTTGGGAGGTTGGAAGGTTTAAGGACTTGAGGATCATGGCGTTGGAGGTGGTTTGAAAGGGTTGGAAGAGAAGTTTGGAAATGAGATTTCAAGATAATTAAGAAAGAGGTTCAAAGGAAGTTGGAAAAAAATGAACTGGAGAGGGGAGGTTTGGAAGGAGGTTGGGAAAAGTTTGAGTGGTGGTAAAAAGGAAGAAGTTCGAAATGGGAGAATTAAAATGAGAAAAATTAGAAAAATGAAGGTTGTGTTCGATTCAATCAGTTAGTTTCAATATTTAATACTTCAAACAACCTTTTTTCATCACCAGCCTCACCCCCACATGAACAACCCACCGTGATTGAGAGTTCTTCCAAACATATATTTGCCCCCTTTGACGCTGCAGTTCCACCTCCGTCCTTCCAGCTGTCTTTGACACTGCTCTATCGACTCCAGCGCACCCAGTCTGTTGGTGGTGTTAATAACTTATTAATTAGCCATTTATTCTTGTTCTTTGTTTTATCCGTTTTGTAAAGTTTATTGAAACTTTTGAGTGATGTTTGACGCCTTTGGAACAAATAGACGTGGCTGAGATGGTGCTGTTAACAACAATGTGTGAAGTTATAGACGGATGGGACCCAATGAAAAGGTAGGTGTGAAGGATGGAGGAATGGAAGGAACGCATCAGGTGAGCAGTCAAAGTTGGTACGGACGAGTCATGAAACGGAATGGAAGGTGTGTGAGAATGAATCCATAAAGGATGTTGGGATGTTGGGCTCAGAAGAGAAGAAACTAATGAAAAGATGGATGGATGGAAGCATGGTTGAAGGGTATAAATATCGGGTTGAAATAAATTGAAAAATATTAAATTGAAGCAAAGGCTATCCAACGATCGTTTTTGTGAATGCGGAATACGATTGAAATATATTAACATGATGATATTTAATGAAAATAAAGTTTAGCAATGATCGTGGGAAAGTTCTGATGTTTGGGGGGGCGATTACAATCGATTACAAAGTAATTTCAAGTTTAATTGAAGATAACGTTAGATTCTTTTTAAGACTTCAAAAAGAGATTTTTTCTCAATACTTTGAAGTAATAAAGATACTAAAAAAACTGCAATCTTTCTGTGACGAAGTCATTAAAACATCATTCAATATAATTGAAACCACCCTTCCATACTCAATAATTGTTCATCAAAAGCACATTGCCTTTAATCAACGGAATTGTTAAACTCGCGACTTCTATTAATTTTCCATTTTTGGATCAAAAATATACGTTTAAATTTTGCGTTTTTGTTTTTTGTAGGAATTCGTCTTTAAAATGATAACAGAAAAGTTCCAGTCCAACTGGTTTAGTTAATCATGTCTGGGCATTCTACGTCGCTAATACAAGGGGCAATAATCGCAGAAATAAATCATACAACGCCATCCAGGCTCACAATTCTCTTTCTCAGTCTCAATCAGCATACCTGCTACGTGAAATTTTTAAATTTCATTCAATTTTTTCTTCTCTTCTTTTTGATGGCTCTATCAATCTCAAAGGCCATATCGCAAAATAATCAATTCTTGCCAACCACCTCAACGCAACTGTTAAGCCACAATGGCCAGATTTCCATCAAGGTATTTCACTCATTCACTCTTCCTTCTTCCACCATAGTCTTCTTTCTCTTCCTTGCATCACTCACTCATCATTGATCCGTTTTTCTTACCGAACTTTCAACTTTTTTGCAACATTCACCAACCACCCATCAGCCCAGTTTTCCATCGTTTCATTTTTCTTTTTTTCCATACAAAACCACTCTCATTTATCACCCAACCATTTCTTCACTTATCAGAATCTCCACTTTCCTACCATCGCCACCTTATCCAACCACCATCCTCATACCCACTCAAAACCATCACTCCCATCCAGCCACCATCCACCTTATGGGTTCCATCATATCAATGTTGCTCCTGCACACAGCCTTCTGTCGTCGATCCAACCACCTCAACTTGTCGCACGTCTTTGGATTGGTGATACGGTACGACAGTGAAATTCTGGCTATCTTCCTGTCAATGGTGGGTAGTGATGAGGCTCTTGAAGGGGAGATTGGAGGAGTTTGAATGGGAGGTGTACGAAAGGGTACCCAAATGGGTTTTAAAAGGGTGTTCGGCGGTAGTGAGGGTGGCGTGTTAGGCGGTATTTAGGAAAGTAGTCGAAATGCTGTCGAAGAAGGTATTGAAGAGGGTATTGAAGGGGGTATTGAAGAGGGTATTGAAGGAGGTATTGAAGAGGGTATTGAAGGAGGTATTGAAGGAGGTATTGAAGGAGGTATTGAAGAGGGTATTGAAGGAGGTATTGAAGGAGGTATTGAAGAGGGTATTAAAGAGAGTATTGAAAAGGGTATTGAATGAGGTATTGAAGGAGGTATTGAAGGAGGTATTGAAGGAGGTATTGAAAGAGGTATTAAAGAGAGTATTGAAGGAGGTATTGAAGGAGGTATTGAAGGAGGTATTAAAGAAAGTATTGAAGGAGGTATTGAAGAGGGTATTGAAGGAGGTATTGAAGGAGGTATTGAAGGAGGTATTGAAGGAGGTATTGAAGGAGGTATTGAAGGAGGTATTGAAGGAGGTATTGAAGAAGGTATTGAAGGAGGTATTGAAGGAGGTATTGAAGGAGGTATTGAAGGAGGTATTGAAGGAGGTATTGAAGAGGGTATTGAAAGAAGACATCGAAAAGAGTCAATGAAAAGGCAGCTATTGGAAAGAGGTTAGTAGACGGTGCGTTGAAGTATGGGGAGGAAAAAGAGCAAAAGATGCCAAAATACTAAAAAGTAATAAAAAAACGCGCCAAAAAGAATTAAAAGTATAAAAATATATATGCATTTATTTTTTGTTCATATAAGTATATGTGTCCAGTGGTTGTGAAGTTGTGCCTTTAAACTGATTAATAAGTTTGTGCAAAAATAAACTGCTTAGAGGCGTCGTTGTGCGAAGATCCAGTGGATGCAAAAATATCTGAAGAATTGTTTGGAAGGTTGATTAAATGGAACAGCAAGATGCTTGTGTTTGAATATTTTATTCAACTTTTGCACCAGAGTCGATCATGAAATTCAGATGGGACATTCGAAGTGCCTATGCCACCAAGTCTCTAGATACTCCCGTTTGTTCGTTCCTGATGTAGGCATAATCCAACATCGGTGCAGTTTGGACTCCACACACGCACACACACACACACACACACACACACACACACACACACACACACACACACACACACACACACACACACACACACACACACACACACACACACACACACACACACACACACACACACACACACACACACACACACACACACACACTCACACACACACACACACACACACACACACACACACACACACACACACACACACACACACACACACACACACACACACACACACACACAAACACACACACACACACGCCGTGGCGAAAGAGAAGGATGGTGTGAGAGGCTCTGAGATGAATCAAAGCAGAAGGTGCCTGGTGTCGAGATGAGGCATTAGTGCTTAACTACGTGATACAATGTAGCCTATTAAAGCCTCAGCCAAGCATCCATCTGCCGGCCATAATTGCCTGTGTGATTAGTTAGCAGAAACGAGAAAAAGAGAAGGAAAGGTGTTACTCCTTTTAAAGATTTTCACTTTGAAAAGTTTTGAATCATGGGTCGAGTAATAGCCAGACGATGTTCTGAAGCGTGTTTCACGCCACATTACAGCGTAGCCTCGATTAATAAGGCCAGTTCGGAGTACGAAAGATGCCGATAAAACCTTTAACCCTAATTAACAAGTCAATAATGCAGTTTTAGTAGCGTTATGGAAAGAAAGGTGTTTGAAATAATTAAACAGTCTGCTAGGTTAATGGCAGTAACTTATCATAGTTGATAAAATTCCGTTCTGCAGCGGGGTTACTCTTAAATCATTGTTTGAAATTTCCACAAACACATACATCTGCTCTTTTGTTTATAACGATGTAATTTTATACTCGCATAAGTTACAATAGACGATGATCACTTTTGTCGAACCTATCATTTGTTAGTAACTTCCAAAAGTTATCTTTCCGAATGGAGAGGCGGGTTGTGATGTAAGGAAACGCTTATCATTAATAAACTGTCAAACATCTTTCAGCGAGCCAACATCCCAAAATATAAGTTCGTCGAATCCAAAAGAAATAAAAATTATATTTTTAAAATGTTGATTTTTGTTGGCATTAACCTCAAAATAACTTTCCAGCTCGCCTTGCGGAGTAGTTATTGAAATTTATACAAAAGTATAAAATAAAAAAAACATTAATGAACAAAATTTGCTCAAAAACAATAATAAAAGTGTAAGGATGAAGACATTAAAATACCAGAAAAATTCCACAAAGTCGTATTTGTTGCAGACGAGTAGGAAGGTTAACGGAACACATTGGCGGTTGCTTGATTCAGCACCGGGAGAAAGTTTGAATATGATTGATTGGTTTCAAATTTCCACTTCTACAATTGTTTCAATTTCCGCATACTTTCTAGAAGCTTTTTTCGCTCTCACCAACTCATTTACCGCCTCTTGAAACCTATCTCGCAAAACTTTTGGCTAAAATGTGTTTTGAGAAATTTTTTGTTGAGACTTACACGTTCACGAAGCTTGAAATATTAACGTGCATTCAAATAAACGAGAGTTGTTCCATGAATCTATTTGCATCGAAAGCGGAAGCATTTGAACAATCAAATGCGTTTAATGATCCTTTCATATAAAAATCGAATTAACTTTTACATTAACTTTCGCTTTATCGACAATTTTTATTATAAAAATTCTTCGATCATATAAAATAAATATAAGCTTCTGAATTTATTGTTCGAAAATTGATATAAATCTCAATAAGAAGTCGTTAAAACCTCAAGCGGAGGATAAAGGAAATGCGAGGAAGAAAATGAACTGGTAGAGAAGGCATTTGTTTGGTGTTTAAGAGTTCGGGTTAATTCAAACTTTATTTTTGAATAAGTTTAACATCAATGGTGATACGAAAAACTACGCTATACTGGTAGGCTCCGCCAACAAACGTTGGAGTAAGCAAGGAGGTTTCATTGTCGGAAAAATGAAAAATATTGAAATAAAAAAAACAACTTACCGATTTTGAATCAATTAACTAACAAAAGTTAATTAAAAGAAGCTGCCATCTTTTTTACTACGCTGAAACTCACACAGTCCTGATTGAGCAGACAAGCGCAAAAAATCATTAAAAATTGCAATAAAAAGTAGCAAAATAAAAATCCCACACACAAACAAACACACAGACACGTAGAGGGGAGAAGAAACACACGCAGTCGAAGAAGACACCCAAGCAACAAGACACACGACCGAGTGCACGTCAATCAACGAGCTTTCCTGAGATCATAAATCACACTCCACAACTCACTAACACACGTCATTTGTGGCCTCATCTGCTATTATATCCACTACTACGTTAATACAAACGTACAATTACAAACACATGCACACAAACCAATACAGACGTACAAATCAACATACACGGACATGCGCACACAGACACAGGTACACACAACAATACAGACATAGACAACAAGACAGACCTTCAGGCGAACATAACTAGACACACCTATCCATGAAGTTTGACACACAAATGAAGCATAAAGGTTAGTTAGGTGTCTGATGATGGATGTCTATGATGAATGAGTCAAGAACTTATTGGTATTGGTTATTGATGATGATGATGATGATGATGATGATGATGATGATGATGATGATGATGATGATGATGATGGTGATGATGATGATGATGATGATGATGATGATGATGATGATGATGGTGATGATGATGATGATGATGATGATGATGATGATGATGATGATGACGATGACGATGATGATGATGATGATGATGATGATGATGATGGTGATGATGATGATGATGATGATGATGACGATGATGATGATGACGATGATGATGATGACGATGATGATGATGATGATTGATGATGATGATGAGAATGATGATGATGATGATGATGATGATGATGATGATGATGATGGTAGTGATGGTGGTGATGATAATGATACAATACAATACAAAAACGAATATTATTATAGTGGCATCAACCCCATAGAGTTTCGAGGCCACATGATGATGATGATAATGTTGATGATGATGATGGTGATGAAGATGATGATGATGGTTATTATTATTATGACGAAAACGATATTGAGAAGGACGATTATAACGATAATGATGGTTAGACGATATTGATAACGTGTGGATGATTGAGATGAAAGTTGGCGATTTTGTGTCTGGATATATTACACCAATACACTAGTATTGGCTGCACCTAGTCAGATTTATCGTTTCTTTTGTTACGGGCCATAAGACATTGAGAGGTTAAAAATTATAATTCAAAATGATAGCGAGAAGAACCAAGTAACTCAATAAAGAAACCAATCACCGCTGGTTTATATATAAATGTTTGTTTGCGAGAAGCAAAAATGTTTTTGAACATCTCATTAAGTTTAACTTTTGCATTTTTACGATTCTCAGCGCAAAAAACTCGAAAACGAGTTATAAGAATAATGCTTTAAATAAATATTTTGCTTGATAACATTGCGAGTAGAATTAACTGCGAAGTCTTTGTTGGGTGAGGGGAGAGCCGGTGGATGATTTAGTGGCTTTTGTCGAAGCCATTTTTCAAATGTAATAAATAATAGTGATGCCAGAATACATTGTACAAACAGAGAGCCTTTTAAATAGTGATATATTTCATTGAATCGCCAACTTTTGCTTAATTTATTCCCTTTTGACAGTCACCTCCATGCCAGGTTATGCAGGTTGGGTGTATTTGGCTTGAGCTAATAGTAATTCCTAACTCTCTCGAGTTCATTTGAATAATTCATTCTTTTCCTCCGCTTCTAACGAAGCAACTTTGAAAGAGTTGTCGTATTGTTTAGCACTCAACAAAACCATAGGCATAAAGTTCAGTAAAAAAATTAATCGGTTCTCTCTGAACGCCGCATTCTATGAGGTTCTCATACACAAAGAGAAATCAAGCTATGAAAATACTATTGTAGATACAATCTTGCATAACGGTATGAATGTATATAACCATATAATTATTAATTTATAAGCTATGACGTATCATTAAGGACATAGCAATAGAAAGCACTAACAGCCATTTGTGGGCGAGACAGGATGAGAAGAGGTGGTTGGAGAACAAGAGAAACAGCAGCAAGAGAGCTTCTTGTGCCGTTTTCACAATTGCAACTCTCATTGTGGGTCTTAAAAGCTTTCAGCAGCAATTTCTTGGTTTAAACTAACAAAGCAATGCTCGCCACTTCTCCTTACCATCGTCAAGTGGTTATTAAATTTTTATTTTTGTATTTTTTCACACTTTTAAAAAAAGGGACCTTCTTATCTTAATAAACCTTTTGTTGACTGACGCCTGAAACAATGTTATAAGAACCCTTTGCATTCACCAGCGCGCAACAATAGTCTTTTTTAACAATTAACGTAGCTTTTTTTCTTTATTGTCTTACAAAGTTTATTAACTTTCAAACATTTAACAATCTGTTGGATTTAAGTTTATCAAATGCTGAAAACGTCTTGATTTAAATACAAAAAAACAAGTACCAACTCGGAAGTAGTTAAGCTGAACTTCGCAAACAACGATTTTTTTTACAAAACGACAATTCCAATTCTATTGTTACAATCTGGTAAACTCCAAGTTCACTGAGGTTTTCGAAGTTCGACGAGTCTTTGGTGTCGAAAGGCTCAAAAAGTGCTTACAACCGTTTAATAGGTAGGCAGGTTATTAAAACATGATGGTTTCCCTCATCGCAGCTGTAATTTCGATTTTGCTTCGATCTACGCACCGAACCCCTATTTCTGGTCTCAAACAACAGAATTTCGTTCTTCTCTTCCTTTTATGCACCATGTCTGAGGCATATAAGAACGTATATTGCCAACCACATTCCTATGTTAGTCGTATACATATGATTATATTCATGAATGCATCAGCATAGAGAATCGAGGAGATCTGAATTGGTTTCGGATCGCTCGTCTGTCTTTCGTTGAATTTGGGAGACCGCCTTTCTTGAACGACCACTTGGCAGAAGTTGTACTATTTCGTGAATGGGAATAAATAGTTAATAATATATATGCCTGTAAGGTTTACAGTAAAATAAATTTCGTGAGTAAAAGAACTATAAATACGAAAATAATCAATTAATCGACCTTTCAAAAGAGGAAAGATTTTTAAAAAATAGAAAAGAAAAAAAGAACAAAAAGGAAGAAAAAAAAGAACAGGAAACCTAACAAAAGAATAATAAAAACGACAGGCTTGTTACAATACTTGCATTCATCAACCGGTCCATTCTTCTCTTTGGAGTTGTTATCAGCCTACAAACGTATTTGTAAGCCTCTTCAAGAGCTTATTATTTATTGTCGTCTCATGCAACCCTCGTATATCTTCCCCTTATCACTGCCTTGTAATTGTGATAGCGTGGTCGTGTATTGAAAGAAAACCCGATTCATAAACTCAAGGTTTGGTGGAAGAGTGAACGTTTTAGATAAAAAGATTGTAAATGCAAAGTTTTTTCAGGAACCAAAACTTCTTTAGAGTTTTCAATCTTTTTATTATTAAAAAAAATAATTAATAATACTCCATTCTTACTTTTGTTAAACTTTGTTCAGACCCGCCCTAGAGAAATTAACAGAGCTGATCCACACTTGTAGAGTGTTGAGCAGCGCTATAGAAATGCTTTGATTGGCTTGGATTTTACTCAACTGAAGCTACGTTAGTTGGCTTTGTTAGTTCATCCTTCAAATGGGTTCACTGTTACTCGTACGATCTCCCGTCAACTTTCATCATCTTTCAGTTCGATTACGGCCATTCGTTCATATAAAACTACACGGCGTATTTTGTTCTTCTGACATAAATAAAAAAAACATTGGACAATAGTTAACCAACTGTATGACCTTTGTCTCAACTCTAATGGAAATTTTTGTGAGCTGCGATCAAACTGAATGTCAGGAAAAACTCACAGTGCATCATTGAGCGATATCTCATCGTTGAAATGTATTTTTGTTGTCATTTTTTATCGCCTCATGAATGATGACATTTGTTGCTTTTTTGTTTTTTTAATAAATTCCAAATTCAAAATGTCATTACTTTATCAATTTTTAGCTTATAACTTGTTGTTGAAATAAATATATTTATTCAGTTATTATATTTTTAAATTATGAAAATAAAAATAACCAAGACAACCAGGAACTCAAGACGAATGTCTTGCAAATGGTAATTTGATATTCATTCTTAAAATGAATCTATCGAATTCACACTACTTTTGGCGCCGAAAAGTTAATAAAAATCACATGAAGATTCAGCTAAAAGATGAGAATTTTATAAAAATACATACATAAATTGTACCTTAAACCTATATATTCATAACTCAAACACAATTACACTATTTAAAGATTCAACAGCATGATACTTAACAATACTCACCACTCCACAAGGATCCATCTATATCCAAGGAAAATCCAACCAGGAACAGATTCGAAGGGGAGTTTACACGAATAAACCAAATAAATCGATTAGAGACTTCCTAGTTTAATAAGAATATTCCGAATCAACAAGGTAGCAAGCCATTTGAGCACAAATGCCACAGAACAGGCTGATTTATTTACGAACTTACCTGGTGACTTGTCTTGGCGCCGTTCAAAAACACGTCCTCCTTTTCGCATGCATGCATAATTCACTGCTAATGCTTCGAATTAGGCTGTTTCCCCTTAAAGAGGCAGCTCAAGATGTAGGTTACTTTTCCACATTCACTTATTACTCGTGGTTACTCGGCCAGCTTAGTTAGACGCGGCGCCATTAACAAGATGTGAGTGGCAACGCTAGGCAATTGTTCCTTCTGATGAAACAAAATGAATTATTACTGCGAATTCACAATCTACTGATAACACGTCACTCATCGCCATCATCGTCTTCGTCATCCTTCTCATCCTCCTTTTCTAATCTTTTTTTTATTTCTCATCTTCTTTCTTTTAATTTTCTTTTTTTTCTTTTTTTTTTCTTCCTTTCTTTTTCTCACTCTTTTCACAATAATCACTGTCACTCTTTTCCAATTTTCAGCTTCACAACCACCACCACCACCACCACCACAACCACCACTACCACAACCACCACCGCCACCACCACCACCACCCCCATCATCATCCTCATCACCATCATCATCACCATCATCATCATCATCATCATCATCATCATCATCATCATCATCATCATCATCATCATCATCCTCATCTTCCTTTTCCTCCTCCTCCTCTT
>OX387254.1:8425863-8453363 GCA_947562095.1 Branchellion lobata | reverse complement strand
GTGGAATACAGGCCCCATCGAATGGAATATCGTATATCTGTTTATTGTTTGGAGAAGTATTCACAATGAAAACGCTGACGGATAAAGAACAGTCAATCCTTAATTATATTATTTCCTCTTAATTCAATTTTCAATTTTTTTTTGCAATTGGTTTAAGCACAATTTTTTAAACTGGACTACTTTAAAGGAAGTATTTTTACCGACACTTCAAAATTACACGTTTCTATGACCTACACCCACATATCTCACACTACATTCACAACCCACATGTTACCATTCTATACAACTAAAGACTACTACCCTATTCCAGACCATCAAAAAATTTTTCTACCTTTCCAAACCACCAAAAGCCACAGCTGCTATTCCATATTATTAATACCACCAACCTCCCCCACAAGCCCTCACAACTCCAAGTTTGTATCAATGCAAAAAGTCGCCATCACCAAGTACCTGATAGCCATCTGTGGAGTCCCAGCCAGCGCAAATGAGACTGCATTCCATGGTCTCCTTGTTGGAGTAGCACAAACGGTGCAACAAGCCTGCAGCCACTGCCACTCTCACCTCTCCTTGCTCTAAACTTTTTTGTGATTTTGAGACGTTTTATGAATACTTTTTAAAATTATTTTTTACTGTTTTTTAGATTGTCAAAACGATCAATTTCAATTTTTATATATTTGAAACCGATATAACACCATTTACGAGACAATACATGAAAAACAATTTTTTCACATTTTTAACTCACCTGATCAAAATCTTTGATAATAAAATAATTTTGTATTCTCCGTATTTTATCGTTAACAAAATTGGTTAAAGTTAACTAAATTATCAAAAGGCAAGAAAAAAGTATGGTAGAAATCCTCAAATAAACCGCAAGAGAGAGAGATGGTAAGAGGCGCGCTGGAGAATTGTGTAGGAATCTGCTTCAGCGCCTGATCTGCAGCAAAATATCTTCTCATGCAGTTTCACCAACTTGTCTGCAAATCGATTTATGATCTCTTCTCTGGTGGAAATCATAGAATTTGCACGTTATGAAAGTGAATTTAAAGATTACTGTTAGTTTTCAGTTCTTTATTAGGTTATTGCACAATTTTCAAAGTTACTGTGGCGCCTAATATTACCCGATAGTGATTCTGGAATCTCCAACCATAATTATTCCATCGTTGTATTTCAAAGCTATTATAGTTGTCTAAAAAGTGAATGAATATGTAAATTATCAAAAATTTTATTATTTTTCGAATCTGCTTACACGTGACTTTGGTACTTCTAATACATTTCTCGACATTTTCAATTTTTTAGAAATTTCATCCCTTTTTCATGGTATATTTACAAAAAGTCCCATCGGCAGCTTCAAACAAATCATATTACGAAAATGAAACTGGACTCTTTTTTTTACTTTTCAAAGACGCTCTAGTGATGGCAATCAATCCTTAATAATTAGAAAATTATTTTTCAGACTTGAAAATGAAATAGTAGAAAAAATTGGTTGTGTATTTTTATAATTTTTTATTTATACAATTATCTCAATGAATAATCTTTTAATACTACATGTCACACTAAGTTTCATCCGAAGGTTTTTTAGTCTTTATTGAAGCAAATCCAGACAAACGCTGGAAATGGCACAAAACATAGTGAACAATCAAAATGAAAAAATAAAAATAAATCAAAAATAACAGAATATCATGGGAACTGTCAAGTGTCTGTTGCAAGAGATCACAAACTGACTATAGAATCAACTTCATGAATCTCAAAAATTCAGAATTGGGTCATGGTTCATATTGAATGACTACTGAAAAATGTTTCAGCAAATTAGCCAAAACTGGAATTTTGAAGGGTTCTAAAAAATGCAAGAGCAGAATTGTCTATTGTATAAAATTAACAAGTCTTAAATTTTAAGAAGTTAATTATATCTCAAAACCTCTATTTCATAACTATTGGAGAGTTCTTTCAAATTATTTCTTCTATTTTCGTTTTCAGCCATTTCTCACATTAATAAGAAAATCTGTCTGAATACCCCTATTCCTTGCAATGCCTCCGACAATCGCTCACTTTCTTTTCTTATTTTAAATTGGCAAACGGTATTCTTGTAGCCGATTGTTTAAAAACTTCACAGCAATGTCTTTTTCTTCTTCAGCCATTTCTCAAATTCACAGATAAGTCTGTCTGGATACCACATTTTTTTGCAAGGCTTCTCCACACTTGTTTACTTTCTTGTTGAGTATTTTGGCAAACGATATTTATGCAGTCATTGACGATTTCACTGCAATGTCTGTATTTCAAACGAGAAAATGGCAGATTCGGCAACCTTAAAAATCTTCACAAAATTTTCGCAATCAGCAAAAATTCTTTAATGAATTAACTTATTCATAACTAATAATTAAAACTCAAAATTTCAAATAATTAAAAAAAATAGTTTAAATGAAGGCTATAAAAATTGTAGTAACGACATACACAGCTCCGAAAACTCATTATTCTAATTCACTATCGGAGTATTTCTTTAAATTTCAACATTTTCAAAATGGAAGAAGGTAAAGTAATGAAAAAACCATTAAATAATAGGCACAAAGTATCAGATAAAAATACTCATAAAAACATTAATGATTCTCACACAAACGGGAAGACTACTGTCGCTTATGAAAGGCCACTTCAAGATGACTTGATGGTTAATGATGCAGTTCTAAGAAAATTACGAACTTCCTTTGCTAACATCCAGAGATATTTTGATGAAAATAACTCAAAATTAATGAAGACACTAGAAATGCATGAAGAACAAATAGCGGATTTAAAAAAAGAAGTTACAGATATAAAAAAAATAAATAATGAATTGGAAATAAACTTAAATAAACTTACTAAAGAGTCAGAGGAATGCAAGCTTCATCTGTCAACAAAAATTGAGCACCTGGAAAGTAGCACTGACATTTCAAAATCGGTGTCTCAAATTGAATTGAACCTTGAAGAAATGGTCAGAAAGCATTCACTCATTGTAGAAAATCTATGTCCCAACAAGGATAGTTTGGCTTATGATTTTTTGAAGGTATCTATAAAGTCTTTAGGCATTGACATAACTGCTTCCGACATTGAGAAAATACATTCGTTTGGTGGTGCTAATGATACTATGGCTCCACCCTCTTTCTTGGTCACATTCACTTGTTGCCGCACTAAGTCTCTCATCTACTCCAAGTGGTTACAGACCAGAGTTTCCAACAAAATTACTGCTCTCTCTTCACACAAAGGGCAAGGCATTATCATCAAGGTATAGTTGTTTGTATAAAGATTTCAAGGCTTTCCTGTTTTTTCACAGTATTTCAATCAACCTGAACCATCATTATTTTAGTGCTGATGAATTCAAAACCTAAACAATATAAACTAAAGGCAAGTTGATTTTTTAATTAGTTTGAAATTTCAAACAATGTTTCATGACAATTACATTGTTCACAGGAGTATCTGTCACCCCCGCAACAAGAACTCTTTGACAAGGCATTGAAGGCCGTAAAGGAAGGAGAGTTCAAAGACTGCTGGACCGATTGGGGTGTTGTGTACGTAAAAAGGGACAAGATGGCGGAATTGTTTTCAACTGAGCTTCTGAAACAACAAGATTACCGCTGTTCTATTATGTGATCTTTCAGAAACTAGCATTTATTATTATTTTTTTAAATTCTTTCTTCTTTTCCTTTATTTTTTTAAATCTTTTAGATTAAAAATAGATATTAAATATTTTTCATAGTTTTTTAAATAACCTTCCCCACTAACTTATTTATCCAATATTGGATTTTCAGTTTTCAAAAACTTGCTCCACACTGTATTATTTTTTTGTTCAAAGCCGTTCATGTTAGCTATTTTTTCAGCCACACAAGAAAGTAAGTTAATATTTGAAGTATTTTATCAATGTAATATAGCTGGTATTGTATTTTATTGCAGTATTTTTCATATTAAACTCATAAGGATCAACACAAAATCTGCATTAGGCATTGGGGCAAAGGCATAAGCTCAATGGGTGTGTTGGCTTGTTTGGCTTGTTCATATACAGAGCACTTTGTAAGGTAACTTTTTATTGTACTCAACTCCAAGTGATAATCTTTGAAATCAAAACTGATCTGTTCAGGCATTCACTACTTCCGCCAATAATTCTTGTATATTTTATTTTAATGACTCATCTTTTTTACCACATCTTTCCTTTTTGATTATACACCATCATGTATTTTCATATAATTCACAGTTTATTTTTTCATTATTTTCAATTGCGACTGAAACTGACCGCTTTCACATCTTTGGGTTTTGAAGCTTCGAGATTAATGCTTCTATATTATAGTAATCGTCTTTCATAGTGCTACTGTCATATTTTTGGCGATATTTTTCTGCACACATTTTGCTTCTTATGATATAACGTTCATTGAAACCACTTATTAATGTTTGTAAATTTAAGTTTCAAGTTTTTTTCTTCATTTGTGATATTAATAAAAAATCTTCAATTTTAAAACTCAACCAGTATGATTATAAAGTATGTGAGTGCATATGAAAGTAAAGCCATTTGATTTAATTAGGGGTTTGATTCGAGGTTTATATGTTCTGTAAGAACTTTATAATGTATTTCAATAAAGTTTTTAAAACATTAACTTTATTACAGACGATAAATGGTTAAAACGTTGTTTGGAAATCATAAATTTCTATGAATTAGTTTTTGATGCAAAATATTAATTGGAATATAATGAAATTTAAAAAAAGGATCACTAACACTATACAAAAAAGTTCGTGCTTAAGTAGTTCTTTGCAGGTATTTAAAAAAGAATTTGTTTAAAAGCAAACATGGTTGAAAGTTTCAATTTATGAATTAATAAATGCATGCAGTATTAGTGAATTTGGAAGATTCTTCCAAATTGAAGTGAGTTGTTTTGAAAATTTTGCAACAAATTAATTTAAACCATAAATCTCGCAGGAATCATCTCAAAAGCAATGGATATTACGAAAATAATTTTTTGAGTAAGAAAACATCTAATTTTCAAATAGCATTACCGGTGAAATCAAATTTTATTAAACTATTTAAAACTACATCTGACATCAAAAATGCTGAGTATGAATGGAAAAAAATAAAGCTTTGGTTTGACAATGCGATTCCTTTGCAAATAAATAAAAAAAAACTTTCATCTACACCTTTGTTAATATTTAAAACTAAACTGCAAAATGAAAATTTGTTCAATGAGTTGCTTGGAGATCTGCCTCATTCTTTTGAAAAATTCCAAGATCTTTTGCTATTTCCACATTCCTGTCTTGAATCTCCATTCTGGAAAAATCAAAGTAAATACTCTTTATACAATTTATACAATCAAACGTAACCGAAAAACTATAAACTTGAATAATGTTTTCTCAAGAAATCTTTTTTCAATGTCATTTTTTACTAAGATAACCTGATGTTACTGGCTGATGCATATGGCTGCAGGAGAATTGCAGTGAAGAAGGCCATAAGCAATGATGATTTTAGATCTCCCAGGGTGCAAATCCTTCTGGGCTCAGATGCTTGGGTCACCAGGGTAGAAAACAGCATAAAGTGAGATTTTTCACTATTAATATTCCATCATCAAATTAGCATATTCAACCCATTGTCACCTATTGTTCAGTGATTAGCAAAATATGCTTTAAGCCGTAAGTGCACACGCATAATGCGCTACAAAATTGTAAGATTACATTTAATTGGGTTTTCTCTTCAAAATACTTAGAACTTTTGAAACTTTTAAGTAATTTTCGAGTTTTCTTAACACTACTTTCATAAAATGATTTCTACATAATTTTTCTTTCTTCCCACCACTACACAGATTCCATTTCAATCTGTTTCATAGCATGTTCAGTCAAGGAAATATCACAGAAAAAAAGAGACTCTCCCAAATGCCCTGTGCAAACCAAACACTCGTTGACCTTTATGCTGGTGCATAAAGTTGTTTTTAATCTCAATATATACATTTTTCAATGTTTTTTTTATTTTTTAGTGTCAAATCGCAAGTAATATTATTTTTTTATCAACATTTATAATAAAATATATATAATGTTTGAATATATTAAATTTAAATTAAAGAATAATCAAACCATTTCAGGAATTGGATACTTTGCTCTCACCTACCTCATCCATGCTAGGTAAAAAAACTATTTGGATTAATTTTATAATATATTTTTTTTTAAATTATTAATTTCGTTTAATTCATTTAATATATTATATAGAAAATTCTAAATATTTTACATTTTCAATATTCATTGAGATGCAAGCTTTTATACGCTTGCGAGTGGAACCCAGCCTCTGTAAAGGCCTTGAAAACCAACTTATATCTGAATAAAGTTTCTATGAAGAATTGCATTGTCTTGGAGGGAGATTGTACTAAGGTGAGACTTTTTAAAGGGCGCCTGAATAGCTCACCATTAATATATCAACTTTAAAAGTGAATGTTTGTGATCATAATTCTTCAAGTTGACCTCTTGGTCAATTCGTACCTTAAGTTGAATCGTTGAAAAAGTATTACGTTTTAGCTTCAAAACGCATTATGAAATTGTTTCCACTGAAGTTAATATGGACTGATTCAAACGTTGAATACTTTAATTAAATATTTTTTTATTTTATAAAATACCTGAATGTTCATTCTTCCCCAGGTTTGTCCATGCAATGTTGCAGATAGGGTCAACCTTGGCCTTTTGCCTTCTTCTGAAGGTTATCTGTTTCCATCAATCAGAATAGGCGCTTTTGAACTGCGAAAAATCGGCGCTATATAAAAGTTTTGATAAGCTTGATGACACTGTCACATCATTTGAATTTGAGTTTTGTATAAGAATCTCCCAGTGCACATGAAATTTCATTCTTTTGAACCAAAAATTTCAGTTATATACAATTATTGTATCCCAACACAAATACGCACACACACACACACACACACACACACACACACACACACACGCACACACACACACACACACACACACACACACACACACACACACACACACACACACACACACACACACACACACACACACATCCAGGCGGATGGCGCACAGCCTGCAAGGCACTCAGAAGGGACACAGGAGGAACACTCCATATCCATGGCAACGTGGATGATGCAAAGCAGTATTGCGGTGGTGATGATGGCGGCCCCAACCAATTCATTGACCGTCACTATGGTGGACATTCTAGAGTTAAAAGCAAACAACATTACGGGAGTGATGATTATAACAATAATGACAATGGTGATAAGAACTTTTATGGTGATCCTGAGTATAAAAGTGATAATCATAACTTGAATAGTGGTGGTCATGCAGGTTCAGGTGATGGTAGTGATGATAACGGTGATGATGATCATATTGATAACTGTGATGCGCATAACTTTGAGGATGGTGATGAGGTGGAAAAAAATAATGACAAAGTAACAAATCATGATGAAGAAGCAATGAAGACGAATAAAAAAACGGAAAAAAATGTAAACGTGAAGTATGAGTACGTGTGGGAAGATGGCCACACTGTTAGCTGTAACAAGAGACCCAAGATAAGTTGGATTGAGTGGGCGAGGTATGTGGAAATGAGGATAAGGAAGATAATGGAAGAGGAAGAAGGTGATGGTTGTGGGAAGGATGGTAAGATTGAAAACTTACCAGTTGGTGTCATTGACTCTTATGAAACTAATGTGATGAACGAAAACAACAGGAGTAAGGAGAATGATGATGAAAAAGTCAATAGTGATAAAGAAGAGAATTATGATAATAATGAGAACTATGATAACAATGAAAATAATGATAACAATAAGATTTATCATAAAAATGAAAGAAAAGATAAAAATGAAAATAATCATAGAAATGGTGGGAAAAAAAAAATGAAACGCAAGGTGCAAGTAAGGGTGGAGCATATAGAAAGAGTGAAATCTTATGGACCAAGGGTGGACCACATGGTGGTGGATGTTGTCGTGCTGGTGGAAGGATAAGGGCGAAGATTTGTCGTTTGAAGGTGGGGGTAATATCTCAATGAAGCATTCCAATTAAGCGCTACAAAAATCCGGGTTGAATGAGATTATCTTTAACTAACTGTCCACAATCAATCTTTCATTAACATCCTGATGATCCTTCTTGATTATCTGAAGTACTAAGTTTTGGGGTGCGAATGGCGCTCTAACTGGCCACAATTAACGCTTTGATAACTGTGAGTCGGTGAGGTTTATTAATAGCAACTGATTTATGATAGTTGTTCGTAGTATAAAAAGTTAAACTGAAGAGTGGAAAATCGTTTAAATTACAACAATCTTTGAAATCGACGTCACATGTGAATGAGGATTTAATAATAATAATAATAATAATAATAATAATAATAATAATAATAATAATAATAATAATAATAACAATAATAATACTAATAATAAAACAAATAATAACAATGGTCACATGTCAATAATGAGGTTGGAGTCTTCATCGGCTTGTGAAGGAGTCACAAGGGAAATGTCAGAGCTGGGAGGTGGTGGGGTGGAGAGATGCATGGTGGTGGTTGGTTGATTAAGAGGGGTGCATAAGCGGAAGGTGGGTAGTTTTAAATTCAGGTGGAAATGACAATTGGTGTGTTATAAGAGTTGTTACTACAAATATTTCTGGTTTTGAAGAATGTTGTAAGTTGAAGGTTTTACTAGTTAAGTATCAGTGTAATTGAACGCTCTTAATAAGTAAATGATCAATTTTATACAAGTTTGTATATAGCTTAGACCAGATACTGATGTTTTAATGAAAATATTAATATATTGACATATAAATATTTCATACGTAACCTATTGATTTTTATGGTGGTGTTTACAGAAACATTTTTGATGAGGTATTTTTAAAGAAATTGGTAGTGGTTGATGTTGGTGGTTGCGAAACGAATGAAAGGAGGTTTGAATTAAGAGTGTGACACATTGAAAGAGGTCTGTAGCAAGGGAAAGATTGAAGGAAGAAAATAGCGAATATTAGATTGAAAGAGGAATGTTACGGATGAGCCACTGGAGTGGAAGGAGGAATTCAACAAATAAAAATAAATAAAAAACTGAAACATTGGATTTAAATGAAAGAAAAAAACTTTAAAAAATATGAATTAATGAAAATTGGAAAAAAAATGCACCAATCATCGTTGAAGATGTCGTCAGGAGGTCGTTGCGAGGGCAGAGTGAGGTTGATGAAGGACTTCATATCCAGCCTCCGCTCTACCTCCCTCTGCGAGCTCAACTGATTGCTCTCCGACAGGGCTGAGAGTGGAAAAGTGAAAAAATGTTTTTAAAATCAAAATAATGTCAATTCATTATTCTTTTAAATATTAATTTATTTTAATTAAAGGTTTTAAAATCTTAATGCAATTAATTATTAATTTTTTTCAAGATTTATTTAATTATTTCTCATTATTTTTATAAATATAATTAATTCATTTTTTGATGTAGAGTAACAAGTTTTTGTGAAAAAAAGATCTGCGAACCATTCCCACCGATTTGAAACTGTTGTTTCGGTGTTGGTACTTTCCTCTTTTTAGCTGACAATCTCTGTTAGTGTTGTTGTTGTTGTACTGAAAGTTGATAATAAAGCTTTTCAATGACCGTTTGGTATACAAAAAAACGATACAAAAACGAATATTATTATAGTGGCATTAACCCCGTAGAGTTTCGAAGCCACAATACCAATAGGTATCAATACCAACACTCACTTTAGAGGTTTTGTTAATGGCTGTGGGAACATTGTGAGGTCTGGATCGAAAGGGGGTATTTTTAATTAACAATTGGTTGATAATCAATGAATTTAATCAAAACGTCAAAGGTCTCAATGTCAAAAACAGATTCACAATTTGAAAGCAAAGATAAACTCAGAATATGAGATCAAGACAAACCTCAATAACCACGCTGATACTAATACTACTCAAAGAAAGACAACACTATACCATAAGGTCCAAAACCCCTTTACCGAGGTAAGGGGCGATAGAAGAGAGTAGTGTCAGAGATAAGCCATCAAAAGCTCATGTTCTTAGTAAAACCACCAAAGACAGACAATTCTGACACCCAATGGTGTAAGAGCCCAAACTCAAGAAAGAGATCTTTTTTGGGAATCAAAAAGGCGTTTACATCTGGACTCAACAATCTTCAGTCGTTTTCGCCACTATGTTTGTATAAATGCGGCAGTAATCAAGAGTTACCGCTGCAGGTGGACTGAATATAACAATGTTGTTCGTGCAACCACCAATCATTGGAAAGCTGGTAAATAGCTGGATGGGTGATGGGAGCTTCCCAAGGTGTTTATTGATATGTGTTCTGCCTCCAGTCAATCTTTACCCAAGCTTCAGTGCAAACTTATTCAAGCACAAAGTATTCACAGGGCTCCACTGAGACCCTGTTGCGAAAGTGTGAATGCCACACAAGTTGCGAAGATCCAACAATGGGAGTCAACTACATGAAAGCTTTGCTGGTTTCCCTCAACAAACTGTTGCACTTTTCAGCCAGCTACAACCTGTCTAAAAACCACTCTTAAACCCCAGAAATGAAAAAAACTAACAAAAACACAAAAAACAAACAAACAAAAATAACAAACCAAGCAAAAAAGAAACAACCAATCAAACAAATAAACAAACAAAGAAACAACCAACCAAACAAATAAACAAAAAAAGAGACAATTAAAGAAACAAATAAACAAAGAAAGAAACAAACCTCTTTGAGACCTTGTTAACCTCCTGATCACTGCTGCTTGAAGCAACATCTTCATCACTGTTCTCCACCCCTTCATACTGCAACAACTCGTCCAGCAAGTAACTTGGTGAACATTTTGAAACTTTGAACTATTCATTATTATCAGTATTATTGCTTTCAATATTTATTTTTCATTAATTAACATTATATTTGTATTTGTTATTTGTATAATTTTCATATTTAGTATTATTTATTGTTATTATTTATTATTGACAAATTGAAAAATTATTTACGCTTATATTATTAAAACGTGTGTTAATAGAAAAAATCAAATTAATACCTTTTTTCTTTATTTACTTTGAGAAGTTTTTTCTGAGATAATTTTAATTCTTCCTGGTAGCACTCATTTTCCTTTGAAAAATAAAAAAAATTTCATGTTGAATTCGAATAAAACATTTATTTTTAAGATTAGTAAATAGTTATACTTGTAAGATTTATTATGAAAAATTAATACCTACTCACTAACGGTAAGTTAATACTTGAATACTACATTGTATGTATCCCCAATATTTTGAGTAGCCAGTCACGCTATTATAACAATGGAAATTAAAATACATATTTTAATTTAAAATTACGAATGTATAGACGTGATAGAAAGCCTAATCTTCAGTTCAGAGTTATAACTGAGTGAAAGAAAAAATTGAAAAAAACTGGAATGCTGAACCAAAATAATTTTTCTTAATTCCAGTCGTTGCCAAGTAGTACACGTTACAAATAATTAGGAAGCGACATCAAGGCTAGTGAAAAAATGCAATTGCAGAAGACTAGAAAAACTTACATAAATTAACTTTTTAAGTTTCTTTTTGAGGAATCTATACTTTTGCTTGTAGTCTATCGACATCGTTTAAAAACCACTTACAGTTAAAAGAACTCTTCAGATATTTAACTGAAATTCGCTTCAACTGATTATTACATAAATTTACATTTAGTTGACTAGTATTACATTTTCAAAAATACGTTTTTTATTGAGAAAATTGACAAAATATATCAGAAAAAAATTGTCATTCAAAAATAATTTTATACTGAAAAAAAAACTTTTGAAGATGTTTTTAAACATATGTTTTCATATGTGGCTCTAAACATCGTTTAAAAAATGGAACAAGATTTGCCAATTGACATACATTACAACAAACTTCAAGGTTCATTTGATATTTTCAATAAGAAAATTCCAATATTAATTTTCAAAATTGTTTTTTGCTATAAGATTAAACATATTTCAGACTGGCTGCTGAGCAGACGGCACTGCAAGCAAAACTGGTCAACAGAGATATTGAAAGTGCGTGAGGAGATCAACAAAGCCATACAAGACATGCCACCTATTGAGTCAATCACACAACTTCTCTCCGGAACATGCTAGTTTCAGCTGTTATGCCTTTAAACATAAATAAACGTTACTTCCATTATTTTTAGGAACTTCACATTGACTTATCAATAATTGTATCAAATTTCAACCTCAAACAGACATAAACTATTTCCACTGCAAAAAGATTGTGGAGATTTTGAAGCAGACTGAGGGCTCTTCCAGAACTCTCTTTGGCTCCTACTCTTCCAAGCGGCTCAAAGACTGGATTGCTGTTTTGAAGGCTTATGAAAAAGACAATATATACCTAGGTGTGTACATCTGATGATAACTCAAAAGGGTTGAAAACTATCAAAAACTATTTAAACTATTAAATAAAATTTTTGAAGTTCAAACTATAAACCATATCACTTTATGACCACAACATCAATAGCTGAGGGGTCTCAGTTGATGACAAGGTGTGTGAACTTTGAAATACCAGCCCTCAAAAAGCAAATCTCCAAATCACACCAGGCCCTGCAGGTTACATGCTTGTTTCTAAGGGTGTTTCTTGATTACTGATATCAAATTTATGCTAGAATCTAATTTTAAATTCAATATAATCAATTTCTTTCATTTTTATAATTTTTGTCTTTTTTCAACCACCCTCATTCATTCCATCTTGTTCCTTCTCGTGCAGGAGTACTCCAAGAAGCAGACAGACTACCACAAGAGCAGTCTTGAAACTGCTGATAAGTTTCAAGTGGCTTGCAAAAGCCTAGGAATTCAGGTAGATATGATGGTTGAGTGAAGGATGGATGAGTTGTTTTTATCACATCGAATTGAAGTTTTACAGAAATGTTTTATGTAAAGAATCCAATTCAGGAGCTTTATATTATAATGGGTGAAAACATAATTGTGTGTTGAATGAATAATTAAATTAATTGAATAATTAACAGAAAAATCACTAAATGAATTAATCTATGATTTATTTTGAATTTAATCTTTCAGCACGTGTTTTTATTCCAATACACATGTACTTTTATGTCATGTACACAGGGCACGAAACTGAAAAGAGAAATCATTGGATTGTTGGATGATCTGCCATCCTTCTTTGATGAGGTACAAATCTATTAATAGAAACAACACCGTAATATCCGCCATGCGTCACGATCTTGAACATAAACCTCTATTTATAGTAACAAAGCCGAAAATAGTATCAAGTCATAAACAACGTTAAGGTTCTTGGCGACGTCAGAAGACTTGACAACGAAGTTAACTTTTACACCGAGTTCAAGAAGTACCTTTCATCAGGGTGAGTCATCCGTCCATCCAACCCACCTCCTAGCATCAAATCAACCACCTGAACAATCTAACTGAATGACCAGCTTTTTATGTTGAAGAATCGAATTTGTCGTTCAAACAATCAGATTGTAGGTTCAATCTTATGGAAGCAACCAACAAAATCAAACAGTTAATCAAATGCTTAATCAATAATCTGATGAACAACTCAACAACCCACTCATCCACTTCTCATCAATTCACCTTTCACTCATCCACCTCTCACTCATTCATCACTTATTCACAATTCTCACAACCCATCATTTATCCATATATTCATACCACTCACCGTCCATCACTCACTCCTCACTCACCCATTCATCCACCACTACCACCCATCCACCTTCCACCCATCCACCTTCCACCCATCCATTTACCACAACAGGAGCATAGACAAGGAGTCATGCCTGTCACTCATGAGGTACTTGAGTGCCAATGGCAACACCACCTTGTATGAGTTGAGAAGAAAGAAGAAGCCTCAACAGGTGGTGAAGAATGAGGTGGATTACGGCCTGGAGGAGGATATTGAAGCTGCTGGAAACCTGCAAGATGATGAGGTTGCAGTGGATGGGGACAAGGAGAGGAGGATGGATATGAACAGGGATGAAGGATTTGTAGAAATTTGAGTTTTATTTTTTTATTAAATTACGCAGATAGACTGGGGTAACCTTGACTCCGAACCTGCTGAAGAAGCCACTCAGGAGGTATGTTGAATACGCGCAGATCCACGCACACACACAGACACACACACACACACACACACACACACACACACACACACACACACACACACACACACACACACACACACACACACACACACACGCACGCACGCACGCACACACACACAGATAGACTGGGGCATAGAAGACGTTGTAGAGCCGGGAAGCCTGCCTAATGGTGCGGGAGACGCTGCTTTTGGAGGTCAGCATCGTCATCTCTTCCATCATTTCATTTTTCCACTCTCACTGAACCCACTTCATCTTTTTGACATCCACCACAACAGTCCTTGCCACAGACGTGGAGAGTGGGGTGGCCAGGGGAGAAGAGGCATTGTCGGTGTTGGAATGCCTCAACACTCGCAATGAACTCATCAATGAGCTCTATGAAGTAGCTATCAAATTGATTATTTTATATTTTTAAATTGTATGAAACCATTTGCTTTCTTCATTCCCATTTTTTCTCATTTTATTTCATCAAGTAAATTTTAAAAAAATAAAAAATAATGTTTTTTTTGAAGATTTCTTTAGATTTACCTTTTCACTATTTTTGTTATAAAATTCGTACTTCAAATTGATTCAACATTTCGGTCCACTTCCTTCAACACTTTTAGTTGGAAGCCTTTTTCTCACAACGACTCTCAGAACTCAAACAGAGTGATTCTTCAAGCTTTCTCGACACTCTCATCTTCCAAGTACTAATCCAAATAAATTATATAAAAAAATCATAAAAAGTAACAATACTTCCTACGTTGGTCATTTATCACATGCAGACATTTATATTTACGAGTTTTCCTTCTCAGGCGGCTCCACATTCCATCTTGCTACCAGCAGACGACATATCAGCCATGTTGGCGAACATAAGATGTCTCATCAACAAGTTCTCGAAGCCAAACATCAAGGAACTTTTCCTGATCTGCAGTTTCCCCAAGTAAACCTTTTTATACCTGTTGTCGAGCTTATAATATATCACCACCATGACATGACCATCTTCGTCATCATCTTCATCGTCATTTTTAACTTTTTTTTCGTCATAATTTTTTAAATAATTCTTTTACCATGCCATCATCATTTTTATTTTCATCATTATCTTCATCCTCACTTGTCAGGCACGTGGACAGAATGGTGGAAAACTTGAAAAAAATGACATCAGACAGCGAAAAGATGGAAGCCCAGTCTAAGATTATGGTACTCAGACAGGCAGAAAAGCGGGATGAGATTACTGAACTTGAACCAAAGTTGGAGATCTTAAGAGAAAAAACTAAGATTCTCAAGAAAAATGTGAGTTTTCCAAAAAAAATTTAAGATTTGTTGAAGAATTGCATAGTTTTTCAAAAATACCGAAATTGCTAAAAATATCTATTTCAACGCTTCTCCACAGATGGAAGATGAAATTTCCCAGAGATATAAGAATCGAAAAGTTAATATTATGGGTGATATAAATTCGATTTAGTTCGATTGAAATTATGGCCATTCTGTTTCAATTGAATAAAACGTAATTGAAGTTTTATCCTATCTTGTTTCAAGCAAAATAAACTACCAGCACAGCCTTCCTTATTAGCATAAGAAAAATTTAAAAACCATTTTGGTGACAAATAAAAAATTTCTTTAAATCCCCAAGTGTTGAAAAAAATTCAAGTTTCATTAAAATACTTATTTAAGAAATGTCTCAGCCATTGTTATTGAGAGTCGTCGCTTCCTCAGTGGCCGTTGCCAACAAGGCTGGCCAAATAATCAGGGACATCTTGAAAAGTGGAGATTTAGGAATCGTGCAAAAGGTTTATCATGAAAATAATCAAAAGTCTTTTTTCAAATATGAAATAGAGTGACAATGAAATCTGTCATTCTAGTTGAAGCAGATATTTTGCAGGTTTGATAATTGAGACTCAACACTCATTTTCTTTCAGGGCTTCAATGACATGCAAACAGAGGCTGATAGGAGTGCTCAGAAATGCATTGTAGCGTCTCTGGTAAAGCAGTATCCAAAGGCATCTATTATTGGCGAAGAGGTTTCTATGAAAAAATGCTATATGGCGCTTTGCAAATTTTTTATTAGATCAGAGGTTTCACACACATTATAAAGCTCAAATTTAAAAAAATAATTTATTGGTTGAAATTTTATAGTGCTTATATTATTATATTTTATCATTCTTTTTTATAATTAAAAATTAATGATTTACAATCTCATAAATTTCTTGATCATATGCATCAACTTCCCATCATTCAAACCTGAAAGACTTTGGATAGCTCAGAAATTCCAGCAGACTGGCTGGTGACTGGGCAAGATGAAGAAGTTCTAGGAGAAGCAGGCAGTTTCCCCTCAGACCTCAAAGAGGCCAAGGAGGAAGACGTAATTGAATGGAAATTTAAAAAAATTATAACAAATTTATTCATATAATCCTCATTTTAAAAACTTTAAACTCTTTTGTTTGTTTTATATAAATAAGAAGGTAATTGATTGTTCAAATAACAAATGATTTCAACAGCTTTGTATTTGGGTGGATCCACTGGATGGAACAGCAGAGTTCACTCAAGGTGACACACCCACTTGCTTCCATACATCATCCCACATGGTGTTAAGTTGATGCAAAAAAAATCAAACTTAAAAATCCAATAAGCTTGAAAGTTCATGGCAAGTATTGCATACTCAATTCGACAATAATTAAAAGTGAATTGAAGTAAATTAAAAATGCTCTATACAAAAGACATCACTTAAGCAAGGTTTCAAACATCCTTTAACACCAACATCCACCACCATTTACAACAACCACAGGCTTGTTAGATCATGTGACGGTGTTGATAGGGGTGGCTTGGAAGGGTCGTGCAGTGGCAGGTATTATTTACCAGCCCTACTACAACTATCAGAAGGGTCCAGAGGCTGCGCTGGGCAGAATGATCTGGGGTGTTGATGGACTTGGTGAGTTCCACACTTGTGTTTGGTTGACTTGCACATCTTTTTGGGATTTGCACACAGGCTTTGATGATTTGTACATGTGTTCTGGGGATTTGTACATGTGTTTTGGTGCTTTTCATACACGTGTGTTTGACTATCCATCTATTTCTTAATGTACAGTGGACATTTGAACTAGCAGACGAATTGAGATCAATCGTTGTGAAAGATTTCAAAAGTTAAACATTGAATACAATAAAAACCCACGCACACACAGGAGCTTACGGCTTTAAGCTGAGCAAGCCTCCGACCTCAGAGAGAATTATCACGACGACCCGTTCGCACGTGACGGAGCAGGTGAACAGGGCCATTGAAGCGTGCAATCCCACGCAAGTGCTCAGAGTTGGAGGAGCTGGCCATAAGGTGGAGTGAGATGAAGGATGGGTGGGGTGGGATGGAGGATGGGTGGGGTGAGGTGGAGGAAGGTTTGAGTGAGGTGTTTTTGAATGGAAGAGGATGAGTGGAGTGAGGTAGTGACACGGTGAAAGATGAACAAGTGGTCTAAAATGAATGTAGTTTTTAACTAATTATTAATTCATAAAAATATCAAAAAAAAAAAAATAAATTATGATAAAAAACTACAAAAGAGAAATTATACTCAACCACTTACATTCTAGCCAGGCACTTACACTCCAGCCAACAAAGAACTCACTCGACAGGTGTTGTTGCTGATCGAAGGCAAGGCACACTGTTACTTGTTCGCCAGCGGAGGCTGCAAGAAGTGGGACACGTGTGCTCCAGAGGCGGTGCTGCATGCCATGGGTGGCTGGCTGACCGACATGAATGGAAACAGGTGTGACTTGGAGGAAAGACAGTGTTTAATTTGTTCGATTCAATGTTACCAGTGTTTGATTGTATCGACTCAAGTGTACCAGCCCTCAGACACGGGGTAGATAAACCTGACATTGCATTACAGCACAGTCCTAGTAGTCTCAGCATAGCGACGCATGCAACGCCATACACACCATTGTAATTTGGTAAATGAATGAATGAAAGAATACATAATTAGATCAACGCCAGTGACTCTTCAACAGGTATGAGTACCACAGCGGGGTGGAGAAGAGAAACAAGGGAGGTACGCTGGCTACGTGTGTCAAGGACGAACACGCGTGGTACCTCGGCAGGCTGCCGCAGGAGGTGAAGGGAGACCTCAAGTGAACTTGCTGTCTTTCAGAGGGCATCCCTGCTCCTTGGGAGCTCTGTGTTGGCTGGTCAAGAGTGGTTCTTTATTTATTGTGATGGTTTGTTGTATTGTGTTTTAGTGGTTTGTTATAACAGAATGATGATGTGTCTAATGGAACGATTACCATGAACTGTTATAGTTTGATTGGTATAAGATGCTGTTTATATTAATGATTGCCACGAAGTACGTTATGTGATGTGTGCAATGAAGTAAGTTTGATGAGGTTCCCATGGAGTGATCATGATGATTGTGTTATAAATTGTGATACATTTTTTGGAGTTATTATGATTGTAATGGGGTGGTTAGAATGGCTTATTATGATGTGGCTATGATGACGACGTTGTGAGGCGAATGAAGTGTGCGCTAAAGTTGATTAGAGTGTTGTTACAGTCATTTTAGTCGTGTTTGTTCTATGAAAACATTGCTATTTAACGTTCCTTCTACACATAGGCTATATTTTTGATAGTGATTTTAAGCCCAGTCTTTCAACAGTCTTTCACGAACTTGACGTCTCACAATCGAATGCTCTAGAAGATGTATTGTTTAGTTTAGAAATAAAGCATCAAACTTTTATTATTATTGTTATTATTATTATTTTTTTATATTAAAAATACCTCCGATAATTATAAAAGATTTGACGTAACTTCAAATATATAGAAAGTAAATAAAAAAATTGATTATATAAATATGACGCGTAAGTATATAAAGAGAAATGCTTAAAAGGTATATTAATATGACGGAAATGATGATAAAAATAGTATTACCTAAATCGATGAAGAAAATGGTGATAAGAAATGAAAAACACACGAGCAATACTCAAAGACCGAAACTATCGTCGTTATCATCGTCATGGCGGTCGTTGTAGTAGTTGAAGAGTTCTGGTGACACTCCCTCCAGCAGCATCACTCGCTCTTCTAGCTCCTTCACCCTGGCGTAGAGAGCCTTGCTCACAGGGGCCTCTGGAACAGCCATCGTTGAGTCTGCATGATGGAATGATTGGTGGATTGGGAAGAGGATGGGAGGATGAATGGGTAATTCATGGGTGAAAGTGGGTTGGTGGGTGAATGGATGAGAATAGGAGTGGTAGGCTTGGTGAGTTGATTGGAGATAATTATTTTTGAAAATATAATTAATAAACCAAACTATTTTTCCTTTGTATCTTGTACTCATTCCATATAATCCCTGATGCTTCACCATCACCACCACCACTACCACTAAGATCAATAAATTTACACTTTCCCACATCCAATACCACCTGATGGAAACTTGATGTGTTGCGCAATGTTATTGATTCGTTGGGTCATGGCTGTGCTGGGCATTACTTCGACGTCTTGTTCCAGAATGTTTTGAGGCCCTCTATGATTTGTTACCTCCCTCACTGCAGAGTGGTCGTTGAAGGAGGTTTGTGGCCATAGGTGGGTGAGAGGTAGATATATGGATGGATAAACAAATGGATAGATAGGTGGATGAACAGATGGATGGATAGATGGGTAGAATTCAATGAAAAATGATTAAAAACTAATGATATATTTGAGCTTGAAAATTATTGATGATAGGTTGTCTTGTGATGGTTTTTATGCCTAAAAATTACGCCATCCTTATCTCAAAGCTCATTCTTATTGCATCTCGAGAGTGAATGCAACTCAATTTGAAGCTGATAGAATCTTATTGAGTTTAACGCCTTATTGAATTAAACCGAAACCTCATGTCTTCTCACTTTTAACATGGCTCTGACCAAATGATGGTCTGTAAACGGAATCTACTCTGGCACAACTGAACTCTGAAAATATTATTGAATTTTATGAAGTAGTGAAACTTAAAATTTACATACTTGTTTTTCTTTTTAGTTATTACTATTTCTGGTTTTGATTAAAATTTTTTATTTATTAAAGAAAAATAATTTTATTGAAATAATCCTGAAGAAAAATTTTTCTACACTTCACCTGAACTTTGACCACCAATTGCAAATTCATAACTATTTAAAATGTTTGTTTCATTTCTTTGATTTCTTATAAAACACTTCATTCTTCTTTTCAACTGATCAGTTTGAAATGCTTTTTATAAGAAAAAGATAATTTATTTTAAAAAACCATCATGACTGAGATGAAAAAATTTAAGATTAATTTTTTCTTTGTAACATACCTCATCATCTGATGAGTTCATCAAAATCTTTTCTTCATCCAACTTAACTGATGCCTTCTCAAATGAGTCAATAGATTTCTGTAAATGCGAAAAGTGAAAAATAGTTTTATTAGTTTGCATGAAAAAAATAAAATGTTGTTAAACTTACTTGTAGGCAACTTGCGAACTCTTTGGCTTTTGAAAGGTTTTTCAATTCTATAAAATTACCTAGACATGCCTGAACAAAGCTTTTTTCATATTTGAGTATCTGTCAAAACAAAAATTTAAAAAATCATCGAACAAATTTTCTCCTCAAAATTCTAAGGTAAGATTGGTTGGCTTAATATTGCGAAAATGTAAAATCCTTTCTAACAAACCTCTGAGAAAGATTGCGAAAACATTGTGTAGTTTTTTTCAATCATTTTAAGGTTTTAATCCTAATAATATTATAATAAAAACTTAATATGTTCAACTATTTTTAATTTACGCAGATTTCTCCACTACTTCATTCGAATTCCTTTTTAGTTTTGGAAACAGAATTAACTTTTGGTATATTTATTAACAATAAAAGATAATTGAAAAACTTTTTTTAAAATTTTTTATGACTATTTGTTCAACTCATTGTGAAAAAAAGTTGGCAAAAATTGAAAAAAAATGAAGTGATTTTTTACTTTAAAAAAGTGGAATTTTAAAAATTTTAATAAATAGAAACTTCAAACAACAACTTCTACCCTTCTAAAACATGAAAAGAAACATAAATTATATTTTCCATGCAAATAAGTTTCATCATTATAAGTGGAATTTTCAAACTGTTTCTATTTCTTCACGAGCACTGCTGGAAACAGGGAGAATACAACTCGCTTGGTTGATCGCTAGACGATTGCATCACTGTATTGAAAAAAAATTAAACCAAGAAAGTGTTATTGAAGTTTAATGAAATTTAAAAAAAAATTCAATTTTTTAATTATGTATTTTCAAGCTTATCTTTTCAAATTTATCCAACGTTAAAATATAAAACTTCCAAATATATCCAAAAAATATTTTTAAAATTTATAACATTGGAAAACATTCATAAAAATATATTTCGAAGTTGTCACCATTTTGCGGGATCAACTCATTATTCTGAGAAGCAGATGCAATCATTTGACAGTCAGAAGAGAAGAAATCTTGCATGTGTTGGTGGGTGGAAGAAGGAGGAGGAGGAGATGGGATGGAGAAGCGAGAATAAAAATTTGATCGGAAAAAATCCGAGTGGCAGTTTGTGTCTGTGTGAGTGATTAAACAAAAAATTAAAAATAATTTCGCAAATTTTCAAAAAAACCACTAGTACAAAAAAACTCTCTCTTAAACATTAGTTTTTTTCAGACAAGAAAATTCCACCCACTTTCAAAAAACATTTTGTTGGTTCTGATGATCGACTGATCATGCTCTTGTAGCAAGAGGGAGGAGGAAGATGGGGACGAAGTGGCGTTGCTGGGTCCGCCAAGAAGGACAGACCTGACTCTTCTGGGCGTGCGGAAGAACTGGTGTCTGCGAACCAGACCCGGCACATTCAACTGCTTCATGCGTCTCTCTTTCGACCGTCTGTTCTGGAACCACACCTGCGAAGACGTTTCGAACATCCAACACGTTGACAGTCTCAAACGAACGATACTTTTGAAACTTCCAATAGTTCCAAATAAGCGAGATTTTTTGTGCTGGTTATAATGTTAGTAATTTTTCTGAATAAATAGATAGATTATTTTTGTAAATTTATAGAAAATGAAAATCCCTTTCTCGCTACTTTCATCCGCCTACTCCACCTCCCCACCACAGACGCCTCCCCCACACGTCACACGAGCGCACCCACCCAGACAGGCAGATGTAGGCGTGTACTGAACAAGAAATGCAGCCGGGTCAGGGGTCAGGCACGATGAATGACGCCAGTGCTTACGTCACACTGCTTTCGATATTATCTACTTGCGTTTTTGTTTCAATGTCCTTACCACCCTTTCTTCCATCTTCTCCTCCTCCTCTTCTTCCTCTTCCGCCCCATCTTTCCCACACTTTTCTCATCCTTTTTTGAAACTTTTGTCTACTGACGTCATTGGTTAATACACATGGTTGTACTATAGTATACTGCAGTGTGCTGTACTTGCATACTCCAATGAGTCTCGTAGCTCGGCTGATTTGTACTCTGAGTCAAAACTTGCATACTAAACGCCTCTGATGTTTTGCACCGTATTTCATTTCTTACTAAGGAAAATACATGATGGTGCATTTCCCTGCATTGAGAAGCATATGCCTACAAGGTCGCTCTGCCAACACTCGCGGCGTTGCCTAATGCGCCTGGAAAGAGGTGTGGGGATGTGAAAGAGGTGTGGGGATGTGAAGGAGGTGTGGGGATGTGAAAGAGGTGTGGGGATGTGAAAGAGGTGTGGGGATGTGAAGGAGGTGTGTGGATGTGAAGGAAGTGTGTGGATGACTTTATGGACTCGAAGGTACAGCTCGTCCAACAGCCCTCAGAAACACCCTAACTGCTTCAAACGTGTTTTCACTCACTTTCATTGAAAATTATCTTTTTAGAAATACATTTTTAGTATACGCGCATACAGACATGCGCGCGCCCATGCTCACACATACCAACACACGGGCATATACTAAAACACACACACACACACACACACACACACACACACACACACACACACACACACACACACACACACACACACACACACACACACACACACACACACACACACACACACACACACACACACACACACACACACACACACACACACACACACACACACACACACACACACACACACACACACACACACACACACACACACACACACACACACACACACACACACACACACACACACACACACACACACACACACACACACACACACACACACACACACACACACACACACACACACACACACACACACACACACACACACACACACACACACACACACACACACACACACACACACACACACACACACACACACACACACACACACACACACACACACACACACACACACACACACACACACACATCCAGCTCAATGCACGTGCGTGAAAAGTTCAACCTGTTTCCGCTTTCTTTCTAATTAATATTCATCAAGCGGTCGTGATGGATGTGTGTTTACACGTCTGATAAGGATGTCGTTGTTGCGGCTGATAGTTTTACCGGATTTATTTCAAATTCCAACGTATAAATCTTCAGTTGCATCGAAATGTGAATTTTAAAGAATCAACACTTCAAGAAAGAGAAAAAAACTTTAACAAAGTTGACTACGAGGCCAAAATCAACGTCTTCGAGCGGATATGTTTTTTATTAGTTAAGTTTAATCAAAGTTTGAGGAAAGTGGGAGACAAGACGGAAGAAGATAGTAATTCTTGTGAGCACATGTTCCTTGGAGGGTGGTCCTTGTTTCTCGCTTCACTGCCTTCTCCGCTCCTTTGTGCCACTGCAACTTCTGCTACTACTACTACTACTACTACTACTACTACTACTACTACTACTACTACTACTACTACTACTACTACTACTACTACTACTACTACTACTACTACTACTACTACTACTACTACTACTACTACTACTACTACTACTACTACTACTACTACTACTACTACTACTACTACTACTACTACTACTACTACTACTACTACTACTACTACTACTACTACTACTACTACTACTACTACTACTACTACTACTACTACTACTACTACTACTACTACTACTACTACTACTACTACTACTACTACTACTACTACTACTACTACTACTACTACTACTACTACTACTACTACTACTACTACTACTACTACTACTACTACTACTACTACTACTACTACTACTACTACTACTACTACTACTACTACTACTACTACTACTACTACTACTACTACTACTACTACTACTACTACTACTACTACTACTACTACTACTACTACTACTACTACTACTACTACTACTACTACTACTACTACTACTACTACTACTACTACTACTACTACTACTACTACTACTACTACTACTACTACTACTACTACTACTACTACTACTACTACTACTACTACTACTACTACTACTACTACTACTACTACTACTACTACTACTACTACTACTACTACTACTACTACTACTACTACTACTACTACTACTACTACTACTACTACTACTACTACTACTACTACTACTACTACTACTACTACTACTACTACTACTACTACTACTACTACTACTACTACTACTACTACTACTACTACTACTACTACTACTACTACTAAAAATACTAGTACTTTTACCCCTACCATCACCACCACCGCCACCTTGGATTAAAGCCTCTAGAAGCGACAAAGGATGACAATTAGGACGATTTGGAACAACACTCCTGGGTGTGATATGCAATCGATGCGGTGGAATATTGACAATGATGGTACCTGTGGCGGTCCCTATGGATGCCTCCCTCTCTATGCCTCCCTCTATGTCTCCCTTTCTATGTCTCCCTCTCTATGCCTCCCTCTCTATGTCTCCCTCTCTATGCCTCCCTCTCTATGTCTCTTTCTCTATGCTTCCTTCTCTATGCCTCCCTCTCTATGTCTCCCCTTCTATGTCTCCCTCTCTATGCCTCCCTCTCTATGTCTCTCTCTCTATGCTTCCTTCTCCATGCCTCCCTCTCTATGCCTTCCTCTCTATGCCTCCCTCTCTATGCCTCCCTTTCTATGTCTCCCTCTCTATGCCTCCCTCTCTATGTCTCTCTCCATGTTCTTCTCTATGTCCCTTTCTTTGTATTTCTTTATCGCTTTTCCCAGGGTTTTTCTCGCCTTTCTCCATGTTACTCTTCATTTTCTTTTCTGTTTTTCATATTTCTTTGTTCGTTTTCATTTTTGTTTTCTGCATTTTGCATGGTCCGCTGTTTATTTTGTATGTATTACAATTCAAATTATTCTATGTTTTTCTATGTATACTTCTCTATGTATTGTTTTCTACCTCTATACGAACTCTCCTATGAGGTTCTTCGTGCCCCCCTCTGTATCGCTCTGTGTGTTGCTCCGTACCACCCTGTGTATCGCTCTGTGTGTTGCTCCGTACCACCATCTGTATCGCTTCATGCGTTCCTTCTTATTGCTTCGTGTACTTCTTTATGGATCGGTAGGTACACGCTCATTGTTCCATTCCACAATGAAGCCTTCGAAAGAATACCTCCCACCCACTACAGCTCCATAAAGCTTCTCATTGTATTTTTGATATTTTCAAATCGAATAAAGCCTCAATACTCCGGCGTTTTCCGTTGTCTTCTTAGCTTTATGCCTTCCACAGCGACGAATATCCCCCTTGCTCCCACTTACTTATGTGCACACAAGCACACGGCGTCGCCAATGTGAGATTCAAAATTGTTTTTTCATATCCATTGCTTTTAATTTTTAAATATATTTTTTTATTCAATTAAACGCTTCATCATTTTTTAATTAATTAAACTTTTTAATTGATCATTTGAGATTTTGATAATTCTATATATGCTTAAAAACCGATGACAACTTTCTTGCTCAATTTCGAAAATAATCTTAAATTTTTATAAATAAATATTTTCTAACAAAGATTATTCAAAATTATTTCAAAGGATTCGAATAATTTCAAATAATAATTATTAAAATTTAAAACAATAACGGACAAATACCATGTCGAATATCATAGTTATTCATTTCAAAATACAAAGGCACACACTCTTATGCAACCACTGTGTATTTTTCACGGCATCCACTGGAAGGTTTATACAAGCATCGCAAATACTTTTCTTATTTTTAAAAATTTTCATACATTTTCAGGCATTTTCACTACTTTTATCAACTTCTTGGAGCATATTTTACATTTTTTGAAACCGAAAATTTTTTTTCCGAGATGTTTTTTGCACGAAAAAACGAGAAAGGCGAACAACTACATGTTTGGCTTGTGTAGAAAAACAACTACATGTTTGGCTTGTGTAGAAAAACAACCACATAAAAATGCAGTCCTGCGGACAACGCTGAGCTGCAAGATTTATGTTTTAAAAGTGAACTTTCAATGGAAGATATAAAAAACACAAGTGCAATATTCTGAGAGAGACTGAAGGAATTCCATAAATAATAATAATATTATTATTAATATTATTAATATTGTTATTAATTTATTTACTGAAAGCAGTCCGCAAGACTCAGAAGGAATGGTAGAAAAGCAAGAAATAGTTGTAAACACACCTAAACGTACTTAAAAAGATTTGAACACACACACACACACACACACACACACACACACACACACACACACACACACACACACACACACACACACACACACACACACACACACACACACACACACACACACACACACACACACACACACACACACACACACACACACACACACACACACACACACACAC
Source organism: Branchellion lobata (assembly GCA_947562095.1). Classification (NCBI taxonomy): domain Eukaryota; kingdom Metazoa; phylum Annelida; class Clitellata; order Hirudinida; family Piscicolidae; genus Branchellion; species Branchellion lobata. The sequence continues at coordinate 8,426,621 of OX387254.1, read as the reverse complement.
ACACACACACACACACACACACACACACACACACACACACACACACACACACACACACACACACACACACACACACACACACACACACACACACACACACACACACACACACACACACACACACACACACACACACACACACACACACACACACACACACACACACACACACACACACACACACACACACACACACACACACACACACACACACACACACACACACACACACACACACACACACACACACACACACACACACACACACACACACACACACACACACACACACACACACACACACACACACACACACACACACACACACACACACACACACACACACACACACACACGGACTGATGAGTTAGTCTCCTAGGATTTGCAGGCTTACTTCCATCATAAGAACTGCTGCTACGGACTCTTTAAACCAATTTTACTCCTCCTAAACATACAACAACTCCCAGCTTACGACATTTTTCCTTTTTGAGGCTTTTAAAAATCTTTTTCTCCCAGCCAAAATGGCCACCAGCCAAAATGGCCAGTTTATGTTTCACGTTTTGATTTAACAAAATCACTATTTTTCGTTTTTTACAATTTAATTTTCAAAATTGGGTTTATTTTGTTTTTATTTTTTTTATTTTCAAAGTTTTTAATTAATTATGAAAATTTTAAAAACTAAAAATAATTTAGTGCAAATTGTTACATGAAAGCGGTGTTGCTGTTGGCAACGAGTATCCAATGACGTCGACGGAAAA
>OX387254.1:8410863-8413363 GCA_947562095.1 Branchellion lobata | reverse complement strand
AGGTATGAGAGTTAAAGACAGATGGTGCTTGAACAAGGCGATCGTGAGTTTTGGATGGGCGGGTCTTGTTGAAAGTGGGCGGAGAAGAGCGAAGAGATAATTATGTGCATTGATTCGAGTGACGCACGTCAATCATTCTGACGTAGCTTGTGCACTTGAGTGTGCGTGCACGCTTGATTTTTTGTGTGCGTGTGATTTAAAAGTTAATTTCAAATTTTTTTGACATTTTGCATTTTTTGTGCCACCATGTTGAATCCGAAGGTGTTTTTGAAATAAAAAAATCATTCAAAACCAATTTTAATTAAAATAATTATTTAATAAAAATAATTCAGAATAAAACCTTGGTACATCTCTATTTCGCGATCTTTTTCCTGTTACGTCAGGCGACACGACGCCAAACGCTTTGTCATCTTATCTTCCTTGATAATCGCCACTGCCAAAGAAAGATGAAACGATATCTCCATGAGTTGTCTGATTTCTTTTTCTATGTTTTTGTTTTTCTGTGCTGTTGTTTGTTGTTCTGTTTATGTTTCTAAATGTTTTTTTGTTTGTGGTATAGTTTTTGTTGTTTCTCTCTATGTTTTTGTTGTTTTGTTGATGTTTGTTTCTACGTTTTGTTTTGATTTAAATTTTTTATTGTATTTTTTCCTCTGTTTATTCTATTTTTTCTATGTTTTTGTTGTTGTTTTTATTTATTTCTTCTTTTATCAAAAAATCTTTTTGTGTCTTATTTCATACTAGTTTTTCTCGAATTTTTCTGCCTCAGGAATAGTTCAACATAGAGCTGAAATCTCAAAATGTCTTTTCGCATTATTTCAAAAAGTTATTTTTCTACTTAACACAGAATCTCACTTTATTTCACAAAATACCAAAAATCTTAAAAAATATTTCCATTGATAGGTTTGGAGACGCTTACTTAAATTAATTAAAAACTCAATAAAGTTAAAAAATTTAAAAAATTAAAAAATTTTTTTTATGGAAACAAAATTTGGGTAGAGTTTGTCGTTGGGAAACATTGGGAAAGAAGATAGCTCTTTCTATATACACACTCAAGCATTTAGGATATATATTTATATATACATATATATTTATATATACATATATATATTTATATATACATATATATTTATATATACATATATATTTATATATACATATACTGTTGAAATCAACAGTAACCTCAGGATGGTGGAACCATGAATGAATCAAGAATAGTAAATGAATGAATGAATAAATAAATGAATGAATGAATGAATAACTAAATAGATGAATGAATGAAGGAATAAATAGATGAATGAATGAATGAATAAATAAATAGATGAATGAATGAATGAATAAATAGATGAATGAATGAATGAATAAATAAATAGATGAATGAATGAATGAATAAATAAATAGATGAATGAATGAATGAATAACTAAATAGATGAATGAATGAATGAATGAATAAATAGATGAATGAATGAATGAATAACTAAATAGATGAATGAATGAATGAATGAATGAATAAATAGATAAATGAATGAATGAATGAATGAATAACTAAATAGATGAATGAATGAATGAATAAATAGATGAATGAATGAATGAATGAATAACTAAATAGATGAATGAATGAATGAATAAATAGATGAATGAATGAATGAATAAATAAATAGATGAATGAATGAATGAATGAATAAATAGATGAATGAATGAATGAATGAATGAATAAATAGATGAATGAATGAATGAATGAATGAATAAATAGATGAATGAATGAATGAATGAATAAATTGATGAATGAATGAATGAATGAATAGATTAATTAATTAACCGACTAACTAGTGAAGAATACTTGTATGACTATGAGTAACCGTGAATAAAAGAAAGAGAAAAAAGAAAAGACTAGTAACAGTTGAAAAATGAAAAATTTCAAAGAAAATAATAACTTCAAAACAGATCCCAGCTTTCTGTGGAGACAGAAAAGTTTGTAAGAGGATGAATAGCTGTAAAGAGGTAGGAGGCGTAACAGTGTGTGTGCTAGTGAATATACGAATCTTTTTGACATTGTAGATAAATAAAATTATCTAAATACCTTGAAAAAGGAACTAATGGTGAGGAAGAGAATGAGCGTGCAAAGGTGGAAAGGGTGGTTGAGTAGTGTGAGGGAGGAGAAGAGGGGGGAGGGTGGTTGAGTGGCCTGAGGGAGGAGAGAGGGAGAGGGTGGTTGAGTGGTGTGAGGGAGGGAAGAGGAAGGAGGAAGAAGGTTTGATGGTTGTGTTATTGAGAGAGAAGCTGCGAGGAGTGTTTTATGGATCTCAGACCGCTTCGAGTTGCTTATAAAATCTCCATCAACTCTCTATATTCCTCACCCACAAAACCGAAATGTCCTCCACGCCTTAAGAGTTTTCTATTCAACATTTTTAAAATTAAAAAATTTTTTTAGCAGTTGTGAGAATCATTCTTATTATATAACAAGATAGTTATTATATAATCTTTGGTAACCTTTTATTAATAA
>OX387254.1:8365863-8405863 GCA_947562095.1 Branchellion lobata | reverse complement strand
TCCTCTCTTTTCTCTTCATCCTCCTCTTCTCCTTCCTTTTCATCATCTTCCTCTTCTTCCTCTTCATCCTCCTCTACTCCTTCCTCTTCATCATCTTCCTCTCCTTCCTCTTCATCCTCCTCCTCTCTTTCTTCTTTTTCATCATCTTCTTCTTCCTCCTCATCATCCTTCTCTTCTTTTTTTATCATAATTCTTGTCATTTTTCGTTTTTTTCTTTTTTCTCCTCTCTCCCTTCTTCCTCCCCATTTTCTTTTTCTTCATTTTTTTACCTCATTGTTTTTTTTCTCCCTCTTCCTTTTTCCTTTTTCTTTTCATCAATTTTTTCTCTCTTTTCCTTCTTTTTACTTATTTTTTTTCTATTTTTTTGGTTTTTTTTTTCACCAAAAAAAGAAAAAAACTTATAATAATAATTATTTTTATTAATACGAATAACAAGATTAACAATGAAAGTTACACTAACACTTCCATTCATAATAGTAATAACAATAAAGTGAACGATAAAAATAACAACAACGAAACAACTAAAAACCGCACCAACGATCGCCATTAATTAAAAGAAAACTAAAAATCAACATTGAACCGTGAACAAATAAACAACAAACATTAATCGACAAACCTAAAAAACATAAATATCAGCAACAACAAAAACAATAATGAAAACAACAACACACCTACAACAGCTACAACGATGACGATAACAGAGCAATAACAACAGCAACGTCAGCAAAAACTGTAACTTTTGAAATTGCGTTTTTAACAGCAAGATAAATAAAAACAACAACAACAAAAACACTATAAAAAATAACAACAACGACAGAGCAACAACAAAAAAAGAAAAAAAAGCAAAGAATTGAACATCACCTCAAAAACACCCTCACAACAACAACAGCACTACAAAAACAACAAACAAACAGAGAAAATAATAAAAACAACAACAAACCAATAATAAATACAACAACAAACCAATAATAAAAACAACAACAAACCAATAATAAAAACAACAACAAACCAATAATAAATACAACAACAAACCAATAATAAAAACAACAAATAACAGCAAAGCAACAACAACAACAACGAACAACAACAACTAACGACAACAACGAACAATAACAATAACAACAACAACGAACAACAACAAGACGGTTCATAAAGACTAGAGAGTTTCTTCAGATAGTGACCTCAAACTGACCTTCGAAAAGGCTTCGGGTAATTCTGCCTTTTATATCTTTTTCTTTGTTTGCTTGTTTGGTCGTCTATATCTTTGTGTGTATGTGTGTATATGTGAATATGTGCTTGTGTGTGTTCTTCTTTGTGAGTTTGTTTTTGTGTGTATATTTGTTTCTTTGTGTTTGTATGTGTTTGTTTATCTTTTTTATGTATATGTGTATGTGTGTAAGGAGATTGTTTTGTTCAAGTAAACGTCCATGCTTTTGTTTGTGTAAACAACAATGTTTGTGCGATTTTGCTTTCCTGCTGTTGTTGTTAAAAAACAAAGAAAAAAACTAAAAAACAAAGAAAAAAACTGAAAAAAAATGAAAAAAACTAAAAAACAAAGAAAAAAACTAAAAAACAAAGAAAAAAACTAAAAAACAAAGAAAAAAACTAAAAAACAAATGAAAAACTAAAAAACAAAGAAAAAAACTAAAAAAACATGGCATAGGCTAAAATACAAAGAGCCAAAGAACAACGCATAGACTGTAACACGAAGGGAAGAATGAAAGAAAAATCCCATTCAAGTGAAATTTATGTTGTTGAAGCGTCTGTAGTAGTCGCTGGAGTAGAAGTCGTTTTGGTAGGGGTAGAATTTGAGAAGTTTTCTCTCCTTGAGGGTCTTTTTGCGGGTGGCGTTGATTCTTCTTCTGATTTCGTAAGTCCCCTTCGCCTCTGTCATCGTTGCCAGGAGGTCTGTGGTGTGGTGGGGTTGGACTTGGTGGTTTTGTGGGATTGAGTTTTGGTGGTTGGTGCAATAGTGGAGTGATGTTGCTTTGGTGGTTATGTAATGCTGTGTTCATATTTTTTGAAGGTTGTCGCTTCAAAAATTGGTGTTGTTGTGGTTGCTGTTATTTTTGTTGTTTTTGTTGTGGTTGTTGTGGTTGTTGTAGTAGTTGTTGTTGTTGTGGTTGTTGTATTTGTTGTGGTTGTTGTGGTTGTTGTAGTAGTTGTTGTTGTTGTGGTTGTTGTATTTGTTGTGGTTGTTGTATTTGTTGTGGTTGTTGTGGTGGAACAATAGTAGGATGTTTTGATCTTTTTGTGGTGTTTTTAATGTTGCTTTGATAGTGGTTTTGTCGAAACAACAGCAACTCTGAATCCAAAGCATTTATACTCTCATTTCTCAACCCTCACCTCACCCACTCAAACCCAACTAAGCACAAGCAACTCCAACCACACCTACCAAACTCAACACCTTCCTCCAAAGCCAGCCATACTAACAAAGCTGCAACCAAAGAACTAGGAAGAGAGCTAAAATCAAGAGACAAAAGCCGCTAGCTGATTGTAGCTTCGCTTTGACCCATTTGGCCGTATCTGACCAAGTCTTTTTCCTCGCAACCACTTGAAGAGTGAGGTATATGTAGCTTTAAGCTCAGTGGCGTATGCAGTCAACGAATATTTCTATTGAATCGACTGGACTAGATATCACATTCAAAAAATACCATTGAAACTACACCCACCGCCGCCACACTAACACCACCACTACCCTAGCGCCACCACCAACTCAACAGAAATCCACAAAGACTTTGCAAAGATAATGGAGTGTATATTGAAAAAAACTAAAATTTTTTTTAGTTGCAGCACTTTTGAAGTGAAAAAAATTAATTTAATTTTTGGAGTTTTTCTACAATAATGCTTCTCACGGAAGCAGTACTGGGTCCTGTTCTTGGCGCTTTCTTCACAATCCATAGAACGCCAAACATGCTGTTCCAAACTTCGCACAAATCTTTTACCTCTTATTGGGGATTCGTTCCAAAGCTGGATGGATGGATGGATGGATGGATGGATGGATGGATGGATGGATGGATGGATGGATGGATGGATGGATGGATGGATGGATGGATGGATGGATGGATGGATGGATGAATGGATGGATGGATGGATGGATGGATGGATGGATGGATGGATGGATGGATGGATGGATGGATGGATGGATGGATGGATGGATGGATGGATGGATGGATGGATGGATGGATGGATGGATGGATGGATGGATGGATGGATGGATGGATGGATGGATGGATGGATGGATGGATGGATGGATGGATGGACGAATGGAAGAATGGATGAATGGAGGAATGGATGAATGGAGGAATGGATGAATGGAGGAATGGATGAATGAAAAGCTGGATGAATGGAGGGATGTATGAATAGATGGATGGTTAGACGGATGAATGTTTGGTTGGCTGTCTGGGTTGGTTGTCCAAGCGTCCAAACAAGCCTTCATACAGCGGGAATAGTCTTAATGTTGAATAATTAAACGAATGAATGGTTGGGAGAATGATTATTCAAAACTAATAACTAAACATAGTTTTGTTGCAATGAAAATTCCCACAATTCCAAAAACTCGAAAAAACCAAAGTAAGCAGCAATCGCCAGTTGACCATTGAGTCATCTTCATTGCTTCATCGAATCTTCAATGCGAGCCTTCCGAAGGTAGACAACGAACAGCGGACCAACACCAACCTCATCAACCTCAGGAGCCACCACCAACCTCATCAACCTCAGGAACCACCACCAACCTCATCAACCTCAGGAACCGCCACCAACCTCATCAACCTCAGGAACCGCCTCATAGTCTTTGTAGTTGTCATCCTCCTCACTGCCACGCCTCACAGGACCGAACAAGTCGGCGTATTTGTCGTTTTTGTCGAAGGTGCATCTGAAAGGAGCGCTCACTTCCAACGAAGTGCTGAAGTTTTCGTACCATTTGTCCCCCAAGTCCTTGGTGGTGCATCTCCAACTGGGGTTAGGAGGGGAGATTGTATGGTGTTTGGTTTTATTATTATTATCATTATTATTTATTATTATTATTATTATTATTATTATTATTATTATTATTATTATTATTATTATTATTATTATTATTATTATTATTATTGTTATTATTATTATTATTATTATTATTATTATTATTATTATTATTATTATTATTATTATCATTATTATTATTATTATTATTATTATTATTATTATTATTATTATTATTATTATTATTATTATTATTATTATTATTATTATTATTATTATTATTATTATTATTATTATTATTATTATTATTATTATTATTATTATTATTATCAGTAAATGGTAGGGTTTGGGTGATGGTGGTGGTGATGGTCTTGTAGTGTTAAGAGAATGGGGGGGGAACGAGTGATTATGCAGTCCGGTCCCGTAGCTAAAAGTTATCTAGGAAAGTTGGTTCACTCACGAGTATACACACCTATGCGCTGTTTTGAGAATTTTTTTTTCAACATTCTTTCAACCTGCTATATGAACTAAAGCGCAGGTGATCAGGGAGAAGTGTAATATGTTAATAAATTCAAAAAAACAGTCAAGAATCTTTAAAACATCCAAACAAGGCATTTAGGATATCCAAAACCATCCAAACAAGTGGTGTGAAACATGCAAGAAGGACACAAGTCTCAAACGACTTCAATCAGTTGACCCACTTTTCTGTCTTGGTGCCGAAGTACCCCGAAGGCTGAGAGATGGTTTTGAAGGCCGACACTTCCTTCCTTCTCCTTTCCATCTTCAGCGCCACCAACTGCAAACAACACGGTGTTTCAACCGTTTGGAAAAAAAGATTTCGATTCGGGATATTTTTAATTAGGTTTTTAATCAACCAACCATCTATTCTTCCATTCACTCAACTATTCATTAAACCATTCATCGTACCCTTCATCCTACCCTGAATTCTAAAGTGAATTCTAGCATTCATTCTATCATTCATCCTTCAATGGATTCTAACATTCATCCTACCCTCCATCCTACCATCCATTCTACCATCTATCCTACCATCCATCCTACCATCCATCCTACCATCCATTCTACCATCCATCCTACCATCCATCCTACCATCCATCCTACCATCCATTCTACCATCTATCCTACCATCCATCCTACCATCCATCCTACCATCCCTCCTACCATCCATCCTACCATCCATTCTACCATCTATCCTACCATCCATCCTACCATCCATCCTACCATCCATCCTACCATCCATCCTACCATCCATTCTACCATCTATCCTACCATCCATCCTACCATCCATCCTACCATCTATCCTACCATCCATCCTACCCTCCATCCTACCATCCATCCTACCATCCATCCTACCATCCATCCTACCCTCCATCCTACCATCCATTCTACCATCTATCCTACCATCCATCCTACCATCCATCCTACCATCCATCCTACCATCCATCCTACCATCCATCCTACCATCCATTCTACCATCTATCCTACCATCCATCCTACCATCCATTCTACCATCTATCCTACCATCCATCCTACCATCCATCCTACCATCCCTCCTACCATCCATCCTACCATCCATCCTACCATCCATCCTACCATCCATCCTACCCTCCATCCTACCATCCATTCTACCATCCATCCTACCATCCATCCTACCATCCATCCTACTTTAACATCATGAGATATTTTTGCAACCAAGAATCCAGGACTATCTTTTGCATCCTGCTTCATATACAGCGTCTTGGTGCCTTCCTTCAAGCACAACTCACACCTCTCCAAACACTCCAACTCCACTTTGTAGTACAAGAGATTCGTCAAAATTAATTCAAATCGTATTTTATTCATTTATTTTATTCGTAGTTTATTGTTTCATGCGGAAGCACCATAAGGTAGTTCCGTTCAATTTAACATAGTCTATATATCCGAAAAATATCATTTTGTTTGATTTAGTAAGAAACAAAATTAACTATTAATTATAATTAATTAATATTAATTATTATTTGAAACTTTGACTTGTTGAAAAATATTAAAAACTGAAGGAGATGTTAATCTATTTAAAAAAATAATTAAGCTGATTTTGCTTTTGTAAAAGAAATTGTTTAATTAATATGAACATCGATTGACTTTCGATTGACTTCATGGCACACTCAGTCCTCTGGTAGACAAGGAACTCCATAATAGAACCTTAATCTCTCGAAACTCAGGCTTAAGGCAGGTTGAAGCATTGTTCCAAAGGTTCGGATTAGAGGGGTGCCGAAAAGATGAGAGAGGAAGGACAATGTTGAAATGTTGCGTAAGCATGGAAAGCCAGGTCATGAGAAGGGAGCGGTGTGAGGAAGGGTTATTCATGTAATTATAATAATCAATATAATTTCAATGAAATATATAAATATAATAATAAGTATAATTATAATAATATAAATAATTATAATACTATAAATAATTATAATAATATTTATAATTATAATAATATATATAATTATAACAATAAATAGAATTTTAATGATAAATAGAAATATATCAATAAATATAAACACATCAATAAATATAATTATAATAATAAATATAATTATAATAATAAATATAATTATAATAATAAATATAATTATAATAATAAATATAATTATAATAATAAATATAATTATAATAAAAAAAATAATTATAATAATAAACATAATTATGATAATAAATATAATTCGAAAATTTAAACATAACTATAATAATAATAAATATAATTTTTTGAGCGCCAAGGCAAGAAAGTGAGACGAAACGATTCGAGGAAGCGACGTGACAAAATGATGCAAGGAGGGCATGTGGAAGTGTCCTTGGAAACAAGTTATGGAAAGGACCTTGGGAAGCTTTTATGAGGAAGTTATATAAAGAAGGACTCCAATGAGAAGATTGCAATGAGAAGATTGCAATGAGGAGATTGCAATGAGGAGATTGCAATGAGGAGATTGCAATGAGGAGATTGCAATGAGGAGATTGCAATGAGGAGATTGCAATGAAGAGATTGCAATGAGGATATTGCAATGAGGAGATTGCAATGAGGAGATTGCAATGAGGAGATTGCAATGAGGAGATTGCAATGAGGAGATTGCAATGAGGAGATTGCAATGAGGAGATTGCAATGAGGAGATTGCAATGAGGAGATTGCAATGAGGAGATTGCAATGAGGAGATTGCAATGAGGAGATTGCAATAAAAAGCTTTCGATAAATGTATTGCAATAAAAGTTGGCAATGACTGCAGGGGAGGGCATAAAAGCTGTCACGAGGGACATGCTGAGTCAGACTATTTTTTGGATTCCTTCCTCACCCGTTTCGTAGTCTTTATCCATAAAGATTGATTGGCCTTTCGTAGTCATCAATGCCACCACCATCATCATCATCACCACCTTCACCATCATCATCATCGTCTTCGTCATCATCATCATCATCGTCTTCGTCGTCATCGTCACCAGCTTACAGTTTTTTTTTATATTTTTATATTTATTACTTCCATATTTAATTTTATATATATTATGAATCTTTTTTGTAACCTCCCTCTTCCTTCCTTTGTCTTTGTTACATTGGAGTTACTTCTGCTACTATACTAGATCAGCTAGAACTAATAATAATGTCAAACTAAACCAACTTTTCATTTAAGCTATAATTTTCATATAAACTATAATATTTATTTAAACTATAAAATTTATTTAAACTATAATATTTATTTAAACTATAATATTTATTTAAACTATAATATTTATTTAAACTATAATATTTATTTAAACTATAATATTTATAAGAAGAGCGGTCTTGAAGCTCTCTGGGATGAGTTAATGAAAGTCCCTTATGGTTCTCCTTGTATTGTTCTTTATTGTATTCTTGAACAACAGGGATGTCTCTTGAACACCAATTCTTTCCTGTAACACCCACCACTTTGTCACTGTCTGTCTTCCTTTCTTGTTCCTCTTCCAACAAAGAACGACAAACTTTTGTTTATTGTTCAACGTCACATTTAAATTTCAATTTAGTCTACAACTTAATTTATTTTGAATTTTTATCAAATTAAAAAAAAAAAATTTCAATAAAACTTTTAAAATTACTTTCCACTAATTTTTTTAATGACTTCAAAGGTTTTTTTATGAAGTTGTGTTTTTGCTTACACCCCTCAACCACGAAAGTCCTTTGAAGGAATGACACACAATGAGCTTGAAGCTTATCTTCTACCCTTGGTTTACATCACCATCCATGCTTCCTACACTTCACGTCTCTTCACCATCCCCTATCACCGCCACCTCCACCGCTATCACCACAATAACCTTCTCCAACGCTCCCATCAAACTATAAGTATTATCAGATTGAAGCTTTCCCTGCCCACCTTGTCACAAATCCACTCACCACCACCACCACCACCACCACCACCACCACCACCACCACCACCACCACCACCACCACCACCACCACCACCACCACCACCACCACCACCACCACCACCACCACCACCACCACCACCACAACCACCACCACCACCAACAATCTATTCCACCTAAAACCACCAGTCTACCTTTCACCATCACCACGACCTTCCAACCTCCTCCAGTCAACTCACCTTTCTTCTGTCACGACCCCTCCTTTCATTGCCATTTCTGCATCCTTTGATCGTCATTGCTGTTGTCTTATCAATAATATTTTCTTAACTTTGGATCTCTTTGTATTTTGGCGAAGCTTTCATTTCTTATCTTTATCAGTTTTGTTTCTTTTTATTTTTCTTATAACTTTATAGTTTTTCAAACGAAAGTTAGCTTTAAAAACAATGTTTGATTAGAGTTTTTTTAATGTAATTTGTGGCCTCGAAAGTCTACGGGATTAATGCCACTATAATAATATTAGTGTTTGTATTGTGTTGTATTGTCAGAGTTATTTAAGATATCAACCCAATGTTTTTATCAAATCATATAGAGATTTGAAATCGATTGCGAGCGGTCACTTGTAATTACTTCCACAAGTCGAGTTGTTCGCTTATCAGAAATCTTTTCGAAGACTCACTAGGTGTTGTAATGGACACAAAACTATATAAGAGTGAACAGAAAAAAATCTAAACTCTAAAGATTAAGCTATATTCAAACTTTTAGAATGAATTAAGGCTTCTAGTAAATAATCAGTCGGTCTTTGCCACATTTGTTTCAAATGATGTCTCAATCTGCAAACGATCGGCTCACTATAGCAATCTTCTCCGCTAGTCGCAGGAAAAACCAAAAACACGAACACCACCACCACCACCAACAAAACCACCAAAAAAACCACCATCACCACTAATAAAACCACCATCACCCCCATCCCCACCATCACCACCATCCCCACTAATAAAACCACCATCACCCCCATCCCCACCATCACCACCATCACCCCCATCCCCACCATCACCACAACATCATTTTAAACCAGCTATCTCCCGCTTAACAACCTCTTCACACAGAGACACGTGGTGGTTAAGTCGATTCAAATGGCACAACATCGCGGGAATTCTTTGCGGCTTTGTGGTTCTTACGAGGTTTGCCAGCTCGGGCTGCTCAAAGTCTAGATCCTTCATGAACTCCATCAAGAAGGAGGGTGGTAAGCTGGTAGCATCCGTGGATGTTGATGGCGGTGGTTGTGGATGGCTTTTGTAAGTGTTCGGTGTGGCATGAAACGCTTGAGGTGGAGTTTTGTGAGTCTTTTCAAGCTTGTCTTTCTGGATTTTGCTTTCCTCCTGACTGCTCTCTGTGCCTTCGTCCACAGTGTTTGGGTCTATGATGGGTGCCTCGATGGGCGACAACGAAGGCGATCGAGTGATAGACAGGATTATAGCGTGGTCGTGCTCATCCACATGGATAGAAGACTGAGTGTCGTTAAGGTCTTGATGGCTGCATGCCCCTTCACCGCTGGTGGATCGTACTGGTTGCTGTTGTTGATGTTGTTGATGCTGTTGTTGTTGATGCTGTTGATGCTGTTGTTGATGTTGATGCTGTTGTTGTTGTAGTTGTTGTTGATGCTGTTGTTGTTGTTGTTGTTGTTGTTGTTGTTGCATAGGAGCATCAAGAGGTTTTATATCGTTTGACTTTTTGATCTCTTGATCTGTGGTGAGCTTATCGATGTCGTTGGTGTATGACGTCACACGAAGCATAGCTTGACACGCTACAGGGCCTGAAGATCTTCTATTGCGGTCTCCAACAACCTCTTCCTTACTAACATCCTCCTTACCAGCATCCTCCTTACCAGCATCCTCCTTACCAGCATCCTCCTTACCAGCATCCTCCTTACCAGCATCCTCCTTACCAGCATCTTCTTTGACTCCACCTTGCTCTTTCTTCCCACTGGCACTCAAAAAAGCCATGAATCTTTGAGCAGCCTGTTTCAAATACTCCTTGAGAGCCCTGTTGTTGTAGACCGAGGACTTGAGTTCATGCATCGAGTCCTTTAGAGCGGCTGAAAGGTGTCCCAATAGGACCTCATCGGCGCTGTGTGTCTCCCTTTCACCGATGACTATTTCGTCATCTGAGACTTCATCTTCGGTTAACTGCCTTACCATTTCCATCACAACGTCCTCCTTGTTTGTCGCGCTCTTCAGCAGCTCACAAAGCTTCTCTGTAATCTCAACGTCATCCATTATGCAATTCTAGAGTGTTTAACACATAAAAAAAGGTTTTAAATATGTTAAAGGTAACTTCGTCGAATCAAGTTACTATTGTTCAAACTGATTGGTGGATTTATAGTGTCTTTCAGAGTTAATTAAACAACGTTTGGTTTTAAATTGAAAAATTATCTATGATAGACATTGCCGCTTCATTAAATACTCAAAGACTGGATTCACAAAGTGTTGTGAAGACCATTTGGAAGAGAATTGTTCACAAAAATTGAAAAAGAAAGAAAGGGGATGGTTGGTTTACAAATAGAAAAAAAAAAACAAACCAAAAATCTTTGTTATTGTTCAACGTCAAACAAAAAGAACCGAAAATCATGCCTTATCCTTCTCAGCAAAAGATTCACAAGAAGTCATAAACAACAGAGTGGTGTAAAACAACTCAACAAAATGCTCGCAAAACAGCAAAGCGAATATTCTCAAAAGTTTCTTATTTCTTTCTGTTTAAAATAAGTTTAATTTTTTCTGAGCATTTTTCGGTTTTAAAAACAATTTTAATTTTTTAGAAGCGTTTGTTTTAAAAGAAGATTCTTGTTGTGGCTTTAAAATTCTTCTGGTGATCACTATCAATGTAATGCTTGTGTTCTTATTCAGCACCACAGTGTGCACTCAGCGCTACATGAATGTTTATATTATATTAAATTAAAGTGGTACCACACTTACTCTTCAGTAATTAACCTTACAGCAGTGTATTCTACAGTTTTATTTTAGTCCGATTATTTGGCGTGCTTTGTAGCATCTTCAGCGTCAGTCTGAAGTTGATTGAATAACTTCTGTGAAAAAAATGCTGAAAGAATGTATCAACGCCGTTTAACGTAGACTATAAACCAATAATAATAAGAATAAGAATAATAATAATAATAATAATAATAATAATAATAATAATAATAATAATAATAATAATAATAATAATAATAATAATAATAAAAATAAAAATAATAATAATAATAATAATAATAATAATAATAAGAATAAGAATAAGAATAATAATAATAATAATAATAATAATAATAATAATAATAATAATAATAATAATAATAATAATAATAATAATAATAATAATAATAATAATAATAATAATAATAATAATAATAATAATAATAATAATAATAATAATAATAATAATAATAATAATAATAATAATAATATAAATAATAACAATAATAATAATAATAATAATAATAATAATAATAATAATAATAATAATAATAATAATAATAATAATAATAATAATAATAATAATAATAATAATAATAATAATAATAATAATAATAATAATAATAATAATAATAATAATAATAATAATAATAATAATAATAATAATAATAATAATAATAATAATAATAATAATAATAATAATAATAATAAATAAATAAATAAATAAAAAATAAATAAATAAAAATAATGATAATAAATTATCGTTTTTTGTACCTATTGAATCTGATCCAGAAGACCCTGGAAATGTTACAAAAACAAAAATAAAAATTGGTCATTGAAATTGAGGTTTATAAAACGCAATATTTATCAATCAACATATTTCTATATGAATTTTTGATAAATAATAAAAAATAGAAACATACATAAATTATACATAAAATATATTAAAAAATATACATAAAATATACAAAAAATAGACATAGAATATACATAAAAATACATATATGTGTATCAACATACATCATAGTTATACCTAGATGCATTGCATAAAGACTTGATAATGAATATATTCGATGGATAAATAGCTATATATAGTTGGTACACACACTCATCACAGACTGAGTATCAAATGTACGATCATTGAATGTAGCTACACGTCGTTCGACACAGTGTGAATAGTACCAATGGTTACAGGGAAGCAGTATCCGTTTGTGGAAAGTTGTATACAAAGGCACCTTGTTATAAATCGCAAGTGCATTACTTGAAACTTGAAAATTTAAATTTGCAGTTCAAAGATCTTGAGGCGTTTGGAGGGTGGTTGATGGAGAAGATGACTTCAATGGCGCTGTTTATGTTGCCTTGAAAGGCAAGCAACCATTGAGTAAACTAACGTCACAAATGACGCTTTGTTTGCACACCTTCCTTCTCTCCCTCCCTTCTCCCCCCTCTCTTCTCTCCCTCCCTTCTCCACCCTCTCTTCTACCTCCTCCCTTCTTCCCCCTCCTTTTTCCCCCCTCCCTTCTCCCCCCTTCCTTCTCCCCCTCCCTTCTCCACCCTCTCTTCTCCCCCTCCCTTCTCCCCCTCCCTTCTACCCCCTCCCTTCTACCACCTCCCTTCTACCCCCTCCCTTCTACCACCTCTTTTCTACCACCTCCCTCATCCTCTCTCCCTTCTCCCCCCTCCCTTCTTCCCCTCCCTCCTACCACCTTCCTTCTACCACCCCCTTTCTACCCCCTTCTTTTTCCACCTTCCTTCTACCACCCCCTTTCTACCACTTTTTTTTCGAAATTTCGATTTTCAATTTTCCATCCTTCATTCTCGTCTAACCTATCTTCCTATAGCCCTAACCCTGACCTATCTTTGTATAACCTATAACGCTATAACTATCTTCATCCACTAACCCATATTTCACCAACACAACTTACTCTATCGATCATTTCACACCAAACCACTCATCGTTACTCCATACAAAACCACTCCATAACACTCCACTTTACTGAACATTTTTATTATTTTCGAAAAGTTTTTATCGAAATGCACTTTTCGGAATGCCTGAAAACAACTTGTTCTCAATATGTGCTCAGAGCGTTCTTAACCTTCACTGAATTTCATGAATTTAAAATTTAAAAACTCACCTGCACTCCAAATATCTGTACTTCAGCGGGTCACAGAGTGACTTTTTGCATTAATAAAGGCAACATTTTTGCTCAACTTTCTTGAGACGTCTCCCTGAAGCGCATTGGGTCACAGGGGAATATTTACATTGCAGCATGATATAGCATGCCTCGCGGCACTTCTCACGTGTCAGTGGAGCTTCTTTATAGGACTTCTAGTGTCAACTCAATGGCGACTTCTTAATGCCTATTCAAGGGGTTCCTTTGTGTCAATGCACATGCCTTTGCGATTGAACACACACCGCTCAAACAGTGCTTTGTGGCGCTGATTTATGGAGGGTTGTTTAATGGCTAATAAATGTGCTCTTCAAAAAATGAATGAGTTCGTCGTTTTCATGCACGCTCGCTCGCACAAACGCACACAAATACGCATGCACGCAAGCAAAACAAGCGTGTGCACACACGCACATATACAAATACACCCTCACGTATATTCACACACAAACACATAAAAACAGACACAAACACACACACACACACACACACACACACACACACACACACACACACACACACACACACACACACACACACACACACACACACAAACACACACACACACACACACACACAAACACACACACACACACACACACACACACACACACACACACACACACACACACACACACAAACACACACACACACACACACATACACACACACACACAAACAAACACAAACACACACAAACACACACACACACACACACACACACACACACACACACACACACACACACACACACACACACACACACACACACACACACACACACACACACACACATACACACACACACAAACACACACACACACGTGGAATTTCATTACACATTCAACTCATAAACACCACGCGTACGCAAGAACCTGGGGAGATAGTTGGATGGACCGCTTGCAAGGCATGAATTCAAATATTCAACGTGCCTCTCCCGTTCAAAACGATACTGTATGTACAAGTGAACCCCGAGTTACGTCTATCCCGAGATACGTAAGCCTCGAGATAAGGCTACCCCGAGTAACATCACTTTCAAGGTACTAGGCGTTGCAGAGCGGAAGCTAATGATGACTACATGCCAAACAACCTTTAAGCCTTCAATCTAGCCTTTCCATTTAACGTCGTTTTGCGTGTATGTTTTGATGTACCGTTGGATGTGTGCTTGCGTAATTGAAAAGGGGCTTCGAGCCCTTTCGTTACGAAGGTGTATAGGAGGTTAGCTTCATGTATGGATAGAATAAAGTGTATATACATTGTCAGTAAGGCTAGTATATAGCTTCATACGTGGATAGGCATATAAACGCAATAAAAATGGCCAAAGTAAAGAAGAAAGTATGAAAGTTGATAGATCTTGGTTGGAATTGATTAGATTGTATGTAATTTATAGTTTTAGAGGCACAAAGAAAGCTTTGTAGTAAGAAGGTTTTGTTCTTTTTGAGATATATTCAAAAGCAGGAATAACTGAATGTACCATCAAACCATCGAGAACAGGACACGCTGACATTTCGAAGTGAAAAAGGTTTTTTCTTCAAATAAGAAAACAATAAAAACGGTTAAAAAAGTAAAACTAAAATAAAAATAAACTATTTAAAATTGTAATTATTGACTAAAAGTATAAATATACGTACTTTGAAGCTTTTTACAAGAAGTAAAAGAATTAATTCTGAAAAATTAGTACTTAGCCGTCCTCAACGCGGCGTAGCAGTGCGTGGAATTGAAGTTTTGAGGTTATGTTTATTTGCTTTTTGAATTTCTAAATAATTGGCGCCACATAATTGGATTAAAATTCTTGGAAGTTCACATTTGATTTCTCCCAAGAGCCCATCAACGAATGGATGCTTCTCCGTAGCTCGCTACACTCCACCACAGCCTCCTGGTCAGCCATAACGACATCTCTTGTCCGTCCACTCACGTTGCCAAGGAAACCATAGACATGCGCAAAGCAGTCACTTCATTCCTCTTCTTTTTTTCTCTCAATCTCGTGGTCACCCTTCTCGAAACTTCTCCGAAGTTCTTCAGCGACAATCGCTCTTTCAGTCATTCTGCTCAGTCATTATCACTAACGTCGTCATCTCTATCATTATCACCGCCATCATTTTCTTCTTCATCCTCATCAATATCACCACCACCACCACCACCACCGTTATTACCTCCGTTTTCTGCGCCATCAGCACCTTCATCGTTATCATCCATAACTTCCATTTCTTCTGTACTCCTACCCGACCCTTTTTCCCTGGCTCCAAAGGCTGATGGGAAAGAAGAAGAAAAAAATTCTGAACAAAAGAACAAGGTAGACGTAGAAGTCGATGGAAACAATGACCGAACCATCACAAGGAAGAGAAGATCTGCCAAGACTTTAAAAACCTCAAAGGACAAAAAAAGGAAAGATTTGGAAAAGGATAAGAAGCAAAAAGATGAAAAAGAAGACGAAGAAGAAATTATTCGAGTAGACAAACTATCGACGGCAGAAAAAAAAGACATAGAACAGAATATTTTGAAAATTTTCGGCTTGGAAAAGCAACCGAACATCGCCCAAGCAAAACTCAAAAAGGCACGGTTTGCCTCGTCCTTCATGCTGAGAATCTACCGAGAGATCTTGAACGAAAAACAGTTGAAAAAGTACAAAAAAAATAAAAAAATAAAAGTGAAAACCAAGAAGAAGAAGAAGAAGAAGAAGAAGAGAAACATCAACCTCAACAGACCGTCTCTTAGTCTCACCAACCATGCCTACAGACCGCCCGTCCAGCACTTGGCTAGCAAGTCTAGTGATGAAGACGTCAACGGTGATGAAAGTGGCGAGGATGAAGACGAAGATGCCGATGGCAGTGGTGATGATGATGGTGATGATGATGATGATGATGATGATCGCAAGGAGGGAGGGGACCAAGACTTTTGGAAGGCCCTTGATAATGCAGACGTCATCCAGTGCTACATGGACCACGGTTGGTGCTCGTACATCCTTCATCTTTGTTGAAACTGACGGCTATTTTTGAAAAATAAAGTATCAAATTATTATTGTTATTAAAACATAAATATATTTCAAGACATAATTTTTTTAAATAAATTTAATTTAATTTAATTTAAATTTAATTAAATTTCCAAATTAATCATTAAACATCCAATTAATAACACACAGTCATTTTCAATACATTTGTCCTTCATAACATGAACTTCCTTTCTCGATTGAATTTTTTTTATTTATAGTTTTGTCAAAATAAACATTTCAAAAAGTAACTTTAAAACTTAGTTCCAGAATCTAAAGCTCTCTTTAGCAGTTAACCCGCATCAGTATTCATAACAGTCTATTGAAAATCCATCAAATAAACTTCAATTTTTCTTTCCCACCAATGATTTCATTTCTTCAATGATATTTTTAATCCTCTTTTAATAGTTTTGGCCCAAAATTTCGAAATCTCACTCAATTTTTAAATTATTTTTTCTATATTTTTAAACTGCCATAGCTATCTGTGTGAGTTATACTTTCAGACTATCAAGATTTAAAAACATAAAGAGTTGCGTCCATTAACATGAATTCTTTTAGCGCATTACTTTTTATAGCTAAATTTTTACTTTAAAGTAATAACAGCCGTATTTTTCTTTTCATTGCTTTTTTCGCACACACATACATACACACACACACACACACACACACACACACACACACACACACACACACACACACACACACACACACACACACACACACACACACACACACACACACACACACACACACACACACACACACACACACACACACACACACACACACACACACACACACACACACACACACACACACACACACACACACACACACACACACACACACACACACACACACACACACACACACACACACACACACACACACACACACACACACACACACACACACACACACACACACACACACACACAAATACAAAAAACACACAAATACAAACACACACACAAGTACAAAAACACACACAAACACTTACACAACCTTGTAATAAAAAGACTTAAAAGGCCACCTTATTGCTTCTTCCTCCCTCTTTTGATTCTCAAGAACTCAAATATAATCAACCCTTTTCAACAAAAGACTTTGTGTGCCACAACCGTCATGAGATGCGCAGTTTATTCGGGTAAATCTCATACATTTGACGGCAATTAAACAGAGCTGTTGTACAATACAATACAATACAAACACGAATAGTATCATAGTGGCATTAACCCAGTAGAGTTTCGAGGCCACACAGGTATCGGAACATTGTATTGTATTTTTGCGTATTTCTACGGAATGTTTTTTTTCAATAATAATGTTTTATTTTGAGATGATTTTAATTTAAAGCCAAAATTGTAGAAAACTTCGTTATTTGGCCTTCAAGTTGGAAGACATCTGAGGAGCGTGAGATGTGCGTACACATGTGGATTATAATGACGTCTGTCAATCAAGGACTGAACTCGTGAAGAGCTTTGACGAGAAGGAATATTCGCAGATACAATACAATACAATGGAAATACCAGCATTATCAGATTGGCATTAACCCCGTAGAGTTTTGAGATCACCCACACAGCTCACCCACAACAACAGACACTCACATAGGAACATTGCAAACAAAACATCGTCAAGCTCACGTCGATAACGGTCTGAAATGAGATTTCGAACTTCGTGTGCGGACGATAAGATCTTTATGGCCGCTACAGAGGCATTGTGTCTTGAGAATTATCACAGTGAAAAACCCTGCGCTGCCGCCTCTGCTTTGTGTCTTCTGACTCACTACGGCCTGGAAAGCGTAGTGTTTGAATGAACAAGTGTTTGGAAGAACAAGTGTTTGGAAGAAGAAGTGTTTGGAAGAACAAGTGTTTGGAAGAATAAGTGTTTGGAAGAACAAGTGTTTGGAAGAACAAGTGTTTGAAAGAACAAGTGTTTGAATGAACAAGTTTTTGGAAGAACAAGTGTTTGAATGAACAAGTGTTTGGAAGAACAAGTGTTTGAAAGAACAAGTGTTTGAATGAACAAGTGTTTGGAAGAACAAGTGTTTGGAAGAACAAGTGTTTGGATGAACAAGTGTTTGGAAGAACAAGTGTTTGAAAGAACAAGTGTTTGGAAGAACAAGTGTTTGGAAGAACAAGTGTTTGGAAGAACAAGTGTTTGGAAGAACAAGTGTTTGGAAGAACAAGTGTTTGAATGAACAAGTGTTTGGAAGAACAAGTGTTTGAAAGAACAAGTGTTTGGAAGAACAAGTGTTTGGAAGAATAAGTGTTTGGAAGAACAAGTGTTTGAAAGAACAAGTGTTTGGAAGAACAAGTGTTTGGGAGAACAAGTGTTTGGAAGAACAAGTGTTTGAAAGAACAAGTGTTTGGAAGAACAAGTGTTTGGAAGAACAAGTGTTTGAAAGAAGAAGTGTTTGGAAGAACAAGTGTTTGGATGAACAAGTGTTTGGAAGAACAAGTGTTTGGAAGAACAAGTGTTTGGAAGAACAAGTGTTTGAAAGAAGAAGTGTTTGGAAGAACAAGTGTTTGGGAGAACAAGTGTTTGGAAGAACAAGTGTTTGGAAGAACAAGTGTTTGGAAGAACAAGTGTTTGGAAGAACAAGTGTTTGGAAGAACAAGTGTTTGGAAGAACAAGTGTTTGAAAGAACAAGTGTTTGGAAGAACAAGTGTTTGGAAGAACAAGTGTTTGAAAGAACAAGTGTTTGGAAGAATAAGTGTTTGGAAGAACAAGTGTTTGAAGAACAAGTGTTTGGAAGAACAAGTGTTTGAATGAACAAGTGTTTGGAAGAACAAGTGTTTGAATGAACAAGTGTTTGAATGAACAAGTGTTTGGAAGAACAAGTGTTTGAAAGAACAAGTGTTTGGAAGAACAAGTGTTTGGAAGAACAAGTGTTTGGAAGAACAAGTGTTTGAAAGAACAAGTGTTTGGAAGAATAAGTGTTTGGAAGAACAAGTGTTTGGAAGAACAAGTGTTTGGAAGAACAAGTGTTTGAAAGAACAAGTGTTTGGAAGAATAAGTGTTTGGAAGAACAAGTGTTTGGAAGAACAAGTGTTTGCGAGAACAAGTGTTTGAAAGAATAAGTGTTTGGAAGAACAAGTGTTTGGAAGAACAAGTGTTTGCGAGAACAAGTGTTTGAAAGAACAAGTGTTTGGAAGAACAAGTGTTTGGAAGAACAAGTGTTTGAAAGAACAAGTGTTTGGGAGAATAAGTGTTTGAAAGAATAAGTGTTTGGAAGAACAAGTGTTTGAAAGAATAAGTGTTTGCGAGAACAAGTGTTTGAAAGAATAAGTGTTTGGAAGAACAAGTGTTTGGAAGAACAAGTGTTTGCGAGAACAAGTGTTTGAAAGAACAAGTGTTTGGAAGAACAAGTGTTTGGAAGAACAAGTGTTTGAATGAACAAGTGTTGTTTGAAAGAACAAGTGTTTGGAAGAACAAGTGTTTGGAAGAACAAGTGTTTGGAAGAACAAGTGTTTGAAAGAACAAGTGTTTGGAAGAATAAGTGTTTGGAAGAACAAGTGTTTGGAAGAACAAGTGTTTGGAAGAACAAGTGTTTGAAAGAACAAGTGTTTGGAAGAATAAGTGTTTGGAAGAACAAGTGTTTGGAAGAACAAGTGTTTGCGAGAACAAGTGTTTGAAAGAATAAGTGTTTGGAAGAACAAGTGTTTGGAAGAACAAGTGTTTGCGAGAACAAGTGTTTGAAAGAACAAGTGTTTGGAAGAACAAGTGTTTGGAAGAACAAGTGTTTGAAAGAATAAGTGTTTGGATGAACAAGTGTTTGAATGAACAAGTGTTTGAAAGAACAAGTGTTTGAAAGAATAAGTGTTTGGAAGAACAAGTGTTTGGAAGAACAAGTGTTTGCGAGAACAAGTGTTTGAAAGAACAAGTGTTTGGAAGAACAAGTGTTTGGAAGAACAAGTGTTTGCGAGAACAAGTGTTTGAAAGAATAAGTGTTTGGAAGAACAAGTGTTTGGAAGAACAAGTGTTTGCGAGAACAAGTGTTTGAAAGAACAAGTGTTTGGAAGAACAAGTGTTTGCGAGAACAAGTGTTTGGGAGAATAAGTGGTTTGAAAGAAGGGAATAATTGATAGAACATCGCTAATTACGTTTCATTTAAGTTCAGTTCAGTTCAATGGATGGAAGAAGCGACAGAATTGTTTGGAAGAATGAAGGGATTTGGAAGAATGGCTTCATAGAATGAATACAGAAGAAGAAGTAGGATCAATTTTGAATCTTAAAACAATTAATTTAAACCGGTTGCAAGGCTCAAAGAAAGCAACGAGAGAACAAAGAAAGCAATAAGAGAACAAAGAAAACAATGAGAGAACAAAGAAAGCAATGAGAGAACAAAGAAAGCAATGAGAGAACAAAGAAAGAAAGCAATTGAGGGAACGATCAGGCAGACGCACGGAAGGAAGGCAGAGGTGAGAGTGGAGAATAGCAACTTCCAGCGTGAGTGATGGATGCCTTCTTTGATGTCTGAACGCTTACAAATGAGAACACGACGGCCTAGAACAACAAGCATTTGGCCTGTCAAAACAGCAGCATCTGTTTCCAAGAATCAGCCATTGTTAATGCTTCTTTCATAATTTCTCGAAATAATTATCGTTATTATTCCGCTACCTTCGAATTTTTATTTATTTATTTATTTTTTGCTATTCATGTTGTTATTTAGGACCTTTGACAGCTTCATTCACGTTATTGGTCCTTCACTTCGTGGCTTTTCATTTTTTCCAGCTTTTAAAATTTCATCACAATCCTCACTTTTGAACACTCTGGCTACCGAAAAATAACCTATCCTTGCCATCAATTATCAAAGTAACACACAATTTAAATTCAAAATACTTCAATTTTTTTCAAAAATAATTAAAACAAAACCCACTCAGTAACCAAGAACCGGAGCAACAACCATCTGGTTCACTACTTCAAGCGACCAAACCGTCTTCCACACCCCTTGAGTCACGCAGTTTTTCTCAACTTCGACCTCAGCCACGTCCAAAGCACCAACCACCTCATCAAATCCTTCCTCAAAGTCTTGCCCAGAAGAGTCAGGCTTAAGCCGGAGCAGGAAGGCAAGAAGTGTCAGCGTTGTGGCGTTTCTTCCGGAATCGGAAAAAGCCACTATGACACCCACACCAGCCGCAAAGCCTTCAACACCATACTCACCTCCAAAAGTTACACCAATGTTCTTGATCGAGGTGTCAACGGAAGTTTAGCTCAAGGCGGTGGCAGAAACGTCACCTCCACAAGCGTCAATCCCTACTTCTACCACTACACCAAGAACATTCTCCAAAGCCGACCGACCACCAACAAGCGGCATCAGTTTACTCCACCTAGTAGAAGTTTAAGTTCCAAATTAGCAAAAAGCCATAATAGTATCCATAATAACCACAACCATTATCATCCTCTTCATCACAGTCATTATCATCATCGCCATCATTCTCTTCATCACACTCATCCTCATCCTCATCATCATCATCATCGGAATCATCATTATACCAATCATCATCATCATCCTTCTTCTTATTACTATTCTTATTATTCAAAACGACCTTACGGGAAAGCTTTTCGGAGAAGGGAAGACGAACACAAGGTTGTAAGCAGGAGGCGAACCAATAAGAAAAGAAACAACGCAGGCCACAACACCAACAATCACGTCACCAAGCATCACAGCCACAACAACAACGACAACAACAACAAAAACAACAAAAACAACAACAACAACAACGATGACGACGACAACAACAACAACATCAATAACAAAATCATCACAAACACTACTGCTGAAACATACTTAGAAATTCAAATTCACCAACTCTCTCATGTCACTACCAGGTTGAACCAGATCGCTTATTATTTTTATCTTAATTATGAGTATTATTTTTTTATTGATTTTTTGAGTCATTTTTATTGCTTTTTACTCATAGTTTTTAGTTTCTACTAGTAATAACATTTTAAATCAGTTTTTATATTTTTTGTTTAATCAATAAATAATCTTTATATTTATTTTTCAGATCCTTTATTACTAATATTGAAAAAAATAAGTAATACTAATAATACTAACTAAAATAAATAATACTAATTAAAATAATTAATACTATTTAAAATAAGTAAGAGTATTTGAAATAAGTAATAGTACTCAAAATAAGTACTAGCAGTGATACTAACAGCCTTTTCAGAACAGTTGTGTTCAAGATTATAATAAATAGCATGGGTATTGTACCTTATTTTAATCCACCATTAGGCATCTTTCACGTATGATTGATACTACAAGCAGTAGCATGATAAATTTGTTGAATATAATAAAATAAATCATTTAGTATAATGATCAATATTTTATATTTCAATATTTTTGATTAAAATTATTAAATCAATGTTAGTTTCGTACCTAAAATAATGTTGTTTCTCTGAGCCATCCCTGAAAAGTAACCTTCATTGTATATGGCTTCACTTCACGAATATATCAATTTAATTGTTTCGGGGAAAAAAGCTACTGATTTAGGATTATCTACCGCACAGAAGATGCTACTGCCATCTACATGAAAATTCAAATAAAAATAAACCTATTATTACTCTTGCTTTTTATCATTAAAAAATGATTTTATCATTAAAAATTACTTTTAAAATTTCAAATACTTCCTTTTCTGATTATAGTAGTAGTTATTAAGTATTAAAGGTACGAATTATTATTATTTAAAAAGTATATTTTTAATTAATATTTATAAAATTTCCAATTAAGTATCGGCATTATAAGCTCTTCATTCATCAACATCACTGTCAGCAGCGTAGTAAACTTCGCCGTGAGTGCTATCTAAAGAGATCTTCATTCTGACAGAAATATTTATTCCCTCCTATCAACAACCAACAATTAACGTAAATTTCAATTAAACACCGTAAGATCCAATTAATTAACGCGAATTGTTGTTAATTAAGACAAATTATGAATATTAACCGAGAATTTAAACTAATTATTTAAAATTATAGTATATTAGCCTTAATTACTAGCTTTTATTACTCACCACCAATCACCACCACCAACCCTTCCAAATATAGTGATTCTGTTATACACCCCACCCCCCAAAGGCAATGGAGCCACCAGCTTGTGGCCACAAAGCGTGTGAACGCTTCAAGGAGGAAGTGGCCTGCTGTGGACCTAACGTCAGTGGTGGAAGGCTGGCTGCAGGAAGAGTCTCTGAATCGAGGAATTGTCATCTATTTCGTCAACTCCAAAGGTGTTTGTTGGTGTTGTGGCTGTTGTTGTTGTGGATTTTGATACTGTGGATGTCGCTACTGTAGCTGTTGTTGTTTTGGATGTAGTTTTTAAATTCTGTTGTATATATTTTTAAATGACAGTTGTTGCCTTTGTGATTTAATGAAACCATCATTTTTCCAATCGCTTCCTACCATTTCCAACTACTTCCAACACAAACCAACCTTTCTTCGAACTACCGGTCTAGCTTCAGTCAACCATCTTTCAAACTATCAATCTACCTTTAAACAGTTTCAAAACACCAATCTTTCATTAGCCAACCAACCAACCAGCCAGCCAACCAAGCCGAACCACCAAATTACTTTCAGCAAAATTTTCCTTCAAACACATGCTAACCCAACTAATCAACCTTCCAAAATACCACTTCTTCATTCAACCACCTCCCATATGATCAACATACCTCCAACCAGCCAACACACATCAACACTGACAATTAACCCCAAAACAGGCAACACAGTTGACCCTAAGAATTTCGGTTTCCACACTCGACACCAGCGCATACAGAAGAGTGCCTTGTTGGTGTCAATGTTTGAAAGCGAAGCCACTGAAAGTTCCTTCAGCTCCAAGAGGGGCAAACGGTCGGTCAGACAACACCACAGCACTTCTTCCTTCTCCTACTACTCCCACCAAAGAAACCTTCCCAGATACCAACGCAGCTATTGTGAGTGCCTTTGTGGAAAGCTTGTTTTAGGCACTTCATTGGAGTGACTTCAGACAAATGCTGAAGATGTTACAAATCGAAAAAAAAACAGCCTGTGTTCTTTGTTACAACTGAATGAATATTTGTGTGGTTACTTATTATAGTGTGTTTAATTTACTCTTTCTTCAATCATTTGTCTGTAGGATTTCTTCTCATAAAGATTTTTTTCATAAAACCTTTGTATGGAGTATTTGTATTCGTAGAATGTTTGTTTCAAAAATTATCAAACAGTTTCCTCATCTACTTGAGTCGATTTTACATTAAATTGGTTTTTAGAATTATTTTGTCGCTTATCATCCTCAGCCTTCAATGGCCTGCATACTTCAAAGATTATGAAAAGTTATAAAAAAAGAAAAACAAAAGTAATCTTGTTATGAAATTTATGAAAAATTAATAATAAAAAATAAAATAAATGTAACGAAATTCAATTGATATTAATTTAAAATATTAATATAACAATATAATACTTCCAAAAACTAATCAAATAAAAAAAAACAAACAGAATTAAATAACGAAATTTGAAAAAAAGTTTCTATTATAACCATAGCCATACGAGGCGTGTCTATCACTTGAGAATGGATTTAGAGAGGCATTGTGTGCCGTTATAAACAGCTACGCAGTCTTTCGAGTCATTGAGGCCCCATCAAGCTGTCGTTATTGGCTCTAACGGCCAGCATTAGCTGCAATCACTTAAGGCCTGACGCTTAAGTATTGTTTCCACTGCGGCTATTATCTCCCTTAATATCGTCTCGATGAGGGCTTTGTAGCTTTGTTGTTGTTGTTGTTGTTGCTGCATTGTTGTTGCTGCATTGTTGTTGTTGCTGCATTGTTTTTGTTGCATTGTTGTTATTGTTGCTTTTTTGTTTTTGTTGTTGTTTCTTTGTTGTTGCTTTTTTGTTTTTGTTGTGTTTTTGTTTATTTGTTGTGTTATTTTTGTTGTGTTTTTTTGTGGTTGTTATTTTTGTTTATTTGTTGTCTTAATAATGTGTTTTTTATGGTTTTTGTTATTAGTGTTGTTCATGTTGTTGTTATTGTCTTGGTTTTTCGTCTGTCGTCGTTGTTGTTGTGATGTCTCGTCTGATTACGTGGTTTTCATACTTCCTGACTCAATTGTGTGCTAAAAAAAAAGTTACTTTTGAAATTCAAAATTTTGGACCATTAAAAAAAAAAAATTAGAAACTGGAAAAAAGTAGACACAAAAAAATAATTTTTCTGACGAAGTGAGTTCCCGAACCCTTCAAATGCGACCACTCAACAGTGGCCCACCAAGTGTTCACTCTTCTATTGAAATTGTACAGTATGTACAGCAGATTCTACTACTCTGCAACACCATCTTGAAAACAACACCAACTCAACATCAACTCAACGCTAACGTTAACTTAACAACAACGACAAAACCTCAACAACAACACAAACTCAACAGCAACACCATCAACCTTCAAACACCCAACCACAGACAACCGCAAGAACAGGTGGTGCCAACGCAGGTCCATGCACGTGAGCTTCAAGCAGCTTGGCTGGATGGTGAGTGTGACTGTCATCTTCTAGTTCTTATCACTTATTATTTCTTATCACTAATCATCTATTATCAATTATCATCTATTATCACTTATCATCTATTATTCATTATCATCTATTATCAATTATCATCTATTAGCTATTATCACTTATTAGCTTTTATCACTTATTATCTCTTATCGCTCTATATTTTACCACCTACTACCTCTTATCGCTTTCTATCTCCTATCCCATCTCCCATCACTACCTATCTCGTATCACTTGCTATCACCTTTTGCCCCCTACTTCAACATTTATTCTTTGTTTTAGGGTTTTCTTTAACGAAAATCGATTCTACAACAAATCAAATGAAAATTAGAAATTTCACACGCCGTAAACTCACTCGCGCTATCTTTTCGAATTTCATCATTCCATCTCAATCCATTAGGCAACCTTACACGTTAAAGCATTCACTTGCAACCCCCACAAACTCATACAACCATCCACAAATTCATACAACCATCCACAAACTCATACAACCATCCACAAATTTATACAACCATCCACAAACTCATACAACCATCCACAAATTCATACAACCATCCACAAATTTATACAACCATCCACAAATTCATACAACCATCCACAAATTCATACAACCATCCACAAACTCATATAACCACCCACAAATTTATACAACCATCCACAAACTCATATAACCACCCACAAACTCATATAACCATCCACAAATTTATACAACCATCCACAAATTCATACAACCATCCACAAACTCATATAACCATCCACAAATTCATACAACCATCCACAAATTCATATAACCATCCACAAATTCATACAACCATCCACAAACTCATATAACCATCCACAAATTTATACAACTATCCACAAACTCATACAACCATCCACAAATTCATACAACCATCCACAAATTCATACAACCATCCACAAACTCATACAACCACCCACAAATTCATACAACCATCCACAAATTCATACAACCATCCACAAACTCATATAACCATCCACAAATTCATACAACCATCCACAAACTCATATAACCATCCACAAATTTATACAACCATCCACAAACTTATACAACCATCCACAAGTTTATAAAACTATCCAATAACTTACAAAACTACCCAAAAATCCCCACAACCACCAAAAAAGCTTTAATTCCTGCAAACATTTGTAACCACTCACAAACTCACACTAAGCCTTCACAAAAAAACTCATAGGCGTTCACAACCACCCATAAACACAAGAAACAGCCCACAAACACACACAACAACCCAAAAACACAAAAAAAACCCACAACCACACACATAACCCACAAACACGAACAAACATGCCTCCTTCCACAGGACTGGGTGATAGCACCAGCGGGTTACTCTGCCTACCACTGCGACGGGGAATGTCCTTTTCCTCTCAACGCCCACATGAACGCCACCAATCACGCAGTGGTGCAGACACTCATCCATCTCATCACCCCCTCCAGCGTCCCCAAACCCTGCTGTGCCCCCACCAAACTGGCCATGCAGCCAGTCATCTACTTCGAAGTCAACGACAGCATCGCTGTAAACAAGTACAAGAACATGATCGTCAGAGCTTGCGGCTGCCACTGAATTTTTTGTGGCCGCCACTGGAGTTGTTGTGGCCGCCACTGAATTTGTTGTGGCTGCCACTGGAGTTGTTGTGGCTGCCACTGGAGTTGTTGTGGCTGCCACTGGAGTTGTTGTGGCTGCCACTGGAGTTGTTGTGGCTGCCACTGGAGTTGTTGTGGCTGCCACTGGAGCTACTGTCATCAGAAGGGAGGCTGTTGTGGTTGTCACAAGAGTATGTGGTTAAATGTGGCAGCCACCAAAATGGGCGAAGACTGTGTGGTTTCGACCGAAGAGTATGTGGTTACTATGAAAGATTGCCTAGCCCAAAATGAAGCTGATGTGGCTGCTACAACAATTGGTGTAGGTGCTACTGGTGTCGACGCGGTTACTAGTGAAGCTAGAGATGCTGGTGTGGTTGACGGCGTTGTCAAAATATTATTCAACAGAGTATTAAAATATCGTTTGTAGATTTCTTGAACGAATCCGTGCCTAGAAATGTATAAGGTAATTGTATGTACTTTACAACGTCGAATAGTTACAACGCTTCAAAAACTAAGTGTCTTAATTGGAAAACCTTGCACTTTATCAGCTTCGTTCAACGCTTGCCGTCGGGTCTGATGAGTGAATACCATGCATTGATCATTTGAAAAGACATCTAGAGAGAAAGTTTTCATGAAAAAAATGGAAAAAATTTTTTTTTTAATGTCTTCAAAACGACAACTGACAACTGCACTTGCCAATAGAAGAGAGGAGGAAATGGCTGGTAATATAAAATATCTACTCCAAGTCACAAGGCCACATTACTTTAAAGCTCCTTTGAGCCATTGGCAGCTGAGTGGTGCACTCAATGTTGTACTTACTGCAACAGCAACTGCAACAGCAACGGCAACAGGAAGCGCGTAGCATGTAGAATAAATACTTGAGTTGTTACAAATTGAAAGTAATAAGCGCTAGTAATAGTAACAGTGATGATAATATTAGTATTAATAGTAAAAATAAAAATAACGGTTTGATGTTTTTCATTATCAGTTACAAAACCCCAAATGAGTTTGAGAAAATAATTGTTAAGAATGAACTTCGGGCCTTGATAGCCGTTGGAAGGAGTGGTGTTGCACAAGTTGCTTAAATTCAATAACAAAAGTTAAATTTATTAATCATTTAAACCCAATGAATAATTTTCAGTAATTTGCGATCATCAAGATTTCATAGGAGTGACGATAGACAGAGTGCAGTAGACATTAAGAAGGTGAATAACGCGAAGAGAATATAATTTGGAAAAATAATTCGTATGTTATAAAAGTAATAATACTATAATAATACCACTAGCAATTATAGAAATAATAATTATAATAATAGTTCTGAAAAAAAATTGAAATTTTAAAAAAATATAGCCAAAAGTATTTGCCAATTTTAGGAATTTTGGAAAAGCACTTGCAGAGGAGTTAATATCACTAAGGGTCGCAATGCAGGGACCACCTCGGATCGAACATAAGTTTAGCATGCTCTTTAATACTACGCACTTTGTAGTTGGAAATCAGCAAAATGAAACGACAATCGATCGGAAGCGATAGAAAATTAATTGATTAAAAACTTCTTTGAAAGCTTTTTGTTTCTTTCGTAGTTGAAAAAGAAATGAAAAAATACACTCAGTGACAAAGACAAATAAAGAAACGTACAGAGAAACGTACAGAAAAACGCACAAATGAACACACAAACACACAAACTAGCTAACTAACGTACAAAAACATCACAACGGTGATAAAATCAAAGAATCTTTAACAATGATTTGTCAACAGCATAAAGTAACGCAAGAAGGTCAACTGACACTTAAATAAAATGAAAAGTGATGAGCGCGACGAGGGCTTGCTAATGAGAATGAATAGAAGAAATTAAAAAATTAATGATAATGATGATAATATAAATAATAATAACAATAAGAATAATACTACTACTACTAATAATAATAATAAATAATAATAGTAATAATAATAATAATAATGATAATAATAATAATAATAATAATAATAATAATAATAATAATAATAATAATAATAATAATAATAATAATAATAATAATAATAATAATAATAATAACAATAACAATGATGAAACCATAATGAAATACTACCTCTCGTAACATTACTAATGATAATAATACAATAACTGAAAAATTTTCAAAATAATTTGTCAACAGAAAAATCAACTGTCGATAAACAAAATTGGCTGGCTAATGAGAATGAAAAAAAAATGATAATGATGGAATGAAAAAATAAAATAAAGGTAATAAAAATAAATAATAAAAAGTGATAAAAAATAAAATGAAAGAAAAAAAAAATAAATAAAATGAAATAAAAAGAATAAAAAATAAATAAAATGAAATAAAAAGAATAAAAAATAAATAAATTGGAATAGAACTACTGAACAATAATGACAATGATGGAGCAAGCAATGATGGGAAGGAAGATGGATACTGAATAGTTCATAGAGAGACTGGCTTGAAGACCCACAAGAATGATGCGATCCTTGAGAGACGTGGTATTGCGGAAGGATAGAGTCAAGCCTTAATGTAATCGATATTAATATAACACGAAATGTTTCAATGTTTCAAATGATAAAGAAGATGAATTCGATGCAAAGCGTTGCTTTATATTTGAAGAAAAGAATGAGATGAAAAATTTTATGCAAAACTTCTCAAGTAAGCACACACGACGAGGCGTGATGTGAAGAGCGCGCGAAATGACTTAAATTAGTTGGTTTTGATTAATAAGTTTAACTCTAATAAGTTTATAAGGTTAATTGGTTGATTTTATTGAGTTAAACTTTAAAAAGTTCAACAAAAATATATTTAAGGTGATTTTAATAAGCTTATACCTTGTTTGTTGAGGTGATTAAGAAGGGGTTGAAGATTGACACGAAGTGAGGAGGTTACACGAGGTGAGAAGTGGTTGCGTTGAGACATTCAACTATGAAGCGTGCCAAAAAAGCGCGAAGAATTGAAGAGCCCTCATGAAATGTGTCATGATTTGACGCCTGTCATCGGAGGTCAGCAAAGTCAGGGATTTGAATGGTCGGTGAGGTGGTGGGGAGTCGAGTGGAGGAATTGAAGAGGGTAGATTTGAGGTGAGAAATTAAGAAAAAATAAAATTTTGAAAGGGTACGGAAGAAGAGAAGGAAATGGCACTCAACGTGGGATAAGGTTTCCTTTAAAAAAAAAATAATAATAAAAATTGAAAATATTTCAAAGTTTGCACTATATACCTACCTACCTACCTACCTACCTACCTACCTACCTACCTACCCACCTCCCTACCTACCAAGCAGTAACGAATCGGCAACACGCTATAGCACATGCATGAAATACTTATTTGGCTGGTGACACTTGAAGACTCAATGCAAAAGGAAATCGCTTCAAAAAAATAAATACTTTAACAAGCTGCCCAAACAGAACTTTTGAAAATCAATTCAACCGCATTTTGTTTTCAAAGCCAAGGACGTTGGTTGGTTGATGGTCCAGGATCAGTCCTAAGGCGTAAAAACAAAAGATTATTCCCAATACTTGCAACAAATACCACATACCGTGAGAGAATATAATGAAAAAAATAACTAACCCACACCAACTGCCCCAACGCTGCTGAGCTATTAAAACATTATACATTACACACAAGTGAGTAACTTAACTCCTTTATACAAGGACAGTACGAAAGACGGCACCCTCAACACCACTAGCTATAGTTAAAACCACCACTTTCACTACTACTACTACCAATAGTTATAATCACCACCAATACCACTACTAGGAGTTATAATGTACAACTACCACTGTCAGCAATAGCACCACTATCCTCCTTACTGCCTCCACTGGCAGTTGAGCACCTTTGAAGCGACCATGACTGTGAATGGCGAAGACTGCTTGAACATTGCGGATGGGAGGAAGGAAGGAGAAAAAGGAAGGAAGGAGAAAAGAAAGAAAGAAGAAAAAGAAAAAAGGAGAAAAGGAGGTAAGAGTTGTTGAAGTGGAAGAACGAGAAAAAATACTTTCGGAAAAAAAAAATTAAAAACATAAAATAAAATATTATTTTTATAGAAAAAACAATTTGTAAAATAAAAACTCTCTCAAGGGATGATAAATCGGTGAGACAACACTGCAAATAATTGAAGAAAAAAAACGCGATGGACAGAATGGGAAAAACAAAAAGAAGACTTGATGGAAATGGACAGACGATCAAGGAAGATAAAAAAAAACTAACACTCAAAACGAACGAACTGAGAATGGTGCAAGACGTGCAATGTTGCCTTCAACGCTAACGTCTCCACAGCAAGCCAGGCTTTCCACAGCAAGCTAGGCTTTCCACAGCAAGCTAGGCTTTCCACAGCAGGCTAGGCTTTCCACAGCAAGCCGTTATCTCAACAACTTTCTTGCCATCTCTTGGCTTCAATAAGACATGCACAAATGCTTTGGAAGCATGAATTCAACACGTCGAAGAAGTCAATGTTGTGCTGTCGTCCTCTTTGTCTCTTTTTGTTTTTCTGTTTGTTTCTCTGCATGCCTCTGTGCTCTTTTGTAGTTGTTAATTGGTTCCAAGTACATTTACCAACCTGTGTGTTTCTCTGTCATTTGTTGTCTTTCTCATTATTCACCATTGAATTTCCCATCGGTACTTAACACAAACACACACACACACACACACACACACACACACACACACACACACACACACACACACACACACACACACACACACACACACACACACACACACACACACACACACACACACACACACACACACACACACACACACACACACACACACACACACACACACACACACACACACACACACACACACACACACACACACACACACACACACACACACACACACACACACACACACACACACACACACACACACACACACACACACACACACACACACACACACACAGACACACACACACACACACACACACACACACACACACACACACACACACACACACACACACACACACCACCACACTTTAAATCTCCCATAGTAACCATGTCCTTCAAATGGCCGGTTTCTCGTCCTCATACGAGAGCTGGATGGAGAGGGGCACAGACCAGTGATCGGAGGGACCACAGGGCGACTGGCCACAGTACCACCAGGCCAGCAACATCAGCACCACCGACAGAGGAACACCCAGCTTCAAGAGCATTGTCATCAGACTACTCCTGCCCTCTTTCACACTACTACCAGCCTTGTCTTCCACACCCATCACCGATGCTTCAGTCTCTGGCGACCTCCCATCCACCACCACTTCCTTGCCCTCCCGAGGCACTGTGGCTTCCCCGTTGAGTGGGTTGTGCTTCCTCTTCTTCAAGCCACTCTTGTGTCCGAGGTCTCCATCAAGCACCCCTCCCAAACCTCTTGCAACTTCTCCTTCCATCACTTCGTTCATCTCTTCTTCCACCTTCCCATTCACCTCTTCTTTCATCTCTCCTCTCACTCCTTCTTTCACCTTCTCGTACATCTCCCTCAACTCAGCCAACTTCCTCCCCATCATCACCACCACCCTAATCAAACCACCATCCTTCTGAGAGCTCTTTGCACCACCACCAATGGCACCCTTGAGTTCGCTACTAGAGCTTTGAGAAGCGGTGGTTCGAACAGCCGCAGTAGCAGTAGCAGCAGAAGCAGCAGTACTAGTATTAGTACAAGTAGTACAGGTACTACATCCATTGTGGTTTTTTTCACAGCCTTCCACTTGATGGGCATCATCGTCAGCAGCGGCATTGGTGACGTCAGCAAGCAGTGACTCATAAATTGAGAGCATCTTTGTGAGCGCCTCCTCCACCGATTGATGCTGCACCTGATATGGTGGGTGGGGGATGGAATAATGGAAGAGTGGATGAATGAAGTGATGGATGGAATAATGAAAGAGTGGATGGATGAAGTGATGGATGGAATAATGGAAGAGTGGATGGATGAAGTGATGGATGGAATAATGGAAGAGTGGATGGATGAAGTGATGGATGGAATAATGAAAGAGTGGATGGATGAAGTGATGGATGGAATAATGGAAGAGTGGATGGATGAAGTGATGGATGGATAGAAGAAAAGATGACTGAAACACAAGATGAGCAGATAAACGACTAAAAACGGATGAATGAATTGTATTACAGACGAACGATTTTAAAAAAGGCCGAGGAAGGATGAAAGGATTCATGGGCGACACAGGTAACTACGACAAACAAGAATATTAGTATAGTGAAATTCCATCAATGAGCCCCAATCCTTGAAGCCTGCTGAGTCTGAGACGATGGACCAAGGCATCCTGAACGAACACTCAAACTTGCCCACACTTAAAGATGGAAGCC
Source organism: Branchellion lobata (assembly GCA_947562095.1). NCBI lineage: Eukaryota > Metazoa > Annelida > Clitellata > Hirudinida > Piscicolidae > Branchellion > Branchellion lobata. Next base: position 8,371,959 of record OX387254.1, on the reverse strand, counting down.
CCCATCTATCTCTCAATGGGAACAAACCTTAAACACCACATACACCGAAAACAACTACGCCAACAACAACCACACCAATAACAACAACCACACCACCAACAACAACCACATCAACAACAACAACCACATCAACAACAACAACAACCACACCAACAACAACCTCCAAAGATTTATCGACTTCATGCACCGGGTAGGTCCCGCTGGAATCTGCCTTGGAAGGTCTATTGAGGTCTCCATTGGCATTCCCGCTGGGACCCCCCCTGAGGCGTGAGAGGCCGTGGTGGGTGTGTGAGAGAAGCTTCTCAAAGTCCACCAGAGGCTCCAGACAGGCCACTATGGAAGTGATGCTGCCGTTCAAACTGGGTCAAGGTTGTCGGGAAAGTTGGTCAAGAATTGAGTGAGAATTTTAAAAAAATTTGATAAATAAATAAAAAAACATTTTTTTAAATTGAAAGTCTTTTGAAATATCAATAAAACGAAATTAAAAATATATTTTTCTAAATTATAATTTTTTAAAATTATTTTTAAAATTATATTAAGACTTAAATGGATTGAAGGTTATGATTAGATAGATGAAGGCATAGTGAAGAAGTAGCTATCATCTAGTATGGTATGACGTCGAAGTTAATGATACGGTAGGTGAAGAAGTGATAAAATATATTCTGAATGATGAAGATATGAAGAGAGATTAGTGGTAGGGTGGGTGATAGAAGCTATGAGACTTGAAGAAGGACGGGAGCTTTGAAGGATTGGTGGAGCAAGGAGGCGACTGACCTGTCGAGGAGGTGCTTGCACATCTGCATGGTGTCCTGATGGATGGAGCAGAGGTGTTGGTAGGTGGAGAGGTAGAGGCCTACAGCTCCTCTGTTGCCGTTGTCTTGGTTGTTGATGTTTATGTTGTTGTTGTAGTTGGAATTGTTGGTGTTGCTAGTGTTGTTGTTGTAGTTGGAATTGTTGGTGTTGCTAGTGTTGTTGTTGTAGTTGGAGGTGCTGTTGTTGGCGACAGTGTTAAAAATTTTAGTGATTCTCGAGTCAACCACCATTCCTTGCAAGGTCGTCTTTGCTTGTTGCATGTTCTTTTTCTCGGTCTGTGTGTGTGTGTTTTTTTTTTTTTGTGTTTTTGTGCGCCCGAAAAATGAAAAAAAAAACGAAAAATTTATTTGGCACAGCTGTCAATTATTCAGCACAAAGATCTATGCAGCTGCAATAAATCATTAAAACCACGCGCCAAACAAACAGAACACCACTACACCACACCACACCACACCACACCACACCACTCCACTCCACTCCACACCACACCACACCACACCACACCACACCACACCACACCAAAGCACACCACTCCACACTACACCACACCACACCACACCACACCACACCACACCACACCACACCACACCACACCACACCACACCACACCACACCACACCACACCACACCACACCACACTAAACCACACCACACCACGCCACGCTACACCATACCACACCACACCACACCACACCACACCACACCACACCACACCACACCACACCACACCACACCACACCACACCACACCACACCACACCACACCACACCACACCACTCCACTCCACTCCGCTCCACTGCACTCCACACCACCTGTAGCGCGTGCAACACCTTGATTAACTGCCTCACCACGGACACCTCCCCATGCCACGACATCCCTCCCATCACCACATCCACCTCTTTCACCACGTCTTGTGACCTGAACCGAAGGTAAATTTAAATTAATTTTCCTCTCTGTGACCTGGTTTATTTAAAACAAAAAAAATCAATATTGAAATTTTTGACCTAATTTACGAGTGCATTTGAAATACATTTAAATGAAGATTTGAATAAGTTTCCGAATAAAAAATCATTTTTCAAAAATTAACAAAAAAAAAGTTATGAAAATTCAGGTTTCAATGAAGAGACAAAGATTGAGGTAGTCAGTACAATGAGCACCACCAGCGTTGAGACGTTGAAAGATTAAGTTGAAAAAAAATTTATCAGAGCAACTTTAAGTAAAATAAATCAACGAAAAGATTCTGACCAAGTTCAATAAAAATTATATTTAGTAACATTACGAAATGAAGTTTAATCATGACAAAATTAATGAAAATAAAAATAATTTCAAAAACATTACCAACAATAATAATAATAGTAATAGTAATAATGATATGAATAATATGAATATGAATAAATTAAGAAGCAAACCATCATCATCATCCACATCATCATCATCATCATCACCGGTAGATTGCCTTCTTCGTCTTCATCACCTCTTCGATCAGCTTCTGTAGCATGTCTCCCTCATGCCTCAACACCTGAGCCTCCAGGCCCGTCCACTCCGTGATCAAGGCTGTGTGTGTGTGTGTGTGTGTGTGTGTGTGTGTGTGTGTGCGTCGTCGTCATCATCATCATCATCATCATCATCATCATAATCATCATCATCATCATCATCATCATCATCATCATCATCATCATCATCATCATCATCATCATCATCATCATCATCATCATCATCATCATCATCATCTTCCTCTTCCTCCTCATCAGCATCAGCAAAGACCTTTAAGCTGAGGCAGATCGAGAAACTGCTTGCAGGTGTTGTTGCAGGCTGCACTCATAAGCTGGTTCAAGCACCTCAGACTTGTCTGTGCTGTCACCAAGGACTCCAGCTATTGTTGTTGTGGGAGGGTTGTTGTTTATTTTGTGACGAGGGTTACTGTTGTTGTTGTGGAAAGGTTATTGTTGTAGTAAAAACTGTTGTTGTTGTAAGGAGGGTTGTTGCATGTGGCGATGGGTGAATAATGAACAATACAACAAGAACGAACATTGGAGTCAAGCGCGCCAAAACACGATCTGACAAACAACACTACACGGACTGAAAAACAACACAAACACCGAGCTGACTAACAAACAGCACAAACAAACAAAAAACACCACAAACAAAACACAAATATAAAAAAAACACCATAAAAAACAAAGACAAACGAACTACAAACAACAAACCCAAACAAATACAAACACGGGTTGACAAGCAAGCGACACAGACCAGTTGAGTGACGTTGTCAGTGGAAGGAGCAGAAGCATGGAGCGCCTGTTGCACCGACTGCCTGGTGAAGAGGAGAGCCTTGGTGAACTCCGCAAGCACCTCTTGGAAGTCATCCGCATCGGAGTCAGAGAAGTCAAAGTCATTGTGGTGGTTGGTGGTGGTGGTGGGCTGTTGATGGTGGTTGGTGGTGGGTAGTTGGTGGTGATAGCCGTTGTGTGCGTTGGTGGCTGGCGCGTGTTGTAGGCTTGAAGAACGACTACTCTTCATGTTGCATGACCTGGACTTTGACCAGCTCTATGGTGGGGCGTCATGGAGTGGTGGTGGTTATGAAGCGATGGAGCTTAGTAAGCAAAATCCAAAGAATGCATTACAATCAGCGCTGTTTCAAGTAGGCAGGTTACTGCAAACACTAACAACTTTAAAAAACCATCCAAATACTACCCAAAAAAAGACCAAAAAACCACCAAAAAATTCCAAAAAAACCACCAAAAAAACCACCAAAAAACTCGCCAACAGACACCAACCTTGGGAGTGGAGTGGCTGAGAGATCCGTTGTGGAGCCACACATTGTCCTCCAGCCACACGTCCACACTGCTCCTCACACTGAAGCTCTCGCCATCCATGTCGCTCAGATCCACCTGTGAGGTTGCATTCATGGATGAATTGATGGTGGTTGCATGAATGAATTGATGTTGGTTGGATGGTGGCTGCATGGATGGAAGGTTGTCTGTATGGACTGGGAGGATGGTGGCTGCATGGATGGATGGTGGTTGCATGGATGGGAGGTTTTCTGTATGGATGAATGACTGGGAGGTTGGTGGTTGAATGGGTGGTTGATTGGATGGATGAATTAATGAATAGTGAGATAGTTATTAGAAAAATTCAACTAATTGTAAATTGGTTTCGTTTTTGAACGCCCTTAGATACACCACTCTAAAAAACATCTAGGAACTTTCTAATTCAAGAACTTGGCTAAGATTGTTGATACGTTATCATCCTGTTGTTTTTTCGTTTCAGATAACAAACCATTCCGATTTGACTCATTCCTTCGCACCTATAAGCCTTTTTCTCTTTTCTCGTTCTTCATTATCATCATCATCATCATCATCCTCCTCCTCATCATCATCATCATCATCATCATCATCATCATCATCATCCTCCTCCTCATCATCATCATTATCCTCCTCCTCCTCCTCCTCATCATCATCATCATCATCATCATCATCATCATCATCATCATTTTTTTCTTCTTCTTTCCTTCGTCCCTTCATTACTCATTTTCTTTTTTCCATTTTCAGAGAAGTCCTCACTAAAGAATAAGCACAAGCAAGTGCTGGTAGACGGAGGCCTTTGGCATGGAAAAGTTCACAAGGATCATTTCGAACATCACCTCTATCCTTCTTTTTATCACCACACCAAAACATCCTCCTCAGTTTTCTCTCCATTTCCTCAACAACTCTCACTTTTATTATCATAATCCTCTTCATCACCGCCATAGTTATCACCACCTCCATCACAAGAGCCAACGACTTTCCAAGGTCTTTGGGGAGGTTCTTTATCGGCAATCAATCAATGTCGTCATCAAAACATCGCTATCATCATCATCATCACCATCATCATCATCATCATCACCACCATCATCATCATCATCATCATCATCATCATCATCATCATCACCATCATCATCATCATCATCATCATCATCATCATCATCATCATCATCATCATCATCATCATCAAACAATAACTCAAAAATAATTAACAAAAAATAATAAATAAATAATAAAAATAATATAATACAATAATAATAATAACAATATAAATAATAATAAAATAATAATAATACAATGAAATAAAACACAAATACGAATGTTATTATAGTGGCAATAACCCCGTAGAGTTCCGAGGCCACTCAAAACGTCTTATTAATATAATTATAGTAAAAAGCTAAAATAGAAATGAATGAAAAAATTGAATGGAAAAAAAAATAAAATTATTTCTAAAAAGAAACACATTTTTATTATTGTTATTATAACGAAGGGAATGATTTATTGAATAGGTATGTCTTCAGAAATCGACAAAATGATTTTTTTGAACTTGAAGATTTTAAACTGTATAATAATAATAACAATAACGATAATAATAATAATAATAATAATAATAATAAAAATAATAATAATAATAATGACAATAATAATAGAAATAATCACAATAACAATAATAATAATAATAATAATAATAATAATAATAATAATAATAAATGATAATAATAAGTAAACCGATAATGATACGAAAACAAAAAGCGTATTATAATGAGGTTGTCCTTGGATTTTTTGTTAGTGTTTGCACACAACAAAGACTTGTTTTTTGACTCATGAAAGCGGCAGTTGAAGAGTGCTTGCGTTTGTAAGAACAGACGATGAATGAATGAATGAATGAATGAATGAATGAATGAATGAATGTACGACTCGTTAAAGCTTTAGTGAATATTCAATTTATTATTCGAAGTTGAAGGAACTTGTGTAAAAACAACTCTAAATTACAATGAAGAAAAGGCAGGCAACGAAAATGCAACATTTTGATGCGAAAAATAAAAGCACAACAACAAAATACCCCAACAACAACAGCAACAAATATTGCAACAAGAAGATTGCAATAATAACAAGAGCTACAAAATCAACAACGACAAACGCGAAAGCGACAACAAGAGCAACACCAGCAGCAACACCAGCAGCAACAACGACCACAAGCAACACCCCCCCCCCCACTTCAGAGTGCGAATGGAAGCTGCTGACGTCATCAGCTGTGTCCTCCCCCATCAAACTAGGAACTAGCTGGTTGCTTCCTGCCGTGATAGTAGTAGTAGTAGTAGTAGTAGTAGTAGTAGTAGTAGTAGTAGTAGTAGTAGTAGTAGTAGTAGTAGTAGTAGAAGTAGTAGCAGTAGTAGAAGTAGTAGTAGTAGTAGTAGTAGTAGTAGTAGTAGTAGTTGTAGTAGAAGTAGTAGTAGGAGTAGTAGTAGTAGTAGTAGTAGTA